>CM071617.1:7000489-7580489 GCA_036365135.1 Miichthys miiuy | reverse complement strand
CATCTTAGGTTTGTTGGAGGGAGATATTCATTTCCATCCTGCCTGTGCTGATATTAAAGCACCAGAACCGATGACAGGTGAACCCACAGTCCACACACTTGCTCAACAGACTTCCTTCATTAACACACTCACTGTCTGAGCCAGGCTTGACAACGGCCCAAGAAAAGCGTGGCTGGGTTTGGTAAATGTCATTACGGTTGAGTCAGAGCTCTAAGTGAACACACCTGGGCGTAGATCAAACAGACTCTGAGAGAGACCGGGACGGTGATAAATCTTTGTCCTGGCTCCACGGTGACGCTGATGAGTGGAGAGCAGACTGCAGCACTGATGGAGCACCGTGACTCACGCTGCAGGATAGGGTTGGCGTGGTGACGGGAGGAAGTGGCTGGTGGTGGTTGGCGTTTCGTGTGTCTGGCTGTGTTTCTGGCTGTGTTTGACCCTTCGACTGCCTTTAAATCACGGACTGTGGACTGTGTCATCCGCAGAGTATCTCGTGCTACTGTGTGTGTATTAGTGTGAGTGTGTGTCATCTCTCTAATAAGAGATGTCATCATGTGGACGCATTCAAAGCTCACGTCAGGGTCAAGTCATAGTGTGGCTTTCAGTCATTCACCTCTGATGAAACAAGGACAAAAAGGGTTTTAACAGTCTTTCCTTTATGAGGCACGCTGATTAGAATAGAAAATGCTTGGTTGTCTGCCAGAGCAGCTGACAGGAGAGGCAACCTTGCCAAAACGTACCATCATTTGTCTGGAGGCTAAATTTCCTTCCTCAACATGAGTCAGTCTTCTGAAGAACTACTGTAACATATGGCCTCATCAGAGATCAGGATGTGTCTCAGCCGATGAATTTACATCGCTATGACAAAGAAATGTCTGGCATAACAAAGCGCACTTGTCATAGGAGCTGGTTAAAATGTAGCCAGACTGTAAACCACAAGGCAACGCTTCAATCTTCAAAGGATTTAAACATGCGGGCTGAGTCGAGGCTGTTTTAATATGAGCAACGGCGAGGGCTGGACACACTAAGAACGAGAATCAGTGCCACATGCTCGTCAAGAGTCGCACACGCCACTCTGTTGCTCGGGGACAGTTAAGGAGCCTCAAAACATGCAACACTTAAATTAGTCTTCCGTAGTTGAAGTATACTCAAAAACACACAACATACGTTTCAAGGTATTAGGTAATTAATTGCATTTGGAGGTCAACGACCTCAAGGATTGTCTACTACTTAGTTTGTGCTGTAAAGAGGTGCAGCGGGACTGTTGGAAATCCAGAGGGAAACAGTCTTCTATTTACAGGATCTTGATGAGCTGGTGTGGACCCCTGAGGGACATGAGGCAAAGACGGCTGCATGTTTGCATGATGTTCGTCTTCCATAAGAAATATCAGGGAGACTGATGATTCCCACGAGCGGCGTCGCTGCAGGTGGGAATAGCGGCGAGATAAACACATCAGCGCTTGGCGAGGAAAGAAGTAGAAAGAGATGGAAGTCTGCGGCAAAACCACAAAATGTCACTCGTTTCACCTTTGTTCATGCAGCCTGTTTCCTAGTTGCTAACTTTACAGCCTTGCCCTGATCAACATCAGTCAAGCCCCTGGTGAGATAAGTATTTACTGGATGTAGAGGCTGCGAGCAGTGAAAGGGAAAGAAACAGTTGGAGCGCGTTTGATGTTAGTGGACCAAAGGTGAGGCTGAAAAATAAAGGACTTACACGGCAAGTAATCACCTATCCGAGCTTGGCAAGTTTGCATCTTGCGGTGGTTTG
Organism: Miichthys miiuy; assembly: GCA_036365135.1. Classification (NCBI taxonomy): domain Eukaryota; kingdom Metazoa; phylum Chordata; class Actinopteri; family Sciaenidae; genus Miichthys; species Miichthys miiuy. The sequence continues at coordinate 7,578,721 of CM071617.1, read as the reverse complement.
CTTTAATTTGGTGCGTAGGCTGAAGGTCAAAACTAGCATGGGCCACAGCAGCACTTAACTTGGCTGCTATGGTCGTGTGCAATTAAGCGTGTGGGGGCTGCTGGATTTAAAAAAAAAAAAACACCTTAACAGTGATCGCAAGCAGAATAGCCTCCATATGGAAATGACAAACCATTACCGTAGACGGCAATAAATTACTGGCAAAATGGAGAGATGGGGATTCCTTTAATCGTACAGACTACTTTCCCCTGATTTCTCTGTGTTTGTAACATGCATAATTGATCAGTGTAGTGGCTGGGCTTAATGTGTTGTGGATGTGCCGGGTGGCAGCCCAGCGGGACTCATGACACGCCTTTGATATCCTGTGTTTATCTCCCTGTCTGGGAGACTGTGTTGTGGGACAAAATATGAGAGTGTGTGTGTGTGGGTTGTGTGTCTGTACGGTGTGTATGTATGTGTGTGTGTTTCTGCTGTGTACATGGCACTCCTATGGAAAGCGCCGTCTCGGGGTCCCTCCATTTATATCTTCATTAATCACCGTTCCCACCGGGAAGGCGGCACAGAAGAGTCTTTCAAATGCAAACGTACTCTCTCTGCTTGCACACAACACGCAGCACAAGCTGGCAGTCTCCCACAGCCCTTTTACAGTATACCTCCCTCGCGTCCGACTCCCTGCCCCCAGTACACACACACACACACACACACACAACCTGCTCGGCTGACCGTCTCCCAGGGAGACCAGACAGTGGACGGTTAATCTTCTCATCAACACATCGATTAATTAATACCAAGACTCCTCATTATTCCGGTCTCATGCAAAACAACCCGGGCAAGCTAGTCAGACTTGTTACGATCCAAGCCGCTTTCTCTTCTTACAATCTTGTTTGAAATCGTAGCCCATTATATCGTCCTTTCTCTCGCTTGTTCTCGCTGTCATTTTACTGAGAAGCAACAAACTGGTCTGACGCCCTGAGGAGGGGGTGGAGGGGGGGGCAGCCAGAGCACTGCATTGAACATGCAAACAGGCTGTCAGGCCAATACTCTTTTAAAGCCTGCAGGACATTTGGCTGGGAGGGGCTAGGCCAGTTTGTTTAGTCTATGAGACTGCTGGCAGACGTGGCAGAGGCTCCTCTGTATCTGGACCGACCTATCTCTGTTGCCAGCTGCTGTGGCTAGCTCACATCAGTCCCGTAGCAGCACATTATGCTGGTGATGAGGTGGGAAAGAGAGTCCAAGCCAATGAAACAGTCAAAAATAACAGCGTGCAGCTGCGGTGCGAAATTGCCACCAGTCAACCATTGGTACATTTTTTTAATTTGCTGTGTTGTAGTGCACAGGATTAGCTGTGAGCTGCTGTACGGCTGTGACCATTTCCAAATGTTGCTTCTGAAACTAAAAACGTGAGAAGATTTTTATCTATCTAAGAAAAAGGCTGAGAAGTAATGACTTTGGCGTTCCTCCAGCGAGCGGCAGTGCTGTTATAGAGCTGTGATACTGGCACTGACCTGATGGTGACATACCAGAGGCCCCTCGGCTCGGCCCCTCCTACCTTTGCGGGGCCCCATTTAGCCCTTTACAACAGGCAGCAAACACTGGCCAAGGCACAGCCTGTTGTGCACAAGGAACATGGACAGTCCCACGCCAAACTACGTACAGGCGTGTTACGCTGTAGGTTACTTTGGGCCAGTGCTCAAAGACGCTGCTGTGTATTTAGCATAAGAGGATAATTGTTCTTTAGAAAATGAGACATAGAATCAGACATAGAAATATGTGTATGGGTGTCGCATGGTGGAAGGGGGGGTGTCAAAAGAGAGAGTGTTAGCTGGGGAAATGTGAGCTAGCCGGCATGTGATTGGCCCACCAAGAGGGCTGATTTGTGGTTCAGCTCAGGACTTGGGAGGTTAATTTTCAACTTGGGGGAAAGAAGAGCTGGGGCCCAATCCCCCTTTAACAACCTAGTGGCTGTGAACACGGCCTGTTTCATGGAGGACGACCAAAGTATAGAGCAGTTTATGACTGAGACAACAGACAGACCCACCTGTCCTGGCCCTTCTCTTCTGTGCTTACCTCATTTTCTCAACAGTGGTGTGTTTTCTGACTAGAGACACTTTTTTTTGTGTGTGTCTACTTCTATCTGGCAGCCTGTCTGGTGACATTAAAGCAGGCGGCGGCAGAAACAGAGGTGAGGTTAACTTGGGAGACTGGTGCACATGTCTGAACACAGACAGGAACTTATGCAACACCAGCTGCAGTCCCCGTAACGGAGCCTCTTCATTTCACTCTTTATTTCAGCCGTTTCCTCCTGCCTGCCTCCCTTTTGGTCTCTCTCCTCCTCTATTCAGTGTCCGTGTCACCCGACAACTCACCACATCCATCAAGGTCGGAGACCCGATCAATAGCCACTGGCTTTCCTCTCATCCGCCTTGCGGACGCACACAAGTGGTCTTATTGCTTATGTAACGATCGACTTATCGGGTCATTTGGCTGCTTATTTTGTTACTGTCCACTGATTGGGGCCCGAGGGGTATTGACTGTTTACAGACACGTGTGGGCAACAGCAGAACAGTCTGGGTTAGAAGATATGGATGATGGTGAGCAAAGTTAAGAGCACACTGAAGGCCGTAAGTCAAGACAGACGAGGAGATGAAGCCAGATTGAAGACTGACGTCAAGAGGTAGAGGAAGAGATAGCAAAAGGCAGCACTGTGAGCGATTAGCATGCCTGCCAAAATCCAATTAGATACAGCCCCAGAGAATGACTGACAGACAGACAGACAGACAGACAGACAGCTCAAGAGACAGCCAGAGAGTGCAGCTGCACTGGTCTGCGGTAATGAAGTCACTGGTTTCCAAAGAGCAAATAGAGGAAGCCAGAGAGATGCAGCTGTCTGCCGTCTGTGCCGCAGCCACTGTGTCAGCCCAGCCAGGGAGACAGACAGAGGAAGGCTGTTCTCTCAGTCTGACACATCTGACTCCGGGCCAGCATAACGCAACAAACAAGGCTGAGGCAAATAAGGAACACACATAGCTATGTTTCACTAGGTTCTGCCATGTGGTTATGCTCACTAGGGTGGGGAAATACCGGTATGTCTAAAATATCAGGTCATGCTGGGGGTTTTTTCTAATTTTGAAACAGCATTTTTTTTTTCTATAGACAGCCACAGAAAGTTTTAGTTTTTAGAAAAAAAATCCCTTTATATGTTCAAACATAACATGACCTAATGAGAGTACTACAGGGGATTTTGTAATTCAGATGTTTTGTAATACGCCGTTTCGATGGAGCCTGCCTGATGACTTGCCATGTAAACACGCCGCCCAAATTAAAAAAAGATCTTCAATGGGAGTTTGTGTCACTTTCTGCCTTGTCAGAAAGAGAAAAAAAAACAATAAAAATGACGACACATGATGTGTCGGTGGAAACTGTCCATCACGAGCCCTCGAGGCAAAATGAACTCATCGTCTGTCAGATACTTAAGTAACTCTTGAGATAAGGCTTCGGCTTGTTGCTGTCTGTTGGTGGCGTCCGTCTAGCAAAGTATTTACACAGCAGGGATCAGTAGACAGGGTAGCAGTGCCTTGAGGCACAAAGTGCCATTTATGTAGAGCGAGTTCTGGAGTTTTTAACTGCGCCTTCTCAAACCAAACACACCTAACAGGATATGGGACTAGTAGAGATTGGAGAAGGTGGGAAAAAAACTTCCAGAAGGCTCCCCTTGTTTGTGTCTCTTCTCTTTTAGAGGTCCCAGAGCTCTCCGGTAAAACCATGAACCGCTTGTAAATGTGCACATTGACACTGTGTGTAAATAAGGACCACTGGGAAAAGGGTCTGCAGTCGGGGTTAGACCAACACGCCGAGGCAAAGCCATCTTTCTAAGAAGCATGTGTGACTATAAGCTGCCTGGCTGGCCTTCCACTAACATCCACTGGGATGTGGAAAGTATGAGTCACGCAGCCAGTGCAGTGAAGGCGGCTGGACACTGAGTGTCTAGAGGATGTTCTGGGTGAGAGACATGTCCGTCTGCCTCACTTCCTGTTCAGTCAAACACACACTTTCATTACACAAACACACATAAACAGAGAGTGGCTGTACTTGGAAGGTACTAAGTAACCCCCCCCGAGCTGAGTGAAGCAGGACATTGCCAGGTCAACTTGTTCTCCGGCCGCCGACCTTTCGCACACCCTCACATCCGCTTAGTTTGGGGGGGATGGAGGAGGGGTGGCATCCTCTTCTAATGCCAAAAATCACCTGCTTCCTGTACACTCACAGGCGACTGTCTTTCCAGGAATTTAGTCGACACAGACGTTGCCGTTTTCACTTCTACAATTAATTTGACAACAGGATAAAAATCTAGTCAATACCGCCAGATGACAGTAAAAACAACAACAACAACAAAAACGGAAACAAAAACAGCAAAAAGGGAAAAAACATAGACTGAGAAATCACCCCACAGAGAGGAGACAGCACCTGAAACTGTGGTGAGACAGAGTCTCCAGAGAGCCTGGCAGAGTGTGAGACAGAGAGACAAAGATGTGTCATACTAGCCTCCAGTAAGCGGCAGAGAGGTTGGCAATGTCTCACACACACACACACACACACACACACACACACACACACACACACACACACACACACACACAAAAAGGACTATCATTCATCTTGAGCGTATGTTTTTGTACGTCTGTGGTGTGTTGCTGTTTGTGCGAGCATGTTTCCTCTGTGGTATTAAAATACCTCTACCTTTGACAGAGATTGTCTTCCTAGATACGTACCTTAAACCAAGACAGAGGAAGATGAAGAGGACAATTGGAAAGAGGCGAGACAGGAATGCGGTCAGGACGCTTAGACCAGACAGCAGACGGTATTTCTGGCACATTCACACACCAAATTAACCAGACGGAGAAGGAGCAAAGGCATCTCCCTTTCTCAGGTACACAAACAACACAAAACGTGTGGCTTGTGTTTCAGAAATGTGCACACTCACACCTGTGCACACTATAAATACACACTGCGATCCCTCTACTCCACAGTCTCTCACTTATCCTGCTGCCTGCTGTACGACTATCACAAATAAATCTCACCAGCAAGGGTTGTGGTAGAGCCCCTTTCTGTTTGTTTGCTAGTTAAAGGTGGATTTTTTTTTTCTTCAATAAAAATCACTGGTAGATTTGAGTGTGAACAAACCACACCAAGCAGACAAAAGCACAACCCCACCTTTAGCCACAAAACAACACAAAAAGGACAGTCCGCTGTGGTCAGATGGAGGTCATGAGACATAAACCAGTCAATGGCAGGGAAACAATCTAGAGCTTTTCCCCTGACTGAATGCTGACTTTTCAATAGGTGAGTTGCCCTTGTGGTTTAGATACTGCATTGACTTAACAGCAAAAATAAATACGGTATAAATAAACTGTTAAAATCATTTGAAAGACGTCATTCTGGCTTTCACTGATAACTATTGGCAATACCACGAAGCCATTTCTCTTTCAGGTTCCTGGAAGTCAACTAATTATCTTATCTCAACAAGTAACTATATTTTGTCTGAGTTGCTGAGCAAGAAGCTTTAAAATGTCTAAACAGCTTTTTACTTTTGGTTTTTGAGATCTCCCTTTGCATTTTTCAATTTTTGTAGCGATGTACAAAAAGACTACAAGAACGAAAACTCGAAAATATTTTTACAGTCACATAGAAAGGTCTAACAATTAAGTGCTGACATGTAGTTTTAATAGAGGGTTTAAAGAGGCTCTTCCTATATTAGCCTTTTGTTCAGTGACATTCCCAGTGACCTCAAGCTGACCCGAGAGGACAAATGATGCACTTCCCCTTCAGCTGTGGCCAGCTGGCCTAACCTCGTCTGATCAGACCTGGCCGGGCAGATGTCACCACCTGTCCCAGGCCTCTCTAACACATACTAGGTCAACGCTGGTTTAAGAAAACACCAGCCGTAAAGTAGTCTGGTCAAACCTGCTGAGCACACAGAATGTGAGTCTGAAGAGAGAAGAAAGAAGGCCAACGAGCATCTAATTTAAGATACTTTAAAAGCACATTATTCAACAAGCAAAGACACAGGTATCATTCAGAAGTGCACTTACTTTGTCTAGCGACCTCTTGAGCTTGTAGTGAAACTTCTCTTTGACCTCGTCCAGGAGCTGCTTGAGCTTTGGCTCCTCGGGCGTGCCTTGGTACTTCCTGGCAAGCTGCAGGTAGCAGGGCCACTTGGCTGAGTCAAAGCCCCAGTGGCAGGTCCTCTTATCAGGTGACTTGTGTGAATGCATGACAAACTTCTGTGGTGAAAAGAGCAACTGGCACTCGACGCACTGGATGCAGTGCGCTTCGGGCTGGGTGTAGAACTGGGGCACAAAGAGACCCTGGCACTTCCCCAGACACTGGTGCTCCACCTGGAAGCTGGCTTCGCTCTCCTTCAGCAGGCCCTGGGTCGACAGCTTACCGCTGGGGTCGGCGGGCAATGCTGCCCCAGGACGCAGGAGAGCGTTGCACAATCTCTGCGCATCCGTCAGCGTAATGAGGCCACAGGAAGGCGCGTTAAACGGCAGAATGCCCAGCACCTTGAGGATGTGCAGCTGCTCGGCATCGCAACGTGAGCAGTAGACGTAGAGCTCATCACACACAGTGTTGATCTGCTGCAGAGAGAAGTCACGGAGCACGGAGTTGAGGACCTGGGGCAGGCAAAGCCGCTTCTCTCCCCCGACGACGAAGCAGGAGATGGACTCTCCTTCCAGCAGCGAGTGGGTGAGTTCGGTGGAGCTGTCACAGGGAACCAGCAGAGGGCCCCCTCCAAGGACGGGAGGGGAGGGGAGAGGGGGCATGCCGGCCGGGGAATGCTCGTGGCCGGTGCGGGCCGAGAAGGCAGCTGGGCCCCCGAGGGAGCTCTGGCTGCTGAGGGTGAACTGGGCCAGAGTGTGTTTAAGCCCGGGGCTCAGGTCCAGGGCTTTAGCAGAGCCCACCACATGCAGTTCAGCCCGGCCCTCCAGGTCCATGTCAGAGTCGTGGCACAGATCCTCAATCTGCTCCCTCTTCACTTTGGGAGTTTTGGGGAGGGAATCCAAACTGCGACGCTTCAGGTTGATCTCCGCCATCACTCGCTTCTTGATGGGAGCGTCTTCCAGTCGCTCTCTGTACAGCCGTTTCATGTTGCCCTTGAATGAGGTCAAGTCTTTGAAAGGGGTTTTCAAACTGGTCTGGGTGCTGGCCATGTCTAAGCACTGCGTTACTGTCGTTTCTGTGCACTGACTGAGTTCTTGTATTCCTCTGAGTCCTTTTTCTCCTTTAGTCTTTTCAAATGACACAAATCTTCTGGTAGTTGAACACATGCATGATGGTGAGCGAAGGTTTCTATGTTCTGATCCGCTTCCTGGGCATGAAAAAAACAAAAACAGGAATTTAGAAAACAAAATCACAGTCACTATATAATCTATAGCTAATCAATTAATTTCCAGTAGAGGAATAAACACACTGAAGATTATCTCATAAAAAAAATGTTGTGGAGCATGAAATATCCATAAAGGAGTTTAAATGTTTTATGGTTGCTGTCCCGGCTGGGGGCTGAAGAGGTCAATGGCTGTTTGCATGCACCACTAAACCAAATGGCCATTACCATACTTCACACAAACACGAGGGCTTTCTCAGCCCTTGTAACTGAACCCCGGGGGATATTTTGCATCAAGGTTTTTGAAACAAACTTTTTCCAGCACAAAGTGAGAAATTTAACAAGCGAAACCAGTTGACCAGACATGACAAGCCAGGCGAAAACCCCTCTCTCCCTCTCTCTCTCTCCCATTACATTGTTAATGTAAGGCTGATACAATGGTCAAAAACATTTCACTTAGCAAATGAAAGTGCCCTTCCCCGAGCATACTGTGTCTTCCCCTTAGGTCTGCTTACCCCACGCTGACCCCATCAACTCCATGAAAAACAATTGATAAAGGCGTTAACAGCAGTCGTCCCCTTCTCTCAGACCTTTCACAGCTTGACATACAGCAGTGTGGAAAGCGGTGCCCCCTTTTTTTAACTTATACTGCAGAATAAATCCACTGTGATAAGAAAACAGCACTTAGCTAGTGTGTGTCCTCTCTTAATTTTTAAAAACGCAATGTAGATGATAATGGCCACTGCAGCAGTATGACACTAAGAGAGAGAGAGAGAGGGTGAGACAGAGAGAGAGAGAGAGAGAGAGAGACGGCAGACTGAGTGCATCTTTTTGCGAGTAGTGCGCTTTGGATGCATTTGATTTATAAATCTGCTATTATTATATAGATCATAAAAAAAATCAGATTGGTTACAGTGAGTTAAATCTGCATGCATTTGCAAAAAAAAATATCAGCATCCCATCGTTTTTTTTTTCCTTTTCACCGACTGAAATGCTGCGGTGGTGCAAGAAAAAACAAAAAAACAACCTCCAGCTCGATTCCAAAGCGGTTTTAATGTTTGTGGGCGTTTTAATGGCAAATACCACCGTGGGATGAATGTAAGGGGAAAAAACATACTGCAAAATCAAGACATTAAATGAGGGTCGGCTGCTTCTTCTTCCCCCTCCCCAGCCTACTTGGAGGACTCCGGTTTGGCTGCTCCAAAAAAAAAAAAACCCTCTAACCAACCTTGCATCGCTGCATAGCACAATTCTCCACAAGCACACAGCTACAAGGAAATCTTTTTAATCTTAAAGTCACCCTCCATGTCTGGTATCCTCTTTTTTTTTTTTTTTTGCTGCTGCTGCTACTGCTGCAAGGACACCACGTATATAACCACCTCCTCCTTCTCCACCACCTCCTCCTCCTCCTCTGCAAACTGTACCTCGCCTCCTCCTCTCCTCTGCTGGCTCGCCACGACGGCACTGGTATGCAGACAGCGCTGATAATGACATTCACTGTCTACACTACACACAGTCTGGTCTGGTCTGGTCTGGGGGAAGGCACCGCGGTCGAGCGTTAGACGCGCACACACACACGCACTCAAGCCGACTTTAGTGAGGGCAACGCGGGGTGATTAGAACCGCGGCATGCCCCCCCCCAGCCCTGGATGTCAAACACACAGGTAACGTTCGAAAACGTTTCCCAACGGTCAAACTGCCTTAAACCACACATTAATTAATACGCACTTGTGTGTATATATGTGATATTATTTTTAAATATTAAATATGTGTTGATAAGAAACACGTACGCGGCCGTTAAAGCTTAAAAAAAATGCGCAATATGTGCCTTAAAAAAATCAATTAAATCGCTATCTTGTCTCAACGTTCAATACTAATTGCGCTAGCTAGCTTAGCTAACCCCCAGCTTACCCCGGTGCAGTCGGCTGTGAAGCAGTCTAACCAGCACACACAGCGGGCTATGTGAAAGCAGGCTAACTTAACCCGATATGTCCCAGCAATGATAGCGATGATAAAACTTGCCTCACACATCACACAGAGAGGCGGTTAAAACGGCACAAATGGGGGGACAACGCACTGTGATATTAAGGCAGCCGTGGTGAGCGTTAAAGCTGGCTAAGCGAGAGGACCGACATTAAAGCAGGCTAACCCCAAATAGAGAGCGATACGAGCAGGCTAGCTTCGCTTCGCTTCCCCCCCTCCTCCTCCGTCCGTCTGCTGCGACTAAACACAGGAATTCAAACTGTTAATCGCCACCACACGCCGGGCTCAACAAAATACAACCAAACCCTATTTAAAAAAATGTCCACTTTGTCTTTTAAATGTATATTATATGTATTTTAAATCGCGTAAACACTTGCCTGAACGCTGTGTGTCGGTCGTCCTCACTCGCCCGTGGTCTTCTCAGTACTGGAAAAGCCTGGCGGACCGTCAACAAGATGCAGCTAGAGGTTCCACTACAGCGGCGTAACGTCACACTGCACACGGGCTGAGAGGCGGAGACGTCACCCGGCTAACGGAAACTATGCGGGGGTGTCTCGTGTGTCTGTCTGTCTGTCTGCCTGTCTGTCTGCCTGCCTGTCTGTCTGTCTCACACGGCCAGGGAGAGATTTGTTTCATCCAGCAGCACTAAAAGCTGCGAGCAGAGGAGGGGAGATAGATGTCAACAGCAGGCCGTCAATGGATACCAAAACTGGGGTTAGGGGGACTTTAAGAGGTCCTTAAAGGGGGGCCAGCATTGGGACTTCTCTAGTGGCTCTTCTTGCACATAAAAAAAGCAAAATTTTCTATGATTTTACTCTATTATTTATTTGATTTACTCAGTATCTCACTAATAATTAACATCTTCATTCAGCTGTTTTTGTGCTTGAATTATGGTGTAGGTCACTGACATGGCCTCGGTTGACGTTTGCAGGCATGAACTGACATGACAGCAGCTTTTTATCTCTCTCTCTCTCTCTCTCTGTCTGTCTCTCTCTCTGTCCTGTTGGTTTTCCATTAAGTTTGTGAAAATGAGAGAGGATAAGAGAGGACAAACTCAGTGGGCAAAAGGGTGGCTTCACCATCCCCCTCTTCCCCATTTTTATGGAGGGTCAAGAGGTCACTGAGATGAGATGGTCTATTGTCCCCTTAGTGATGGTGGGAGTTAATAAAAGCTGACTATGAGGAAGTCAGGAGTGAGATTTTATAAATTATAGATTGTGTGTGCTCATTTGAAGGATGCCAAATTCCCGTAGCTTGATTTCTGGGTATCATGTATGAAATCTTATTGTTATCGCGCTCTGTCTCAGTGCTGGAGTACACCCTGGTTGTCTGACTGACCCACAGTCTGGTGTCACACGTCTGCGAGAGCAGAGAGGCTTGATAAAGCTTTTGATAAACAACACCGTCGGCCGTTTCGCCGCCGCAGCCTCCCTCTCTCTCTCTCTCTCTGGCTCACTCTCTGACAGCAAGGTCAGCAGTTGTATTATGAGAGCAGATGTGCATACACCCTGTCCAGCCCCAGAGAACAACAAGAGGGACATTGATTTTCCTGTAATAACATCACTCGGTGTACTGTGGGGAGTAAATTAATCTCATATTTGCAATATTGTGACCAGCACTGATTGTTCATTAGAGGTAAAGCAAAAAAAGCTGAAGGATGAGGTAGGGTGGACGATGGTGGGGGGGCTGAGATTTACAGACAGTGTGTAACAGACTTTCACATTGATAAGCCTCTCCATTAGTAGAGACTCTGTCTAACTGTTATTGGACTTACTACTAAGTGGACCCTGGGGGCAGACACCTCACAGTCGTTTTCATACATCTTGTCTGGGATCAATTGCGGATATTGAAATATGTTCTGAGTTGCTCAGTGGATGTATCTGTAATTTGGCGTAATGATGCTTGTTGAAGTGCTGGTCTGAGGTCACACACACACACACACACACACACACACACACACACACACACACGCCTTCACCGCAGACTCTGAGACAGTTTTAAGGCGGACATTCAGCCCTGATGAGTGTGTGTCTGATTTGACTTCCCATTTATTTGACAGAGTAGGTAGTCATCATTTGGCCCTTACAGGAGATAGACAAAATGATGCAACCAACTGATGCAATAACAGCAGAAGCAGCAGTATTCAAACCCTAAAGTTAAAGTACTAAAACTTCACTGTAAAACTACTTCACTGCAAGTAAATCCTGGATTGAAAATGTTACTTAAAGCAACAAATTTTTGTATTTTTTTTTGCAGTTTGACGCCTCCAGTTTCAGAATTCACAATTCACTTACATGCCGCTGACATAAATATGGACAGTTGTACACATGCATTTGTTTTGATTACATTACTTATGATCAAAAACTAGCAAGTTGGTGTGTGTTATATATATATATATATATATATATGTATGTATGTTATATAGTGTAAGAACAGTTGTATTGGCCGTGACAGAGGCACCGTTTACCTGATTACAAGTCAGTGTAGCAAGTGATTTTTAAGCTTTTATTTTGAAGTAGAAAAGTTACATATATGTTGCTTTAAGTCAAAGTATGTAAGTATTATCAAGATACATACATATAAATATACCATTATAGTGTATATTAATAGATTATCGTTACTCATGGATTAATGTTAAACACAGTTTTATTCTTGCGGTTTCTTGAGGTAGAACCAAGCGTTAAGTGCAGCCAATGCTAAAAACTGCAGTTCCTCAAACGTCCACTTGAGGCTGGCTACAGAACGAGTCAGTCTCCATAAGTCCCCATGTTAAAATGCAGAAATAAACATGTTTACAGCCTGGTACAAAAAACAGCCAACAGCCAACATGGTGGCGACCAGAGCCACCACACTCACACATACACTGTCCATACTTTATACTGTCAGTGGCTGGAGCTCATTTATAACTTTTCTTTTTATATAAGGCTGTAAATAATGATTATTTTCATGATTAATCTGCTGATTATTACCTTCAAATGTCCAAACCTCCAAATTATTTAGACCTCTGTCATTCAAGACAAGAAAAACAAGCAAATTTTCACATTTGAGAAGCTGAAACCACAATTTTAATACAAATAATCAATTACCAAAACAGTCACTGATTTATATTTTGATAATTGTTCAATCAACCAATAGTTTAAGCTCAAATTGTATACACTGTTAGGAGGTTTTCAAGGCCTTATCCCGCATTTGAGAAACCTGAATCCAGGAAACATCTTATCCTGGTTTGTGGTCTTTCTACAGAACCTGGTATCTGTCAGAGTCACATACAGGAATACATAAATAAACAGGTTTTTTCATTTTCCATGTAAACCTTAAACTTATCCCATCTAGCACACCCACTGCATTTGTCAGTGATGAAATATGTCTGGTATGTAGCCGGGGTGGCACCGATCCAACTCACTGGAAACATCTTTATGTAGAGTAACGTGAGAGCAGTGATTGCTACGGTGTTGAGTCAGCAGCCCGTACTGACTGAATGAATGTAACTGATAGCAGAAACATTGAATTTTACTGTACGATAACATTGACAGAGAAACTGTTTAGTGTGGATCGGTCACTTCATAGCTGATATCTGATCTTCTTCACATGAAGACTGTATCCATGGCGATACCAGTCAACATAAATAAATTTAATGTAGGAGATAGATTAAGTGGGATCATTAAAGTGGCCCTTTATCATAAAAATAACATAATTTTTTACCTTTATTTGGACCTATTATCCCATAATGGTGTCCTGCTGAGTGGTGATTGGTGTATTTAGGTTCCTTCTTAGCGGCCTCTAGCATGTCTAACATGCAAAACATTTAACATTAGATGAGTTAAGCCTGTTCTTGCTACACAACTCATAAGCATGAATCTATGAATATAACACAACACTTTAAGAATATATTTACATTTTTTATGTGTGTGTGCATCTAATCCTGTACTTTTATGCAACGTAAAATGTGATTTTTTTTAATGTGTCATAACACACATTTGCCAGTTTATTACGTACTCCTAGCTGAAACTAATGAAGTCTAATGCAAGAGCCATGCAATCAATTCAGTTTGTGCTTAAACGTGTTGTTTCAACTTAGTTTTGGAGGCTGCAGTTTGTGGTGTTGTTGACCTGTATTGTGTTCTAGCGACATGGGCTTCTATAATTTAATCTACCCTAATAAATTTAAATGGGTTGGACACACTGACACTAAAAAGAATGAACAGCTGCCACCATGTTAGTAGTCCTGCCTTCTAGACTTTTGCCTAAATATCATGGATCAACGGTGGACCTGAGGTGAGATGAATGAAGCCACACGTGTATGTGCAACGTCGTATGCATAACTTTAAGCCTTGATACAATTTGAACAGATGAGTTCTTTAAAAATTCACCCTTAGTACAGTTGTTACGAACAGGGAAATTAGCTATAGAGACCAAAACTGTTTTTTGTACCAGGCTGTAAACATGTTTATTTCTGCTGTGAAGTTGGACACTTTAATATGGGGACTTATGGAGACTGACTCACTTCTGGAGCCAGCCTCATGTGGAAGATACTGCAGTTTTTGACACTTCCTCTGGCTTCACATCACAGCCACAGTGGTTGCCGCTTGGTTGGACATTATAACAGAATTATATGACACAACAGAATAATATCTGAATCTGTTTAGTAGAGACAAGTACAGACATGTACAGACAGGATGTGATTACAGTGATCAGTAACTCAAAGATTTAAAGTACGTCTGGCATGTGAGAAGTGTTTTTATTGAGAGACTTGACTTAGATCTATTCTTAGGTAGTGGTAGTTAACATATAAAAGGACTAACTGTCATAACAGCAGTTGAAACTGTGATATAAACATCATATAGGGGATTTCCAAACGCCGCTGCATGACATTCAACGTAACATAACCCACTTTTATAACCGGGATTGCATTGCTAGGTTTCAAGGTCCTTCGTTCTCCTATGACTCCTTCTGGTTTACGCTCAAACAAGTGTTTCTCTACAGGTTCAATCAACGTATGTAACTATTATTCTATTTACTACTACTACTACTTAAGTCCCATTCATGTACTAAGAGTATGTAGGGTTTCTGAAGTGGTGGTCATGAAGATTCATCTCAAGTGTGAGCTAATAAAACAAATGGTTTTTATATCTCGAGATGCCTCCTCTATATCGTTACAATCAAGGAAGAGTGGTCCAAGTGTGTTTAACAGCAACTCATTATCTCAGTGCTACAGTCAAGAGCACTGTATATGTAGTGCGATAGCGTGAAGACCGTGCCAAGCAAAACAAGTATGCACCTTAAATTGGAGTGTGTGTTTTTCTAAGGGCTTGCGTTTAGCACCAAGTATGATTCTTCTGCTGCTTAATTAATCCCTTCAGGGATGGAATAAAACACCCAACAAGATAAGAGCAATTAAAACAGGATGTTTTTCAGATCCTCCTCCGTTTTACATCATTAATTATACAAGGTTAGTCTTCCCTGTGTCTTCCACAAGGTGATGTGGAACCACAGTGCCTGGGGAGGCGTACCCCCATTTCTCCACCGGAGAGGGCACAGGAACAATGTCAAACATACCATCATGGGAATACAGAATTATGCAAAGGCATTTATCCTCGTCCTGCGTGCGGCAATGCTGTGTTTGTCTCGTGCAATCGCGTACAAGGAGAGTAATTTTCCACAAAATCTGGTTCAATTGAGACAATTTACAATGCCTTAGTGGTGCAGTGTGTGAAATAAGCCTCACACAATGGGTTTCCGTCCACCATTGTGCGACTTATTGCGGCACACAAATCAATCCGTTTTATTATTTCTGACACATCATCATTTCCGTGACCCTTTTTCTTTTTTTCTCTACCTCTGAACACTCTGCGCAGTGTGAGGGCAGAGGGGAGAGATATGGAGTCAATGACCTTTTAACCTCTGGGGACGACGAGGTCCTTCTAAAAGCCAGGCGGGAATCACGTGACCCTGCAGAGACACGAGCAGCTGGAGTGGAAAAGCTCAAGCTTAACGACTAAACCTAATTCCCTTCGCTCCAGACGACCATGTGGAGCTCAGAGCTCAGGTCTGGGCTCAGCTGTGAAATTATCACAAACCTGATTAGGCAAGTTTGTTCAGGCAGGTCTACGTGATCTCAACAGTGCAACATTTTTTACAAAACACATCCTCTTTTTAGTGAGAGTGGCAGTCAGTTAGCACTTAGCTTGATGCAACCTCGCTGAGATTTAGACTTGTTGCTTAAGACTTCAAGTTTTTAGCAGTACTGACAGTCTGTAAAACAACTCCAGTTCAACCAGCGTCACATCACACTGTAATATTTTTTGTTGTTATGAAACTTGGTCAGTTTTTCTTTGGCAAACAGGATCTCTACCAGGAAGTTTCCATTTTATTCAGCGGTATCAGGTTTGGTTGAATTCATGTAGTTTCCATAAACAGTCTGCCTGCAATGAATGGAAAAAAACAAACGAAAAAAAAAAACACACACACTTTCTTACCATAAAAAAAGTTTAAGGTTTTTATATCAGAGGAGAACTGAATTTATTAAAGGTGAGTACATTCTACCACTGTTTAATTTTAACATTAAAATGACACTCAAATCACATTTTAAAAGAAGTATGAGAACTTTAAGAGACAGATTAAAATATATATGATTATATGATGAGCAGTAGAGTTTCAGCTATCTCCACTTTTAGTCCCTGGTATGGGTGATGCTCCAGAAACACCAGATCCTACATTTCCCATAATGCTTCACCTAATAGCTTCCTTCATGAGACTTTTGCACTGACAGTATAAAGAATAACAAAGTATGCGTGACGTCAGAGCTGTTTTGGAGCTCAAAATCTGTGGCTAAAGATGTGGATCATCAGGAGTCCTGAGGCGGGCTAAATGAAGCCTGGTTGCTCAAACAAGCCATCTGTATCAGCACCTACATGTCATCAAGTGGCCATGCTGTTAATTCTGCCTAACTTTAAGCCTTAATATAATTTGAACAAGTGAGTTCTATAAAAATTCACTCTCAGTTGTCATGAACGGGGAAGTTAGCTATAGAGATCAAAACTGTTTTTTGTATCAGGCTGTAAACATGATTATTTCTGCTGTGAAGTTGGACATTTTAACATGGGGACTTATGGAGACTGACTCGTTGTGGAGCCAGCCTCAAGTGGACGTTTGGAGAACTGCCACTTGGTCAAACTCTAAAGACACTGGAACGTGACATCATCAGGGTTATTTTGTCAGACTCGACAAAACAACTCTGGTGCCACAGCAGACGTTATACAGCTGTTTGGCTCAAGAGCTCTCCTCATAATGAATAACAGACTCACACCAACACACGCACGTATTACCACAAGGAGAGAAATAAAATGTTTATTTTACCGTCTGTTTTTTTTTTTCTTTGCACACTAATAATAAAGTTCAGCAGAGTCCTCTGGGTGGTAAAACACCCCCAAAACACAACAAAGTACAACAAATAGTGTTTCCATTGGGTTCACCCGGTAACATTTTGGAATCAATGTAGTGATAAAAAAAAAAAAGACAAAATTAAATTTGATTCACAAAAAAAAGAAGAAAAACAATGATAACAAAAGTAAAGTGTAACAGATGAACGTGCTCCTCCGATCACCACGTGAGCCCTAAAACATTTTCCAAGAAGTTGAACAGACGAGTCTTCATGGAGGTTCATGCACCGTCAGTGTTGTTACAGTCAGAGGGGTAGAGAGCGACTCTTAGAGCCTCCGTATGCTTTACAAAATTTAGAAAATGAACTGTGGGTTCAATATGGTAAAAAAAAAAAAAAGAAAAGAGGAGCACAGCTGACACAGTTTACAGTTTTCGAGCCACATTTGAGGACCAAACCTGCATCGTGTGTGTCATAAGCTTTGGACTTCTAACCGAGCTCTCGTTTCAACAACCACTTAGCGTTTTTCGATTTACAACAAAAGACATACATGGAATGGAGAAAGTACAAAAAAAAAAAGTTGACAGACCATATGTTTTCCAAAAGTATTAAAAATTAAAACAAAAAAAAATGAATATATAAATTCTATGACTCGGGACAGCAGTCTTCCTTTTTGTTATACTGTACCTTCTAATTCGTACCAGCAAGACATTTTTCAGAAAAATGTTTTTTTTGGTCCTGTGTGAATGTTTTTTTATTTCATGAAAGCGTCTGCACAGCGTATAAATGTAACCCGTGCTCCGGTGTTCAGGTATTCTGTGCTACTCTTCCAGCCTTTTTTTTTTCCTCCCCCTGCATAGCAAGCTCTTTCATTCACAGTTTGAGAGTTTTTAACTCGTTATTAGTGTTGGTTGGATGCTGCTCGATATATTTATATAACGTTCCTTCATTCTGGGAGAGAGAGGACCTGAAGCAGACACCTTCTGTTTTCCAGATGTTGTTGTGTAATCATCTAAACAACAAAGACTGAACCATCTTGGTTCTGTTACTCAGAACAACATATATAATGACTGCTATGTTGTTAAATTTAAAAAAAATGAGAAAAATATATAAATTTTTATCTTTTTTTTTTTTTTTTAAAGGCTAGTGTTATGTCTTTCCTCTATGGAAGGGTGCTGCCACAAATTCAAAAATGACTTTACGATGATTAAGTTGTCAAGTTTTGACGACTGTGGCTTGAAGCTAAAAAGGCCTTGTCTAACATTTATCCTCAATAGTAGATTCATATATATTTATATATATACAAATAAAATATGCATTGAAAACACCCCGCCAGCTGGAAGGAGAGGATGCTCAGTTCATGTGTCAGGGGCCGTGCCTCACCCCGATCCCCGCTCCCCGTGTACAGCAACCTTGGAAGAACTTTGTAGCCTCGTTGGCTACCGATAAGGAGGCCGCCCCTCCGATGAGAAAATTGATCAGTGCAGATTTACATGATATAAAAATAATTAAGAAAGAAGGTAGGCTTAAGGGCAAGTGGTTATAAATGGCTGAGTGTGAGACTGGTTTTGGCAAATAAGCGTTCTACTGTGCATGTGCGGCCCTCGAACAGAAGGTTGATGTCATCAGGTTGTCTCGTAACCATGCAGCTTGAGGACACTGAGACGCCACGTAACTCGTGCATGAGTGTGTGTGTGGGTGGTTGGTGTGTGTGTGTGTGTGTGAGAGTGAGTGAGTGTGAGCACAGATGCTATGTCCCTCACACACACTCCTCTGCAGACATCAGAAGTGGGTTGATGTACTCGAATCCTTCAAACTCAGACTGGTCGATCTTCTTGACCACGTCGCTGCAATGAAAAACAGGGTTAGCGTCAGTTTGTTGAATGTTACACAATATATAAAAACAGGTGATAAAACGGGAACTCACTCGTCATCAGGCGTGAGCTGAATGGGCTCGTTCGTGAACTGGGCGTCAAAGTTGTCCAGTCCGAACTCCCCTGAGATGTTGGGCTTAAACGGAGGGACGACCTGTTTCTGCTCCAGCTGAAACGACACAACAAGAATCAGGAAACGGGATTAGACAACTTTATTTGTCTTTACTGACATTAGAAACACACAGTTACTGAAGAGTTTACAGAGTATTCACAATCAATTCATCAATAGAAGTATTTTAATAAATGATTAATATTTAAATTAATTATACAAGAAAAAAAGTCAAACATTTTATGATTACAGTTTCTTAAAATGAGGATTTGCTGCTTTTCCTCCTCATATATTAAGTCCACTGGTTCTCAAACTATGGTGCCACTGCTGGTACACAACCTCTCTCTGGTGGAGGGATCTCTGAAGTAATGTTTAAAGGTGAAATAACTTAAAAAAAAAAAAAACATATTATACTATCAAAATACTACACAATTAACATACGTTTTGCATTCCTGTAATATTTTGTTTCAATCTCAGCGTGCCTCCACATAGCGAGCATACATCAGTGATTAATTTGGAGCTAAAATGTGACAGTAAGACATGAAAGCAGAGGTAAAATCAAATCAATGGTTCAAAGACACTCGTGCAATCGTGGCTCCGAACAGGAAATATTAGAAAAAAGAAGTGCAGATCAAAAGTACACCACGTTAGCTCTGGTTCTTGAACTGGTTTCGTTCAGGATTCAACAGCAGTCAACAATAAATAATCATTTCATCAGGAATAAACCTGCCTGCTGTGTGAACCGGGTCGACCTACGCTGCTATAATTAGAAGTCTGTCATAATGGTGGTACCTGCAGAGCTTCATATTTGATGATACACAGTGTAAAAGTTTGAACATCATAGTCAATGAAATATCCTCAGAGTTTGGCAATATGGCAATTTTTCACCTTTATTTATATTTCATAGACTAAATGATTGATGGATTAATCGGGGAAAATAAACTACTGATTGACCAACAACATCAAAATAAAAGCTCAAGTCCTTAAAAACGGATGTACTCAGTGTCTCTGACTTCATTTATCAGTGTACTGTAATGTCTCAGCTGTCTCTCAGTTGTTACACTACTTGTCTGAGAGGCCAGAATTGCTCCCCCTACAGGCCGTTAGGTGCACTGCAGGGCAAACAGTCAGGTTAATGTTGGGAAAATGGGTGGAAGGTGGGAGGGGTGTAAGCTGATCCCTCCAGACACTCTGACCGACTGCAGGGTTCCTGCTCCAGACCAAACAGGGAGAAAGAGGTCATGGTGATCTCTGGCAAGATGCCCCGTCTGTCTGTCTGTCTGTCTGTCGGTCACGTCACCCGGCAGTGCGTGTCTGTCTGTCAATTTGTTAAGGTCATGTGTGTCTGTCTGAGCCTGAGGAGATGAAATGTGCCCTGATCAATAACACGTGTACAATCAGACATACACGCACTGTCTTTTCTTAAAATATCAAACTGTTTTCATTTAGAACAACTGAGCTAATAAACAATAAATAAATAAATCAATAAAAGTTCAAACTAAAACTACATTTACGTTTATATTTAGCGGTTTACAAAAGGGATACAATCAAGGTAACTTCATTCATAACTGCTTATCCTTATAAACAAATTAATTAAATTCCATTTACTTCGGTTTAAATTAAACTATAATTATCAAGATTATAAATTTGTTACATTCAGGAAGAGACGATTAGTTGACATATATTTATGTGTGTGTGTGTACATAAGTATTTATATATAGGGTTTTTTAAATGCCTTATTTGATAGCCACAGCTGAAAATAGGAAACGGAAGACATGCAACAAAGGGCCATCGACTGCGATAAGTTACCGTGTCGTCTCGAATAATGTTTGATAATCAATTATCATTTTTCAAGCACAAATGTCAAACCAAAATGTGTGTGTGCTGCTGTACTGTGTTTTATAATTGTAGAATTTGTGTTTCACATTATGATTCTGATTCTACTCATTTTATTGTCGCATCAAAAATAAATAATAATAATATTTAAAAAAAAATGTTGAAATGATATCCCGATCAGTTTGTCAGTCTGTTCAGCTATACTAACTAACTATAAGACATTTCACAAGTTTCATTTTACAGCTCTGGCTGTCATAAAAAAACAGTCATTCACTCTTAAATTACAACTTCTACTCATCGCTGAAAACTGAGAACAGGAAGCTTCATAAATAACTCCAGTATTTTTAGTTGTCGTTTAACTTTCAGTTGGATTCCTTGAAGTGACTCAGTGATGTTTAATATACATGTGAGTCTTATTTATAGAGCTTGTACAGTAAATACAGGCCCACAGTCATAACCAGTCACAGTTTTTAAACATAAATACACTTAAATACAAAAAACCATGTCAGTATACTGATGACCGAGGATACAAACCTCGGTTTCCAGGTCGTGCCGCTTTGCACTTTACAACATAAGAAAAATCAGACCTGACCTAACTTGACTCAACATGCTACCCAATTCCTGATACACACTGTGGTCATCTCGTCACTCGATTACTGTGACACCCTCCTGACGCTCAGGTCAATCAAAACATTTCTCGTCTGTTGTTCCCCGTTGGTGGAACATCCTCTTATTGATGCACAAACATGTCCGCGTCGCACTGATTCTTTCCCTTTTTTGTAAGTCAGCGTCAGCTGAATGACTAAATGTAAATACAAACCATGACACCAACCTCTGAGGTTAACTGTAACATCACTGAAGCTTAGTGTGGTTCAATATTTCACAGGGAAACAAAACAATTAACAATGAGATTGATCAATGACTTCCTATCACAATGAATGGTTGTTTCCCGGATGACTCAAACGACTTCTTTCTGATAAATCCAAAGGAAATGTACATCCATCTTTGTCTCACATCTTGGTGTCCATTTCTGCTGTTGTCAGTCTTCCCTCTGCTTTCTACAAGGACATGACATTTCATCCAGCCACTAACAACCCTTCGCTCTGACAGAGTTTCTTCAGCCACGAGGCAGGAGGGAGAAGGTGACCCTGTGCACTTAGATTTGACCTTCTGCTGTCTAGTAGCAGCAGCTTTCTGTTCTTCCTTCTCCGCAGGATCAGTACATGAATTGATTTTCACCTATTTGGCAACCGTCATGTACCGATTTCATTCATTCGAGATTATGATGAAAATCGTGATGGTGTCGTCGAACGAGGCAAGAAGAACAGTAGAAGAGAGACATAAAAAAAAAAAAAAAAAAACACGAGAGAATGACTCACAAGGTCCCAGTCGACGTTTCGGAAGAACGGATGGCCCATGATGTCGGCAAAGCCTGTCTGAGGGTGGCAGCCTAGACGCTCCTTGGGATCCTGTGGGAGTGAGGGCGAGAGGAGGGTGAGAGACGGTAGGGGATGGTGGTGGAAGAGAAGAAAAGTCAGACGACAAGAGGCAAGAAAATGTGGAAAAGGCGAGTATGTGCAAGAAACGTTTAAAAGAGGAGTGGATTTTGGTGAAGGGAATCATAGATAGGTGAGAAGACGTGAGGGAAAGGAGAAGTCACACAGTGAGAGCCCCGTGACCCCGTCTTACCTTGTTGAGGAATCCCTTGAGGACGCTGGCGGCTTTGACTGACAAGGAGCGAGGGATTCGGATCTGTTTTTCCAATATTACTGCAGGAGGTGAGAGGGAAAAAAACGGTGGTGAGGTGAGGTGAGCGAGACGGTCCCTTGAGGCTAAAATAGCAGAGGATGGCACCGACACAGCAGCTATGAGTTCCAACTCGAGCCTTTCAGTTAAGTGTCAATGGCTTTTGATAAAAGTGTCTTAAGATACGACTTTGTCTGTCAAGTGGTTACTTTTTAATTCCCAACAATCCAACGCTCTGCTGGCGGTTATGAGAAAACAATGACACATTTTGATATTTACAATGAAATAACGACAAAAACACACATGCGTTCACACGTTTGCCTGCAACAGATGGCATGTGCCTGGTACTGGGGAAAGTGGCCATTATAAAGGTGTCAATATAAAGGTGTTAGATGCTTCCACGGAGCTGTGGAACACCACAGTGTGTGTGTGTGTGTGTGCGTTACCTTGGAAGAGGTAGTCTTCTGTGTTCTGGTCTGGATTGTCAGAGCTCCCGACTATGTCGAAAGGCGACCGGCCCGCCATCATCTCGAACATCAGCACGCCAAGCGCCCACCAGTCCACACTGAACCCTGAAAACACACACACACGAACATTCATTGAAATGTTTTTTTTTTTTGCATTTTAAAGCACATTTTTCATCATCTCATACATTTGTACATTACTGCACAAAGCATAGCAGTATTTTAGCGTTACTATAGCAACCGCTCCCACCATAAAAGCTTCATGCCAGTGTTTCTTTTGCATGCGTTGACTACAGATCCCATACTTTGCTGCTCGAGCTTTACAGTATATATTAAGTCAGTAACATCATTTCACTAAATATAGGCAGCGGGACCACAGGCGTTTTGGACCAGTCTCTGGGTCAATGTATGCAGCGCAAGCAAAACCAGTAGCACGTATGGATTATGAGGTATAGAGGTGGGTCTAATTATTACAGCGCATCAAACAGGAGTGATGTACCTAACACCTACAGCCATTCTGATGCACTGTTCAGCCTGAATGTTTTAGTTTTCTACTGACCATTTGAACAGCAGACATTTTGACTTTCCATTGCAGGAAAAGCTAGTTACTAATAGTGTTAAAAACACTGTTATGATGCTTTAACAGTAGAAATTATTGCCATGATACGTCTGTTGGTAACTATATATCTTATTATATATCTTATTGTATTTATAGAAAGTTTTACATGAGGCTCTGGGTTATAATGTAGAAACTGATATTTCACACCTTTGTTCTTAATGGCTGCACATTAAACTTTGACTGTTAGTCATTCCTAGCCAACCTCTTTTAACCGATACACAAAACACCAAATAAATAATGAGTTCAGACAGAGCTTCATTCACTGAGGTTGATTTTCAAATCTATTCACTTGTTTTTTAGTTGATTTGCTCATTTTAAGCTTGTTTCTCTGATTTCTGTTGCAGAAATTCTTTTAAGTTTCATTTTTTGTTTTTATATGTTTTGTAACTGAAGAAGGCGTTTCAAGCAGTACAGATAACTCAGGTGCATCATCGCTGAAGCAGCCATAATCATGATTGAGAGAAGCATCCCAGCCATAACTGTATAATACCCCATATTCTGTATCATAGCAAAGAAAGCGATAGCATTTCTGGTAAGTGCTTGTGCGTTGTAATTCTCACCGTAATCCTCTCCTCGGAGTATTTCTGGGGCGATGTAATTGGGGGTACCACAGAAAGTGCTCGTTGTGTCTCCTGGTCTCAAGCCCTCCTGCAAAAACAGAGATCATCAGCTGTGAAATCACCTCGGAGAGCTGTAAACCGACACTTATGCATCAGTTTTACAGGTGCTATTATCCAAAGTGCATTGTGTTATCAATCATCCATATGCGGTAAACTGCAAACCACACCTTGCACATTCCGTAGTCTGTAAGTTTGATGTGTCCCTCGGAGTCCAGCAGCACGTTGTCCAGTTTCAGATCTCTGTAGATGATTCCCCGCTCGTGGAGGTAGTTGAGCGCCAAACTGATCTCTGCTGAGTAAAATCTGAAGAAGAGATTCAGGTGTATTCAAAACCACACGACAAAAAAAAAAAAAAAAAGACACTTAAAGACATCAATCTTATTCATTTTAATGAGACATGAGACAAACAGTGTGACAGAGACAGCTTGACTCTACCTGGCGTGTTCTTCTGGGAGTTTCCTTTGTCTCTGCATGTGGAACATGAGATCTCCACCGTTCACATATTCAATAACGAAGAACAGTCTGCAGAAAGAAGCAAAGTTTATTTCTTGACGTAAATACATCATCTTTTGTTTTGTTTTTAAACTGACATATCCCAATTCCAGTCCTACAAAAACTAAAAGAAAATAGCCCAGGGAGGGGGACTGGATGCAACATGATCTGCTATCAACACCGTCAGGTGTCAAGAATTTTATGTATAGAGGAGTTTAGAAGATCTGTAAACACATTTCAGAGAGCACAGTTTTCTTTAGCTTAGTTTAGTTAGGTAGCTCCTCAATCCATGTGAGTTTTTTGGTGTTCAAGTTGTAAAAGAGTGATGTCACAGACCTCTGTGCACCAATCAGGAAGAATCAAAATGTAATGCCAGTTGTTGGGTTGTTTGTTTATGTTTTCATATCATTTTTTTTTTTTTACTTTTATTTATTCAGGAGGAGCAACACCCGATCACATTCACACCTGGAAGCTGCCCAGTACAACCACAGTCTGACCTGCTGGCCGCTGAGCAGCTCCAGTGGAGCGGTTGGTGGTAATGAGGGAAGGGCCAAGCGCTGCCGTTCACCTTCTCCACGCAGATTTATCCTGCCGGACTGACAACCTTCCAGTCATCAGCTCACTGCTCTAGCCTTTAAGGCCAACACTGCTCAAATGTGACCAAACCACACCAACACAGATCTGATGAAGCAGCTGATTTTCTTTCCTCCTCCAAAATCTTGCAGCATTTCCCGATTCTTGAAGAAACCACATGACTCATACAGCAGAGATGCTCTCACCTGCTTTCTGTCTGAAAACAGGAGTGGAGGCCGACCAGGAAGGGATGATTAGAGGCCTGCTCGAATACGTGCTTTTCTGTTTGGACCCAGTCAATGTCCTGGAAGATAAACACACACACACAAAAAACACACACAAGTACATCAGAGATCATTCTGACATGGTACCCTTGAACTTATAAAAGCTGAATAAGCGCGATGCTTGATCGACCATCCTCTACAGATAAAGGGTCGCTCATGTGGGCAGCAGCGGGAGAAGAAAAAAGGGCTGAGCCAGTAGAAGCAGGAGCTGGTCTTCATCGATGGTTGGATGATAATATGTCTGGACACGGATGCTGCTCACGCTGGCAGGGCAGGGACAGCACAACACTTCACCATTGATCGAGAGGCACTTGTCAATTTGTCAATCACGTTAAGTGCGTCTAATCAAGGCTAACTACTCCCGTTGCCTCTGGCTGTGCTGCTACATGTGTACGTCGAGATCAATTTTTGATGACATGATGGTTTATCTACGCCTTCTTAGAAAGAATGATGGCTTGGTAGCGGGTCTGTCAACTCGACTCAAAGTGTTTCACACAAGATACACAAGATGGATGTTCAATCACATGAGACAAACGCTCATTGTGCTATTAATAAGAACTCCCATTGATTGTGCTTATTGTATTAATTATGCATGGCGGTGACAGAAGACTGATGACTTCAGTGTTAACTAACCTTCTCACATCTCAATGGATGGAGGTGCTGTGGTCACACGTGCAGACTTTAAAGAGACAGTTATTGTGCATTCACATTCAGCACCTATAAATCACTTGTTTCACTTTTAACAAATAAAAAGGTACATTCAGACAGGATCAGGCGCTGTGGCTGATGGTTGTGCAGCAGTGTGTGGGGGGTGGAGCTTTGTCTGTTTGTGCTGAACTTAACTTCTGTGGAACAATCAGGAAATAATATTCATTTTTCTGATTAAGCGGCTTTATTGAGGCCAGTGTTTCCTCACTCTCATTCACGACCAGTGCTCTTTCTCTCGCTCTCAAACCATCGGACACAAACCAAATTAAACTTCTTCATGTATGTTGCAGCGTAAATTGGGAAGCTGGTTCATGAAATAAACAAAACCAGAACACAACAGGTAGAATATCAGAGTTTAGTCCATGAATCCATCTGGATAGTTTCAGTTTCAGAGACATTTCAGACTGACTGTGGAGGTTTGACCGGTCTGATCGGTGGCCGCGACTTGACATCATTTTTCCCAAAAGTTGAATCTGGCTCAATTTCTCTGACACCTCTGTAGCCTGCACCACCCTAGCCAAAACGCACTATCCCCACTCAAATTAATGGAAAACCTGCGTTTTCACCGCAGCACCGGATCCTGTCTCAACACGCCTGAAGAAATATTATACGAAACATCTAAAGCTGAAGTGATTAGTTGATTAATTGATAAGTTGGATCAACATTAACAAATATTTTGATGGTTGATTAATAGTTTAAATTGTTTTTAAATAAAAAATACCAGTCTTTCTCTGGTTCCTGTCTGTCTAGTGTAAGGAATTACTGTTTTATATCATTGTATATTGAATATCTTTTGACATTTGAAGATGTCCTCTTGGGTGTTGGGAAGTAGAGGTAGGCATTGTCACAAGTTTATAATATTTAACAGTTTAAAAAAAGAATGAATTGATTATTCCATAATGAAAATAGTTGTTAGTTGCAGCTAGTTCTTTTACATTTGCAGTGGAAACAGTGGTTTAAATTAAAATAAAATAAAAAAAAGATTTTTAGCTTTGATCTTGAGCTGAGAGGAGCTGATTTCAACAAACCTTCAAATTGCATGTCTAGATATAAAAAATGCAAAAAGTTTCTTTTTATGGAGTTAATACTTTATAACTAGGGATGGAGTTCGATGGCGTATTATTGAATGTGAATCCAGTTCAGAATCCTCTCATCAAATCTTTTTTGGGTAGTTTGTTTGTTTAGTTTTTAACAATGTGCTCTTTTTTTAATTTTCCTCAGCATCACACCTTAAATGAGGTGGCAATTAAATCAGAGGCTCTTCTGGAAAGAAAGGCTGCAGGGCTTTCACCACATATTTTATCACTCCTCTGCGACATCCATTAACCCTGTCTTGACTCATTTCTCCTTTTGCTGTGAAGAAAAACAGCCTTTGCTCTTCGTTGGGAAGCAGCACAAGCTGTTAGAAGCATGAGTAAAAACAAGTATGAATTCTACTTTTATCACTGAGCAAATATCAACTAATTAAACAGGTCTCAGAATACAGTGAACATTTGCTCTTTAAGTTATTAAATAAGTCACGAGTTCTTACTTTAACATGATTGTACTGTAGATAAATATTGGAGCACCAGATCTGTGAGTAATCTGCTGCTGTATGTCACAGTAGTTTTGTTGACTTTGCTGAAGTGTATCCACACTTAGGAACGGTTAAGTCATAATGCAGCCATGATTTAAGTTGTTCAGTCAGTCAGTCTTGTTAGCACGTGTTCGTATACCTCACCAGTTTTTGTTTCTTTGCAGACGCCTGTGGTGTCAGAAAGAGGCAAAAGAGACAAGCTAAGAAAGGTTGTGAATGTAAGGTTCGATAAGGGACTCGCCGTGGAGCTTAATGCGTTTGGGTATTTTATCCACATCTGAACCCATCCCTAATAATTATAACTCCATAAAAAGTAACTGTCACTGCAAAGGCTGGACATTGTGATGGTGCGTCATACGTCAGCGTTGTTTACCTCATCGTCGTTGACCAGCTCCTTCTTCACCACCTTCATGGCGTAGATGCGCTCCGTCTTCTTCAGCTGCACCAGCAGCACCTTGGCGTAGCTGCCTCTTCCGATCACCCTCAGCAGATCGAAGTCTGCTAGGCCCAGGCTGGAAGGCGATTTCCCCGTGTCTCTCCTCGCCTGTTGAAGGGCGGTTAACACAGGGTGAGAGGAAATCATGCAAACAACAACATAAGTCAACTCTGAGACAATTTGTCATTCAACACTTGAGTCCATCAACCTTTCCAGTGGTTTTCAATGAACTATCGATGAAGCTGGTGATTTAGTTTGTGCGACTGATTTCCTTTGGGTGGTTTCTAAATGACCAGCACCACCTTTTTACAGTAAATCTTTGTGATGACTTTCATGCCTGTAAATATAATCACGCTGCCTCCATTAGATTAAGCACTTGCTGTATTAGTCCTACTTGTCGGTGAACGTCGCTCCCACCTTCATCAGCTCCTCACCTATCTTTCTCTCTCCTCTCCTGTAATCTGTTCTGTAGTGAACCGTTTCCACTACCTATCCATCTAACCTCTCTTCACGTGACAACCCCCATCCCTAGAGTCAAACATGGACCTGTAGATAAGATCATTTGGCTTGCCCCTCTTTTATCTCCGTCTATCTGTGTCCAACTCGATCCATTCTTTCCCCATCTTTGGCTCCCCAGCTCGGTCCAACAACCTCACCCCCACACCCCACCTCCTCCAACCCCAAACTACATCCCTGGCCATTAATCAGCCTCTGGTGTTAAGAGCTGTGATAAAAGGTTACTTTATTAGCTCCACCAAAGGAAATCAATACCCACAGCACTGCAAGGGTGCCTACGTCTGCACGCTCTCTATATCACACATGCACAGCAGGTAGAAGAAGGATCACCAGAATGTACACGACGGCAAGCAGACAAAATCCTGCTTCCATTTACAGGTGATCTTATTCTTTCTTCCTCCTCTCCTCTCGCACACACACACAGCGCTGACTTGTCTCTCTGAATAAACATATATATACACACATATCCATCTAGACAACATGACAGCTTGACAGACTATGAGTCACACATCAACGGCGTTTGAAAAGATTTTCTCTCTCACCTCTTTCTCCTCTCCATCGTAAGGCAAGCTTTCTCTGGAGTCTTTATTCTGGGGGCCTGAGAAAAAGAGAGAGGAGAAAGTGACAGACAGACAGAAGGAGAGGGGGAGGCAGGAAAGGAAAAAAAAAAAATAGGAGATGAGAAAAAGTGGAAAAAGTAGGTGAGAGACAGTCACACGCTTTGTTCACAGCCCCGCAGTGCCAGAGTAATTTCGCTCTGCTTGGTTAGAAAAGAAAACACCCATTTGTGTGTTGAACAATGCAGAAGATTTGACTCTATTTTGTACATACATGCAGAGAAGAAACACGTCTTTTCATATCATCAAGTCATCATTTCAAAACAGGGCTTCAACAAAAGATATCTGCATCCTAGGTGGCCCTGGGAAGTATTTATAGCAGAGGGAGTTTCAACCGCCTCGCTAACAATAGCAACAACGATCCTAAGCTCTCTCATAACAGTCAGCCTCTCAACCACCTGACTAGACTTAAGTCTGGTGCTGAAGGTAAACCCCAAATGTGGCTGACCAACTTGTAATCTGGGTGGCCGCTGCTATATTAATGCAACAAAGGTCCCCTGCTAGAATCGAACCGGGAACGTTGGAGTTATTTCGTGAACTTTGTCATCACCAGGCTACCAGGATGGACCACGTTTTTAAAGATTTACATCTTGTCCCCAAGACGTGTTCAGTCCAATATAACTGATGTGGTCCTGAAAAAAGATAATTACTTTACCTCAAATCCCCTCTGTGCAATGTTTTTTGTTTTACTTGTATTTGTATAAAGACAATAAAAAAAAAACAAAGTAGAAAAAAAATGATGTTTGTAATCTGTTTTCAAAGATTTACATCTTCTAAATGGATGACTAAGCTTGGCGGTTAGAGCCACACACAAGCCGGGAAAGACAGACCATCGCACTGCATGGTTTGGTCTCTTTATGTGGTGCGTCGGCAAACAAAAATAAGAGATGTCAGCTGCCTTATCTTTTAGGAACAGCGGGCAAACGCTGCAGGCAATGAGTCGAGTTAAGTCTTGATGTTGACTGTGAAATCAGGGAAAATGTATAAACTTGGACTGATGTGCATAAATCAACCGAAACCTATAATTCAATGAACTTTATCTTCATTTATGTGCCTCTAAATCAATGCTAGTTTGTGTTGTATATAATGTTTTGGACTTCTCATTACCATTTTGGAAACATTTTAGTGTGTGCGTGTTACCTGGCTGTTCAGTGGGGTCTAATGGACTCGATGGTGGGCCAGGCATCATTGGTTCCTAGACAAACAACAACAACATCCACCATTAAGTATAAACAGAATACATGTATGAATCATGGATGGTAATGATCTACTTTATGTCTTCCCACTAATGAGTATGACATTTGTCACCTGGATCATCTGTCTGCCACACTCCACTGTGACCAGCTTATGACACTTCTTGTGCACCAGAAGTTTGCAGTTGATGCATTTGTAGCCTTGTCGTCCCAGACCCCAGATACGATCCGCACAGATGGCACAGTGGGCTCGCTGCTCGGGAGGGCAGACGGAGAGAGAAATCATCATTACAAACGAGCGCTGATTATATTCCAGGAGATGACACGGAGGCTGTGATGGCTCCTGAAACATTCAGACCTGCAGGTCTCGAATCAGCCGATCGTTCTGTGTTACCACCGTCAATCAATACAGAGACAAATCACTGAAGGGCAGTGGATGTCTCCTTTAAACACACATGCAGGAACTAAGCTTTTAAATGGGCACTGTATTCAGGTTTTACTTGCAACACAACAGATAATACACACGAGATACAGAACATTAAACATGTAGTACATGAGTGAAGGGCAAAAACAAAACTCAGTGTGTCTCACCCTGTTGAAGCGTTTTGCCTGAAAGGCATGACCACTGGCATAGTAGAGTTTCCTCCAGCGCCGGGCTCCACGCCGATATATCGATTCTGTGAGAAGACAGAAAGAAGGGATGCTTTACCTGTGTTTCATTTATGTAGAAAATTTTTATCTCAACCTCAATTTGCTATGTGAGCTACCATTTTCTCCCACATTAGGAAGTGAT
Source organism: Miichthys miiuy (assembly GCA_036365135.1). Taxonomy (NCBI): domain Eukaryota; kingdom Metazoa; phylum Chordata; class Actinopteri; family Sciaenidae; genus Miichthys; species Miichthys miiuy. Next base: position 7,547,521 of record CM071617.1, on the reverse strand, counting down.
TTCTTTATCTTGCTGCAACACTAAACTACAGTCAGAGTCCAAGATTTAAAAGAAGCCATTCAAGATTAAGATTTCCTACAGTTTGAAGGTTCTAAGGATGAAATATGAAGTTGGGCTCAACAAAAGGGTTGATACGATTTTGAGTTCGTAATTTAGATTCTGATACCTTCTTAAGCAATATTTCCAAGAGAAGTAACAGAGAAGTCCAGAATAAAGTCCTAACATAAGGGCGCGTGCAGAAAATGTGAGCATGGTCTGCTGAAACCGATCCATACTCCCTCCAGCAGGAGAGCTGAGGCCTACTAAATTTGGGTTTTTAGTTGTGGGTAACATGTCAAAGAAATCCCTCCAAAACAGAGAGTTAGTAGAAGCAGACTACAGTGGATGTAGGAAAAACGATTGGTGTTAAGTGCCTCAAATTTAAAATGTAAATGAAATATAGGTTTCTTTGAGACTCCGGCTGACAAATCAGATAAAATGAAAAAAGGAAATGGTTTAACTTACTGTCTTCGCCTGGACAGGGCATGCCAGGTTTCTCTGGTACACATGGGAAAACTAGAGGGGGAAAATAAGAAAATTTCATCTTAGAGGAAATGAGTCTGATGCTGTTTGTGTGTTTTTCACTCACTCTCATCGCCTCGAGCAATTCATGATGAAATTCACTCATGTTGTTTTTATGATGGTGCAAGCGTGTTTGTGCGTGTGCGTAACATACAGTAAAGTGTGGAAAGACGCAATCTTAAAGAAGCCATCACAGATTATTTGTGTGTGTGTGTGTGTGTGTGTGAGTGAGAGAGAGAGAGAGACAGATTGAGCTAGACTGGGGGGAGTGTGAGTCAGAGGCGAGGCGTGGGCTACAGCCGACAAGCTCGTTAATGAGCAGACCTGGCGACCCCCCTGCGGCACCGTCACATCCTCCCCTCCCCCCGCTTTCGTTCATCCTCATGCCGTGACGCTGGTATCCACTGTACTCTTGAACCCTCACCTCTGATTTGATTAAAACTTTACATTAACCACACAGCCCTTGTCCCCGCTACCCCCCCAGGTTACATGCTACACACAGAGCCTGTCAATCAAATGTTCCATATCACTCTACGTATACGACCCTCCACCCCCGCCCCTCGCTCCCCAACCTGCGTCTGCGTTTAGCCCTGACCTCCAGATTCATGAAGTTGTACAACTATTTGTCAAGAATGCCGAGCACAGACGAGGATGTGAAGTAGCTCCAGGGCTCTCAGACAGACGTCAACAGCGGAAGTAATGTTGTTTTCACAGGTCAGTGCAGTGTGAACCATATGTTTGGATGCTTCTTTGTCTGCGTTCAGATTTAAACAAACGCACAGAGAGATTTTAAAAAGGAGAAATAACAGCATGAGCCATAAGTCATTAGAGACAGGAATGTTTAGATTAGTGGTGAACCAAATCTGACAGGGCGGTCGTAATACAGTGGTATTGACAACAATCATATACAATATACAACAATGCAGCTCCTATTAATAAAAAAAATTCTTTCTGTCCTAACTTTGCGGTTCACACTCACACTCAAACATGTGGCGATAATACACCTTAAAGGTCCAGTGTGTAGGATTTAGTGGCACCTAGTGGTGAAGTTGCAGATTGCAACCAAATGAATACTCCCTGAATGAATTCACAGAGTATTCATTTGTCATAAATTCATTTGTCATAAGTTCAATGATACCGAATGAATTCACCCTCTCCTTCCAAGCATGTAGAAAAAAAATTCACATTAAAAGTCCATATCTACATCAGTGTTTAGTTTGTCTGTTCTGGGCTACTGTAGAAAAATGGCGGTTCAACATGGCGAACTCCATGGAAGAGTACCAGCTCTCACTGTAGCTATAAAATGTTCATTTTAAGACAACAAAAACACAAAGATTCTTATTTTCAGGTTAATATACACTAATGAAAACATACTAATGAATATTGTATTTCATTCCTGCCAATAAATACTGATAAATCTTACACACTGGACCTTTAATCCTGTTTGCTGATGTTCCAATTAATAACTAATAAACAGTACTACGAGTGTAATTCATTTAATGAAATGATAAAAGTTAAAGATGAATTTGACTGATTATCTTCAACTTTTAAAGCTTTCTAAAGATATCACGATAACATTGTTATTGCGAATTCTTTTGGCCAAGATAAATATATAGTGAAAATCTGAAAGTGGCAGTCGTAGTGTGTAATTTACATTTTTGTGACCTGACATCATGAAAGAAAAAAAAAAAGATTAAACGTTAATGTTGACTGGTGTGATAAAGAGCAATGCATGTTTTTATAAATCAGTGGGATCATTTTGCCGTTCTAACAAACGGCGTGAATACATAATGCAACACTGAATACATAATGACGATTATAGCTGCATTTTAATTGCACAATAATTCTTTAATTCCCGGAGGGATACCTGACAGTAACGATGCTTTTACACTCTTATTTCATCACTGCAGCTCAGCGGGACACGAGGTGACTTTGTGATGATAATTGGAAATAGTTTAATTAATTAGTTTCCATGATTATAAATGCAACATGTCAGATTTATCAGGCATTAACTACCTTTGTTCTCCTCTCTTTTGGCAGCAGGAACAACTTTGACTTTTATGTGAATCACATTTTTATAACAGTTTGTTCATCATGCAATCTTTCTTGTAGCTTCCTTTTGATATTTGTAAATCATCTCCAGCCTTTCCAGCTTTTTATTCTACTTCTAATGATGTGATTTTAGTGTAGAAGTTTCACCCTGTTAACACTTTTTGCTGTCATCATAACCATTTCTTTCCTGCAGGTATCACGTTTCATTTCAAATCAAATTAAGCCCTTGTAGTTTTGTAATTAACAGCTCCGCCTCTCGTACATGAACGTGCTCATAGCTGGATACCAATGCTGGGCTCGGTGAAACCAGGTAACCCAAAGACCAGCAGGTGAAGTTGAAAGTGTTTGATACGTCGCCACGTTGATTCATGTAGTGCACACATGCATCCATGATAAGTTACAAGCTAAAATGTGACACTGGCTCCAAACAGGAAATACGAGGAAGAAAAGTGCAGATCAGGAGTATCACTTTTCTACCAAATAAGCTCTGGTTCTTAAATAACAGTCAATAATAAGGATAATAAGGAAAAACTGAATGTAAACACGTCTAAACTGACGCTGACGAATGTGTCTGTTGCATTTGTTCAATGTTTTATTGCTTAGTGATGTTAAACTGTATAAGATGTTCTGTACAGGGCTGAAAACACAATAGAAATAAAAAATGATGCTGCCATCATTCCCAAATTAATATTTTAAAATGACACATAACACTAGATTATTAATATATCCTGGTTTGTTTACATTGTTTGCATAATGTTTCTAAATACAAGAGTAAAGAGTATGATTAGCCGATAAAGAAATGTGAATAACAGATTGAATAACCTCTTTTCTATATCATATCGTAAAATATTTCACTACCGTGCATTTGAGTAAAAAAATGTAAGCATCAATTTAATTACATGAAAACATTTTGCATCATTACTTATAATATTAGCAGTAGAGATTAATTATACTGGCTGGAAACAAACAGTCAAGTTTGGTTCTTGCCCTGTGTGGATAATCTGTGCTGGCCCCGCTCAGGCCTGACGTCTGGTATACTGTAGCTCAATGACCAGAAATAGAAAACACAGTAATGCTGCCAACTTGAAAGATCATAAAAAAACTGAACAGAGAAGAGAGTACAACTAGTCCAGTCGTGGAGTAGAAAGTCAAAGATAACAGGCTTCTCATCAGGACCTCTTACTGACCGAGCTCCTGGTGTGAAGCAACATCGTACCGGTCACAGGGCACGATAACATCCTGTGAGTTAAATCTCTAAACTGTATATGTTATATTTTAAATACTGTCTGTGCGAGGAGCCTCACCGTGGATAATGAGCTCGGAGTCTTTGTTGAGTTCGTAGAGACGCAGAGCTTCTTCCAACTCCAGCTGAGACGACACGGTGCAGGGGTCACCTAAAAGCAGAGGGGACACCAGATATCAATCACCACATTAAAATACACACAAGAAACCAGGTTAGTGGGAGAAACGAGGTGATGGACGGCAATCATCCTTACATCCTCTGTACTAACCTTGTTTCTATAAAACCTATATTTACTTTGAATTGATTTTTTCTTCCATGATATACTTCAGTGAAGAACCAAAGCTGTCAGAGAGCGAGTATACCAAGGAGAAAACATATTTCACTTTGTCTGAAGTGTACAAATATTCCACTGTTCAGTTTCATTTTAATCAGACTTCCTTTATGACTTTCATTATTTGTGACACAAGAAGAGCTGCATGATTAGTTGATCTGCAGCTATCTTTGATCCTTTAACGGTATCATTAATGCTGAACATGCTGAGCTTTTCTTTATCATACGTTATAGTAAACTACATGTCGCTTGGGAGCAACTTCATTCTCTGCTTAATTGGTTAATTCAGTATCTCTCTGGGCACCTGACTGCTTGTTACAGTGTAAGGTGGTGCACGGGGTCCATGTGTCCAAAGTCAAATTATCTTCCCAGATGTCAATCCCTTGTGTGATGAATGTAAGAGAGGTGAGGCCTCGCACCTCACACTCCACGTGATTTGGTCCACATGTCTCAGCCTGAAAAAATACTGGAGACGTTTTCCAAACCTTGTCCTTCATTTTAAATTTTGAACTAGAGCCTTTTTGGCACCACAGGAGAGCACGACATGCGCCTAACTCCAACCAATTGCTGCACACGGTCCTTCGCCTCTCTCTTGGCTATAGGCATGCAATACTAAGACACCCACCCACACTCACTGGTTAAGAGACGTTACATCCTGTCTAGACCTCGAAAAGAGACGCTCTCAGTTTGTAACTCAGACATAAAAGTTTGAGAAAGCGTGAGGACGTTCCCTCAAATACTTCAGTCAAATTAAAGAATATGTTCCTCTTTCCTGTTTTGTTTTTTGTTTGTCTTTCTGTCAGTTATACAGTCTGTAACAGTGAATGTCTAAACACAACCTCTATTAATTTAACTGTATTTATTTGTTTATCCTGCTCTTCTTAATTTACCTCGGCTATATACTTAGTCTGTAAAATTGTTTTATATGTTTCACAGTCTGCAAAAACATTTGTGTAGATGTGATTAAAGTTCAATAAAAATATCTGAGAGGGAAAAAAACTACACATTGTTGACTTTTGCGCTGTAGGCTGGACAAATTAAGACATCTGAGGATGTGTGTTATCAAGTTTTTTGTTAGAATAACTCATTAGGCGCTTGTATTTGTGCACACACCTCGGACAACTCTGATCCTTGAACAACTTTTTATCTTTCATAGGTGAACATGTTAAAACTCTGTTAGAAATCCGATGAGGGGAACCAGGTTTCTCATTTGCATGACATTTAAAAGATCAGGTAATTACAGAAAATCGACAATAGCCAGGTTACTTTTAAATGCACGGAACAACAAAACAAGCAAGAAAAAAGTGACAATTAAGCCGTACATATACTGTATTTCCAGTTCCCATAGCAAAAGGTTATGGGTGTAAAAGGTGAATTATACAGTAGGGCAGCATGACATTTAAAAAAAACAAACTTGTCAAACACTTTCAAATGTGATATGAATTGCAATAAATGAACTTTAAATAAACACTGAAAAAAAAAACATGTGGGTGTGAGTGAGAACGCGGCAGACTGCGGCAGTCGATGTTGCCATTTCACATAGTTTTAATTGTACAAGCCTATTTGTACACTGATCAATCTAAGTCAATAATTAAAATACCACTCAGACGCAGATCTAATTATTTCCTTATCACTAACAGATACCGTCAGGTGTTGGCGTGACACGCTTGGAGAGGCAGCGTGAGCCGACTCTACCTAACTAATCACAACTACAAACCGCTGAGTTTATAAATAGCTCGAGAACAGAAACTATGACACATAGTGTAAGATAACATATATAGATAACAGACATAGAAACTAGTGGGAGGACAAACATCACGTCAAAGGGAACATTGGTGCCCTACGCCGTCCGGTTTTATCTTTACTCCATCGCTTCGGTTTCAGGAGGTGTTCGTTGATTTGTGAGTGTGTTGGCGTACACGTACATTATACAGACTGTGAATATGAATCTAAATGCCCTCATGTCAGTAAATTCAGTATTATGGATAGTCCCTTTAACTTAGAAGCTTTTATTTTATTTTTTCCTGGTTTGTTTTGGGGTAAGGGAGCACATTTTTCTCATGAGTACCAATCTTACAGGTGGTTCTCGGACAAAAGCGGATTTTTGAGGCTGCTCCCAATATCAATATTTAAGTTATGAGAATCTGATACTGATAAACTGACACAAACGCATGTAAACAAACATTTTTGGATTAATAAATACCTTAAAATTTGTACATACTGGGCCGAACATTTTGCAGTTAAAATGGACAAACTATGTAATGATGTCGTTTCTAAATGACCTCAAATAAACTGTCTTTTTCTGTATTAGGTGATGGATAAGATAGATGGGAGATAGATAACATAATGGATGGATAAGATGGATTGTAAGTACAAAAGCACGTCTGGAGAAAACAAGTTGCTGCACGGCCACATATTTGCTTGAATAAATGTTAATTTTTTTTCTGTCTCCTGACGTCTTTGCTGCAGGAGCAGACCGAGGTCCAAATCATCTGTCAAGCAGCCAAGAATTACAGCTGTCACAGGTGATGAGGACAAATAATCAAAACGTGTCGATGAGGCTGACAGGTGAATGTTCGAGTATGTGACTAATAGACGAGATGTGTGTCTTATCTTTCACGTCTTCTAATCAGGAACGTTAAATAATCTGTAGATTTCTTCTACGTTTGATTACCCGATCTGGAATCAAGTGTGTTACATGACGACTCAGTGTGTGAAAAACGTGAGAATCAGAACCCTGATTCTGTACTGCAGTTTCCTGACACACACACACTCAAAACCATGCATGCAAATATTGATATGTCTGGCACAACAATATTGGCTAAAATATTGGCAGTGAGGCGGCAACTAACAACTAGCAAATTTTCTAAAGAAAATTTGAGTGTGCCTGACTCTGGCCCCGTCACCCCCATACATTAATATGACACTGCTCAGCAAATTCAGTATTAATACAACAAGCTGTGTCATCATTGCCTTTTTAATGGGCTCTTATTTTGAAGGCTCTTATTTTGAAAGACTTTTGTCTTGTCTGTCTGTGTGTGTGTGTGTGTGTGTGTGTGTGTGTGTGCTTGTCCTGTCTGTCTGTGTGTGTGTGTGTGTGTGTGTGTGTGTGTGTGTGTGTGTGTGCTTGTGTGTCTGCCCTGTCTGTCTGTCTGTGTGGTGTGTGTGTGTGTGTGTGTGTGTGTGTGTGTGTGTGTGTGTCTGTCTCTATGTGTCTGTGTTTGTGTCTGCGAGAGAGAAGGATAAGATGGCCAACATTAAAAATGTAGTCTTGATAGTCATTGATATCATACAGAGACTTCAATAAAGTCAGTCAAAGGCAGGCTTCAGGTTGCCAAGCAACCAGGGTCAGCTGCAGGCCGGAGTTTTTGTGCTCTGTCGTCCAGCAGGTTCTCGTGGATCGTGGCTGCTGCTGTGATCCTGCGCAACGTCCACTACATATATTATTACTGTCATTATTGCTACCATATCTGCTACTGTGGTCATTTTATCATTCATTGTAATTCATTGTCATTTCATCATTCATTGTAATTGTACAATTTGTTTGTGTTGACTTGTGGCTCTTCCTGAGGTTTCTTCCACCTTTTTTCCCTGTTAAAAGGGTTTTTTGTGGGCAAGTTTTTCCTCACTCGAACCGAGGGTCTAAGGACAGAGGGTGTCACTCCTGTACAGATTGTAAAGCCCTCCGAGGCAAATGTACTTTGTGACTTTGGGCTATACAAATAAAATTTGATTTGATTTGAATTATTTTCATTAGTGATTAAGCCGTTAATTATTTTCAATCAATCCCATCACCACTTCCTGAAGCTCAGTTTGGATAGTAGTCACATAAGACAAAGAAAAAGCAGCAACTGAGTGGTAATGTTTGGCATTTTTGTTGTAAAAAAACAGATTAATAATGTATTTATCATCCCGATAGTTGGACGAACATTTTAGATGTTCATTATAAGTTACAGCTTGCATTTACATTAGTTATAACTCAACATTATATAACACATGGAGATAAAATACAGTAGTTGCTGCATTTCTCTTATAGAAAGTCACTTTTAATATGCAGTAGATCACACCTGGTGGTGTTTCAGCCTCAGTTCAAATCAAACGTCCTTTTTCTAATTACTGTGATAATGATAATGATATATATATATATATATATATATATATATATATATATATATATATACATATACATATACATATACATATATATATATATATATATATATATATATATATACATACACACACACATATATATATATACACATATATATATACACATATATATATACATATATATATTTATTTTCCGTACTACTCTACAGAGTACTTCATTACGACCATCAAGCAGCTTTTCGTTCTCAGACAGGCTAATGACTCCCGTGATTGTATGTGGGTGGCGACCAGCGCGAGCTGACCTGAGTCTAATGAGTTTGGGCAGGCTGACCTTATCCTGAGCAGAGCGATGTGACGGCTCCATCTTTCCTATGACACTATTACTGCTGCCTGACTAACCGGTAGACAACAACAAGGAGTAGGACGGGAGGGGGAGGAGAGGGGCTCTACTCGATCTTGACTGACAGGAAAAGGCTTACAGTCAAGTGACGAGGCAGCGCGTTCTTGTGCGAGCATGTCTTCATGTTAACACGTGGCAAATTTAGCCAGCGGCCTCAAAATTTGTTTAATCTACTTGATGCTGTCGCGTGTAACCATGACCTGAATTTGTTTTGGAAACAAACGTTGCAGATGGTAGGGAAGGAGTGAAGGATAGAGGGGAAAGGAGACATACCTTCCTCGTCGATCCACTTCATGGTGAAGAGTTGGTCGTTGTCCATGGAGCACATGTCCTTCACCTCCCCGTACAGACCCTCGTATGAGATGGACGGCTCAAAATGAGTGATCATGATGTCCCTGCAGAGAAGACAAAACATTTTATTTGACTTTTGTCCAGTTTCACATTCATTCAGTCACAACAGACACAGTTTTTTACACAAGCAACAACCTCTGTGGCTGTGAAGTGAAGTCAGCGCGTAAGTGCCAAAAACTGTGCTTCCTCTAGCGGCCACTTGAGGCTGGATGTTAAAATGGGGGCTTATGGGGGCTGTCACTGCACCTACCTGTCAATCAAAGCGGTCACGCTCTTAATTCTGCTTTAAGTCTTAATAAAATCTGAACAAGTGAGTTAAACAAAAATTCACCCTCAGTACAGTTGTCATGAACGGGGAAAGAGACCTAAACTGTTTTTTGAACCAGGCTGTAAACATGTTTATTTCTGCTGTGAAGTTGGACATGTTAACATGGGGGCTTATGGAGACTGACTCATTCTGTAGCCAGCCTCAAGTGGACGTTTGAGGAACTGCAGTTTTTGGCACTTCCAGATTGGCTTCACTTGACAGCCACTTGGTACTGAGCAGTGACCGAGCGCTGTCTCATTCAAATAAAAAAAGTATTTAAAAAGCTAAAAACAGTCAACAAAAAGAGTTTTCGAAAATCTTTTTTTTCTTGAAACTTCTACAGGTAATGAATCTGATGTATTACTACGGACAGGTAACCGAAATTAAAGACACACAAGAGAATATTTGGTATTTGCTTGATCACTAATTGAATTAACTTTTGACACCGAGTTAAAAACACACCCACTCCCTCGCTTTCAAAGGAAACTCTAGAGAACGTCAGACTTTTGACGGGGAGAGAGAAAGAGGTGAGAGAGCGTCTTCCCTCACCACCACCACCACCACCACCTACCCCCGATCACTGCTGTGTGTGAGTCACAGTCTCGCAGTCTGTCACATTGTGTGTGCGTTCATCTTTACAGCATGATGATTGTGGGTGTGAGAAACAGAGCAAAAAAAAAAAAAAAAAGTGAGAAAGACTGTGAAAGAATGAGGGAGTGAGCCACGAGCTAAAAGTCGAATGAATCACAGGTGATGGTGGTTACAGTCGTATTGTGACCGCTTCGGTTAAGGCTCGCCGGCCACCGCTGCTCTCCATCAATTCCTGGAAAGCAGTCAATAAAAGAAAAACCTGAACTCTTGGCTTAGCGCTCTTAATCAACAAGTACATCACTCTCTTCCTCTTCAGAGACACGGGATAAGGAGCGTGGCGGTGGGTGACCGAGAGCATCTATCCCTGTAGATGGGATCATTTTCCCTCATCATTTCATGGCTTTGGCGGCGTTAGGATTGATGTCGCCAGCTCCCGCAGCGGTGTTTACAACCCAAAGATGGGTTGGGGGGATGGAGTACATAAGAGTCGCTTTTACAGGTCCACTGGCGACAGAACGTCTATATATGTGTGGGATCAGACAGAACAGGTTAAAACAAGGGGTAGTATGGTAAAAAGGGTGGAGTAAAGAGGGGGTTAGTGTGTAAAAGCCATCCCACCAGCCAAGGAGAGACCCTCAAGGACAAACATCTCTTCCCTCCCTTTACTGCCGTCGTCAAAGATGGACCCCGTTTTTCATCAACTTGAGAGCTTTACAGCGGGATGATAAAATCCCAACACATGGAGTAAACTACGCACACTTTCAAGGACATCTAATGTACAAGTTCAAGGATGGCACACACAGTGTGTAAGGTCACCGCGGGGTCAGTCCTTGCCAGGAGCGTGTACACACAAATAGCACCAAGTCGTGATTTATTGGCTGATATTTCAGTTTCACATTAACGTTGAGCATCTAAACCAAGCGGCTCGAGATAGTGAAGCTGCCGCAAAACAGGTATTAAACAGTCTTGTCTGAAAATCACAGAGCAAGAATGAGCTGACGTCCGATGCCTCCTCCCTCCCTCTCTTTTCTCACCCTCTTCCTCCATCCTGCTGGTGTTAATCATTAGCAGGGGGAGGAAAAGACCGGCAGCTACAGCCTGATCTCTCCTCTCAGGACCAACACGGCAGCTCCACTTCCTCTTAAAGCCCTGATAACATCAGAAGATAAAGAGCGCATGAACACACACACGTAAACACACTACACTAAAAAGGTTCACACACTGTGACTGTAGACGATCCAGGCCGTGTATTAATGCCAGCAGCGGGGCGACTTTAACTGTGTCACGTGTAACTGGACCTGAGCTGTGGGTGTTCATTAAACACTGTGTGTCTGCGCTGTAGTTAAAGTTTAGCCACGTCTCAGGTGCCTCGAACAACATCCTCTGTGACACAGATACAAGCTCGGCTAATAGCTACGGCAGGTATGGGAAAGCGGGAGAGACTGTGAGGTGATAAAAATATCTCAGAGGCAGAAACACAAAGTGTTTTCATCCAGGTTGTTTCAGATTTTATAAACTGGGTTCCTGGGTTTTTAGTTGCTGCACAGAACAGCTGAAACAACTCGTTTAAGAACAGAAAATTACCTCAAAGCAATTATAATAAACGATTAATTATTCATGACAAACATTAACTGGCTGCAGCTGATCAAATGTGAATATTTGCTGCTGTTCTTTGTCGTTAAATGAATATCTTTATGACAGATTACAGACAAAGCAATTAGCATTTTTTTACACTTATGATACTAAACTAATCTAACTTTGAGTTTGGGACTGTTGTTCAGACGAAACAGCTCTGACTTTTAGAGATCCATTTTTCACTATTTACTGAATCTTTACAGCCCAAGCAGGTTAGTTGATAATACACATGTAACACATGTTAGTTGCAGCCTTAATTTATATAATTTTCCAACATTATTACAATTTTAATTATTGATTAATAACTTTAGCTCATTTAAAGAATAAACACCAAGGATCCTTTAGATGAACCTGAATAATTTTTTTGGACTGTTGCTTGGACAAAACAAGCTATTTAAATCTGTCAACTTAAACTCTATGATTTACATTTTTCACTGTTTACTGACACTTTACAGTCAACCTCTTAATTGACAATAAAACTACACGCTAGTTGCAGCCCTAATTTGCATAATTTTACAATATTACTACAAAACACATTTAAATCTGTGCCAACTTTTTAAAATTTTTCACTATTAACTGACACTTTACAGTCCAAAATCGAGAAAAGACAAATTAACAGACAAATTAAATGAATTGTTTGTTGCAGCACTGATAATGACTCTATTCAACTTATATTTCAGACACTAGGCTGATAAGCAGGCAGTTGTTTGATGACATCTGCGCTGCTAGATTTGATTTAAGAAATGCAACTTTAATACCATATCATTAGCCAATAATTATAATAAGATCAATCTAAATAACGTTAAAAACTAAAAGGACTTGGGTTAGCCAAAGGAAACAAAGGAGGAGTGACTAAGGCAGAAGGATTTTTGCAGTGAGCAGCTGGGAGCTCATCATCGGTGAGTAACTGGAAGGAAGCAGCATTCCACACAGACCTGGCATTCCTCTGCTCTGTACCGACCTACAGTACAGCTTAATTAAAGGGGGAGGAGGACGAGGACAAGGAGGAGGAGGAGGAGGAGGAAGAAGAGGAGGAGGAGGAGTGTTGGCCTGTGCCCCTGGTGTGTGAACTGCCGTGAGTAGGACTCCACAGCCTCATCTGCCCAGAAGCCATTCGTCATTGGCGAGTGCTCAAGCAAAAAAAAAAAAAGCCCTTCCATGAGCACACAGGACCATCCATCTCACCGCTGCCACCGCTGCCACACATGGGTACACTCCACATAACCCACGTGCATGAGCTTGGATATCCAGAATTACATCCTAGCATATATACACGCTAATGTTTAAGGCAACACGCCAAAGCAAATACAGAAGTTCTTACCAAAAACAGCTACCTAGACAAACCCAATCCACTTAAACAACACCTGAACCCTCCCTCTGCACCCAAGGTCAGGGTGAATGAAACACAGCCTGCAGGATGCTGTAATCTCCAGGCAACATGGCCCACCTGTGGTGCTCAACAGGAGGGAGCCTCGCTCCACGCAAACTAACCGAACGCACCCCTGCTGAGCCTGAGACGAGGTCACCCGTACCGACAGACAGACACGTATGCAAACACTATTACACACAATATGCAGGATGTGAAGATGCTACAACACACACACAGACACACTTCACATGTATGTTAACAGCTTCTGAGAATCTGTGATACAATCATGTGTGTCAGGAGACGGAGGGGGACTTTGTGGTTCAGTGCTTGAGGGGCTTTCAAAGTAAAAGTAAATGGCAAGACAAGGAACGCTTCCCGTATTTTAAACAAAGCCGAGCCTTGAAGCGCTGATGCAGATGGCAGAGTCTTTGAAAAAAAAGAAGAAGAGCGCCTCCTTTCAAAAAGGGTAAAATAACTGAACTGCTCCGTCGAGCCGGTGTAATCCCAGCTTCCTGCCAAACAGCATGCCTCGCCCAGGAATCCTGAAGTTGATTTGGCACATGGGAAGGCCTGTGTTAGCAGACATGGTGATGCACTGGCAGTGACATCAGTTTACAAGAAGACCTGCTTCAGCATAAACAGCTCAACAGCAGCTGTAACTTTTAGGCACATGTTAACTTTTTCTTTAGAAAACAGACAAAGTTTTTTTTTTTTTTTAAAAACTGGTTAAAAATCCAACAAACAAACACAGAAGAAACACGAATGTTTGTATGAACCATGAATTCATACAGCAAAGAAAAAACACACTTTAAGATTATTTACTCACAATACAATGATAAACTTCTAGAGGAATGTGCTCTATCTGAAAAAACAACACAAAACACTCCCTCGGGCCCAATTAAAAATGCTTGAAATACATAGAAAATGCTATATAAAGCAATAACTCATCAAGGGGAAGCTGCAATGCAAATTATTCTTAAAGGAGAGCTATAAAACTGTCAAGCTTTAGTGTCTTTAATGTGCGCCTACAGGTGTGAAAAATGAGCGGCAGACAAATTTTAAATCTTAAATATGAAAAAAGAATTTCAAAAAGTGAACAGTAACACGCGTGTAAGGTCTGTAAGGTAACGCTAAAAAGATAAGTTGATTAAAAGAATATTTATTGGTAATTATTTAGAGAATTAATACATCATTAGTCATTTTTTAAACAGAAATGCCAGATCTTTGCTTGTAGCAGTTGTAGCCAATCGTCACAAGGGTTATGCAGCAGTGTGTCGGGGTGATGAAGGGGATGTTTGTATTGAACATGTGAAGAAATCGAGAAATAACTTTATCTTGCGAATTAACCGGCTTTCTCGATGCTGCCGCTCCCTCGCTCTCATTAACTGTCCAAGTCGCTCAACTAATTCTCGCTTTCTCGCTCTAAAACCATCAGACACAAAACCAAATTAAACTTCTTCGTGTCACTATTTTGCAGCGTAAATTACGAGTCAGATAGGATCAGAAGCTGGTACGTGAAATAAACAAAGCCAAAACAGGTATCAGATTAGAGTATCAGATTTTAGTCCATGAATCCACCTGGATAGTCTCAGTTTCAGAGACATTTCAGGCTGACCGTGGAGGTTTAACTGGCCTCGTTGTCTGATTGGCAGCTGCGGTGTAACATTGGGCTGCATATTTTTTCCAAAAGTTGGATCCGGCTCAACTTCTCCGCCACAGCCAAAACAGACTACCACGACTCAAGTGGATGGAAAAACGTGCATTTTCACCACAGTGCCGGAAACAAAAATGTTTAAATCTTAGCTTGTACCAGCTTCTTAAATGTGAGGATTTGCTGTGCATCACTGTAAACAAAATATGTTTTAGGTTTTAGGACTACTGGGCAGGAAAAAATACAACAACCCATTAAGACGTCATTTGGGGCTCTGGGAAACGGAGGTGTCCAGTTTTTTAACATTTTACAAACAAAATGGGAAAACATCCCAGAAGATAAACAATCGTTAGTCACAGCTCTACCACACGAAACATTTATTTCCATCTACTTCAATTGTACAGTATCAGCATCACTGTCAGCCTTTAGTCATGCAGCCTTCTCTATTGACCCTCAGCCTGAATGAGAGCAAAGTGAAGACGAGCCGGTGACAGGCTGCGACTGCTACAGGGTGACACCAGTCTGCTGATGCTGGCACTGACCGACAACAGACATGCAAATAGGAAAGAATGGACTCAAAAAGGACAATACACTGAAAATAGATCCGCTGAGGGACTGACACAGAGTCAGGCCATTGAGAGAGTCGAGCTTATTTTGGCATTTGGATATTTTCTGATGATCTAAATTTGTTTGATCGTTGACAAATCAGCTGATTATTGATTACCACTTTAAAAACATAGAAATGGAGCTAATCAGGAAAATAAGCTACTGTTGTGTTTGGATGGAAACCTGCAGGTTTTAATTTCACATGATGGGTTGCAAAGATGTAGCTAATAATTATTTTCATTACTGGTTCATCTGACGTTTGTTTTTTTTTGTTTTTTTTAATTAATCAAATCAAACTAATTTACATTACATTATTCATGCCAAAAAAATTGTGAAATGCCAAGCACAACTTTGCAGAGCACAAAGTGTCATCATCTTTAAAACATCTTCAAATGTCTTGTTTTGTCTGAATATCCCAGAAGTATTCAGTTCAATATTATATATGACAAAGAGAAGAGAAGGAGCAAATCCTGCAGTGGGAGAAGCTCTAACCTGAGAACGTATAAAACATTTTCTATGTTTGGTCCAAAAAAAATGATTGAAACGATCAATTATCAAAATAAGTCAGGCGATCAACTAACTGAATGACCAACAGTTTCAACTCTAATACTTTTAAAAACTCTCTTAATTTTAGGGCTGAACAACAGGCCAAAGTATAATAACAATAATGCTGCGATTCTTTTGACAGATGAGTCACAATTTTAGTGGGAATGGGAATTTTTGAATTTAATTTTCACTGAAAAAAATACATTAAAATGATTTTTGCTGGGGTTTGTATCCAACAAACATGTTCTCTTACATCTGGAGATTATGATTTGTAGCCTGGGGTATCTCTGTAGCACTACAATGATTTATTTCAGTGTTTCTTAACGCCCTGCACCACCTCAGAATATATTCAGCCCTCTGAGTACGACCAGCGTAACAGATGTTAAAACACAGGAGGCTGATCCTGGTCAGATATGAATAGTCCACACAGGAGAAGGTTCCTCACAGGAAGAATATTTATTGTTGAATCCTGAACTGAACCAGTCCAAGAACCAGTGTAGTGCCATGCACTACCTGCATGAACATGCCGTGTCTATATGGAGGAGGATGAGATTGAAACAAAATATTACAGGCTCTCATAGTTGAGGTATTTTCATTCAGATTCTTGTAGTATTACTGGTATTAAAAGTTTCTAAAATAATTTATTTCATTAAATTATACTTCAAAGATTCCTCCATGTACTACTCAAGGGAGCTTACGTACCAACATTGTATCCACGTTGTGAATATTTTTAGGTTTAGAAAAGTTACCACAGGTAGTTTTATAAAAACAGTAAGGAAACACGGATACCTGATCTGTCAGTATTAATCTAATATATTGATTCGGTGCATTTAACTCTTCAGTCTCTTCACTGCTGGGAAACAACCACAACATTTTTGACACCCTGACTTAATGCATCCTGATAAGACAAACAAATCACACCATTTCTGTTTTCCCTCCTTGGTAACATAGCTGAGATTCCTCAGCAGCAGCCTCATAAATACTTCACATGCTTTGTTCTGTGAGATGACACCTAATGATCAACACACACACACGCTTCAGTGTTCCTGAGGTGTGTCACAGTCAGAAATACAACAGGTCTGGCTGAGATGACTTGCCCTTCACGTTTTTCAAGTCTTGGCTGCGCTCCAATCACTGGCTCCATCAAGCAGAGACCAGCGGGGCAGGGCGTGCCATGAAAACAACTAGGTGACCAATGATTTCCATCATCACATCCAAGTGCGAAACTAAAATAGCTGAACTGCCTCTTCCTGGTTTGGTATGACTAAAACTCAAAGTACATACAGCACCATTACGACACGACATTATCAGAGATGGATTAATATTTATATGTTTCTGTCTCGTGTCCAAGTTTCTTTCTCCTTTAAACAGTGTTTGTTTGAGCCGCTCAAGTAGGGTTTAACTTCACATTAGGCATCACAGAGATGTCTGTTTAGGGCTAAAACTAAAACTTTTAAACAATTAACATACTAGTCAGTCGACGGGAAATTAACCAGCAGCAAGTTTGATAATCGATGAATCATTTCAATCTTTTAAATCGAGCAAAAATGTCAAATAATTGTGACTTCTTGCTCCTCAAATGAGATGATTTGTGTCTGTTTGACATCATTGTAAACTGGATATCTTTGAGTTTCGGACAAAATAAACTATTTGAAGATGAACACAGGGCTTTTACTATTTATCTAACATTTCATAACGGAGTGATATAACTCTAAATCAAATCAATAGACGCTGCAATCAACAGATGAATTGATAATGGAAGTAATCTTTACATGTAGCCATTGTTAGAGTGGCTGAAGCAGGGGGTTAAATTAGGTTAACATTAGGCATCATAGAGACGTCTGGTAAACTTTTAAACAATTCATAGGACAGAAAATTAACCAGGAGCAAGTTTGATAATCGATTAAGCAAAAACATCAAATAATTTCTAGTTTCTGCTCGTCAAATGTGATCATTTATATCTGTTTTATATCATTGCAAATTGAATATCTCTGAGTTTTGGGCTGTTTGAAGATGAACGTAGGGCTTTCACTATTAATTTGACACTTCATAATGCAGTGATTTATCTCTAAATCAAATCAATAGACGCTGCAATCAACAGATGAATTGATAATGGGAGTAATCTTTACGTGTAGCCACTGTTAGAGTCGCTCAAATAGGGGCTTAATTTAGGTTAACATTAGGCATCATTGAGATGTCTGGTTAACAGGACAGGAAATCAACCAGCAGCAAGTTTGATAATCGATTCAGTCTCGTAAATTAAGCAAATAACATCAAATAATTTCTATTTTCTGCTCCTCAAATGTGATCGTTTATATCTGCTTTATATGACTGTCAATTGAATATCTTTGAGTTTTGTACTGTTTGGGCTGTTTGAAGATGAACCTAGAGCTTTCGCCATTAATCTGACACTTCATAACGCAGTGATTTATCTCTAAATCAAAGCAATAGATGCTGGAAGTAACAGAGGAATCGATAATAAAAGTAATCTTTAGGTGTAGCCACTGTTAAGAGTTCAGGCTAGGCTCAGATTAAGCTATAAAGAAACATAAATACATGGATAAACTAATATATTATGAAATTTAAAAGGATTATAACACTACATTAATATTTCAATCAGAACAGTGTCAGGCAGGACAACAACCACAAAACTTTGCTGTAACTCAGCACTGAGAGCACAGACATCAATAAAGATACTCTAATGTTTCCTGTTGTCATATTACCCATCCCTGAAATAGCGTACCATTAATCCTTAAAAGCATGTTAACTTGTCAAAACAGCCACAAGGAAACAAACATATAAAATCAGAGGATAACAGACTGTCAGTGTAGTTTTAAACCTCCTCACATCGGGCAGTTTAGTGACAGTTAAGTACAACAAACAGCTACCTGCTAGCCAGCTGGTTAGCTCAAACTGTGTTTGATTTCAGCTTTTAAACAACTAATTTTGTCTGAGTTAAACCCACTTCAAAACTTCACCGTGTAGCTGACCTATTTCTTGAATAACACAGAGGAGCCTGGCTTTCTTCTGTTATCGTGGTCTGGACAGTTTCACCTGTCTTGTTAAGTTTACCTATAACATTAGCAAGCCGTTAGCTCGGTTCAGCTAATGTTAGCCACCTGGTTAGCCACCTTTCCGAGTCTAAAACTGTAACTAGTTGGCTCGTTAACAATGCCGATGACACGCAGAGAGAAGCTGTGGTTTCTTACCCTTTATAATACGCTTTCACCCGGACTTGGTGGGAATTCTCGCCGGGGTGGGACATGGTGCTGTCCCGCAACGTCGGCATCATAAGCTCAGCCGTTGGTCAGCCCGACTCACACCGATGCCTTCCTTCCCTTCTTTAGCTCTCTTAGTTTAGTGTACCACGCCCCCGAAAACACTCTGTTTGTACGGTCCGTCGACACGCCGAGGAAACACCGAGGCAAACGATGATAAAAATAAAGAGTTTGCCCTTCTTTAGAGAAACAAAAATAACGTGTAAAGTAAAGAAAAACTTGAGGGGTCCGCCAAACAACTCCCTACTGCAAAGGCCTAACGACGGGCGAGTCCATTGTCGGAATGCTGGGGGTGGCGCGTACATACAGACATGAAGCCTAACATTAAACAAATATTACGTTAAATCGTTTAAATACACGTTTTAACGCATATTTTAAGGTCACAAAGTATAACAAATAAATATAATATGGACGACACATGTGAAAAGTTAAATATATCGTTTAAACAGCATTCCGACTGTACCAAGTGGAGCGGTTTGAGTGGGTAACTGCTGCTTTCAAGTACACACGTCTGAGCTCGGACATTTGAGTGTCAAAAGCAAAGGCATTTATTTTTTTTTTAATGGGTGAGATACTTTGTGCTGTGGTGCTACGATGAAGGGAGGGGGAAAGAAAAGAAAAGAAAAGAAAAGAAAAAATATGAACCAACATATACACCTTGTTTGTTTACGTAGACAACAAAACTAGTATTTAGCAGTGGTGTTAATTGTATTTATTTATTTAATGCAATGTAACATCAGGCTACATTAAGAAATGTACAGCAACATTAAATAAAACAAGATATTTTGAGTGTTTTTCATGCTTGCTGCGTCTTGCCCATATATTAACACAATGAAATGCTCATGTATGTTTAATATATTTATATATGTATGTACATCATTGAGGTTGAAAGTCCATGTACAGTTTGTGTCTGGTAATCTTCCACCTTATGAACTGTGGACATAAAAATGTGGCAGCATTTGTGACAGGTCCTGGGAAGGGTTTGAAAGTGTTGAGAAAGTTTTGGATAGGTTGTATAAAGGTTTGTTAAAAGGCTGTCAATGGTTATAGTTACTGTATGGGCCTTGTAGTTTGAAAGAGCAGCCTCATATTCATCAAGTTTCCAGCATGCCTTTGTGCTTTGCAGTATCAGGCACACTAACAATTCAATTTATCTCTGCTGCTCCCTCATCCACTAAACATATCTTTGCTGGTATGTTCAAACCACTGACTGCCAAACAGTCACGCATATTTATCTGGTACTTAAGCATTAATTAAATAGAATTTGAATCAGGAAGACTATTTCTTTCTTTCTTTCTTTCTTTCTTTCTTTCTTTCTTTCTTTCTTTCTTTCTTTCTTTTTTCAGCTAATGAATTCCAGCCAGCCTTCATGCATCATTATGAAGCATTAGTATGCAGTTTTTGTGAACATACTGTGAACAAATCCAAACACACTAATTAGTTTGAGATTGAGTCCAAAGCTTGTACAGATGCCGCTGATTCACAGTCCAGTCTTCCATCATTCTCTCAATAATTATGTTTCTGAAAGTTAGTCATCTTTAATACATACACACATATAATACTGTAGCTGACATATAGATGTACAAACTTTCCATTTTCTGTTGTGCACTGTTTTGCTTAAATACTAAATATGCCAATATGCCAGCTATATACAGTAAAATATAGTTATAAAGTATTTTATATTTGACTGTTAACAGTACAGTAAAACACTATAATATTTCCTGGCAAAAACTTTTTTTTATACAGCATTCAGACAGTATTATCATGTCAATTACATGGTAAAATAACATTTCTTTTGATGAAAAAAACTTGAATTTCTAAGGTAAAATATGTAATAAACACCAACCTTAAATGTGAAATCAACAGTACTAACATCCTTTTACCGTAATATTAGAAAAAGCTCAACCATATTTATCATGGCAAAATTCTGGGAACCACAGCTGCCAATTTTTTTTTTACTGTTTTTTTATGTTTATATATTTTTAAGGTTACTTAAAGGTCCAGTGTGTATGATTCCCCTCGCAGTGGTTATGTAGGAACTAAGAACACACAAAAAAGGTGACGAAAACATGACTCTTATTTTCAGGTGATCATTACGGAAGCCCTAAGCGGTCATACATTCATACATTTTATTTCCTCCGTTTTGCTCGTGATAATGAGTTAATTTCATTTGTTTTCTTGAGATCTCAAGTTATTTAGGTCATTATCTCGAGAAAACAAGATAATTTTCACAAGATCTTGAGATCACGATAGTTTGTTTTCTCAAGATAACAACATAATTAATTTCTAGTATATTAAATCATTGCAGGAAACATCATTCAGTGTAGCAATGTCAGAGGAGCAGGAGAGTGTTGCAACTGCAATGATTTAATATACTAGACTATCCTTTTGTTTTCTCAAGATCTCAAATGAATTACGGTGTTATCTCAGGAAAACAAAGTCTTGTTATCTCGAGACAATTATCCAGTTATCTCGGGATAACAACATTTGTTATGTAAATATAATGACCTAAATAACTTGAGATCTCAAGAAAAACAAACAAAATTAACTCATTATCAACAGAAGGGAGGAAATATAATGTATGAATGAATGACCGCTTAGGGCTTCCGTAATTAGGGCTTATACACTAATAAAAACATAAATGTTATTCTACATTTCTGACATATTCTGTAAATATACCTCCTAAATCTGACACACTGGACCTTTAATTCATGTGATATGTTTGCGTCTTGCATTTTGAAATGATCTCCTGACACATATTCTGTCTTTGTGAGTTTATAAAGTTTAAATCCACATATTTAAACCTTTTCATCAGACATGACACAATCCATCCAAGGCGCATAAGATCCCATTTAAACCCGTCAAACATCTCCGGCTCTCCTCACGCACCGACTTCCCCGCCTGTGGAAGGTCCTCCCGCACTGCGAGCGGTGCTGTGTCAAAGCTTTTTTTCTTTATTGCCTGCTATGTAGGGTGATTTTTTTAATCTCCATTTTAGACAGCACTGACGCATCATCAGTAGGCTTCATGACTGGGACAATGTGCCGGGATATGGTCAGTTCCTGATGGCCCATGTCTATCAATATCAGGCAGGTAACGCCGACAAGAGGTGAATAATTGTGCATGCATGAAGCGATGAAGAGACCGACCGACAGGGAATGACATCCCGATGTGTTGACTGTATTATCCGAAGCCTCCTATTTTATGGACAGTGTGTTTAACCTAAGACTAATCCGTGATGGTTCAGGGTTTATCGAGATGATCCAGCCGGCGTTTAATTGGGCAGAACCGGCTCTGCAGCAAAAGATCAATCAATATTCAAGCTGCTAAAGCAGTGTAGACCGTCAGTGTTTATCCTCATGAAATATGGCAAATAATTGAACTATTTAAAGGCGAGCTCTGCGAGATTATTAAATGTATATAATCCAAATATTTTACTCATATTTAGCTGCCTTTGAGAGGGAAAAACTCCAGCATTGTAGCACCTTTGTCTGGTCCAGATGTGGCAACAAAAAACCTTTACATCCATTAAAAAAAAAAAAAAAAAATCAATCATGTGCATGATTTACATTTTTCATACATATTCATTAGATCATAACAATGTTTTCACGGGTTAATACATGCAAAAAAACCAAAAACATCTGTGTGTGTCCTCATGAAGTGATGTTTAATTTGATGCATATCGGAGTGACCAAGGTCAAAGAAAAGTTTAAGATGCTCTGAAAAAAGTTTGTTTATTTAAAATACAGAATACAGTCTGAAAAGAAAA
Source organism: Miichthys miiuy (assembly GCA_036365135.1). Taxonomy (NCBI): domain Eukaryota; kingdom Metazoa; phylum Chordata; class Actinopteri; family Sciaenidae; genus Miichthys; species Miichthys miiuy. The sequence continues at coordinate 7,524,719 of CM071617.1, read as the reverse complement.
CAACAGATGGTAGGCGGTTTCAGGGCTGCACGGATGATCTTTTATCTGACTTTATATTCATGTTTTTTTTTAAATGTTTTTGGATGACTTTCCTGAAGGGTATACGAGTTAAAACCAAATCAAATTTAAATGTCGTGAAGTATATTTTTCTCACTGTATCATGAACAAATAAATGATTTGTCCCCATTTCGGTCAGGCAACGTCTTTATAGCTTTGGAATACAGACAATTTTAGCTGCAGTGATCTCAAATTAATTCATATTTTCAAAACAAATTCACGGAAACATCTTTCAATATGTTGAGTTTCCTCAAACCAAGTGTGTGATGGACTATATTTTGCTGATGTATGTTGATAATCTGGAAAGGAAAAACACCTCCTCAGTCTTGTCTTAAAGTAACATAGTTTAATCATCTGAAGCATGAACAGTGTGAGTGTTTTATATTAAACCATCACCAGATCGCACAGACAGAGCTTAGAAAAAGGTGATCCCTCACACTCCTATAGTTTACCTCAATTCCTGGATACCTTTTGAATCATGATTATGTTATAGACACTTAAAAAAGATAATAATACTTCTATTTGACATGATTTCAGACGATGTCGAACACATAAAAAAGGCATTTAATAATTTCCCAGCAATAATAAACTCTCTTTAACTTAATCATAAACATTTAGGGTACTTTAATCGATCCTTTGATAACTAATATAATATTTGTTCACATCTGTTCACTGAGTTTCTCCTGAAACTGTCTGGAGCCCCCCTGAGGGAGGCAACTCTGTATTAGACTGACACCTATTTAGTGTTTAAGCTCCAACTGGTGTATAGCATCTCTTTTCTAGATTAAGAGCTTTTGCTGCAGAGAGAATAACACGCCACACTTCTTTTGTGACAAACTAATATATATAGTGGTTTTTGTCACGAGTATATAACACGTCAAGGGAACACTGGTCATCCGGTAAGTCCATGAACTCATTGTATGATGAGAAATGTTCTCCATAGAGCTTCTTCTTCAACATCAGACAGATGTAAAACAGATTTTCTTCTAAAAATTCAAAGTTTTGTTATTGTTGTTTGGAATTCTTTTTATTTATTTTTTATTTTTTGATGTCGGGTGTTGGCGACTCTTTGTTTTTGTTTTTTCTATTATACATTACTGTTACCTGATTTTTCTCTTTATTGATACTGTGTGATTTAAAATTGTTGTTGTTGTTGTTTTTGTGTGAACGCCAGGAGCACTACTGACTGCTTTTGTGGAAGCTAATGGGGATCCAAATAAAGAATAAAGGCAGTTTAGAGAAGCAACAAAGGCGCGAGGCAGCACGGCTCCCTGATTCATCTTCAGTCTGAGCTGTTTAGTTTAACTACCGCCTGTTAATTAACGTCTATTTTACCTCCACAGTTTTCCCATTACTGAATCTCTGTGTGACCTGGGAGATGGATAGGCAGAGCCCAGGAGAGAAGCAGGCAGACACTAATAGGACTGTAGCCACCGCCACTACCCCCACCACATCAGCTGCCGTCACCATGGCAACAGTCAGCCCCAGCAGCAGCACCACGTGCACCCAGGCGCCCCCCACTTCCCTCAGCATCATCTCGCCTGACAGACAGGCAGTCCAGGTAATAGACAGTACCTGGGACGACCTCTGCATGCATTGTTTAACTTGACTGTCTGACAGTTCAGGTAATAGACATCACCCACTGCATTGTTTAATTTTACAGTGAGGCAGTCCAGCACCTGGGACCTCTGCATACATTGTTCGACTTAACTGGCAGGGGGTGCAGGTACCTGGGACTGCTGAATACATTGTTCAGTTTGAGAGGAGTCCAGGTAATAGACAGCAGCTGGGACCACTGCAGGCATTGTTTGACTTGATAGGCAGGCAGTCCAGGTAATATACAGCAACTGGGACCACTGCAGGCATTGTTTGACTTGACAGGCAGACAGGTGATAGATGATCCTTTGTAACTCTAAGAGCCAATACTGAATTTTGGAATTTTGTGAAATGAAAAATAGACAGCAAAGGAAATGGATAGTGTAGAAATAGTCTCTGTACTACTCAAAGGCTACTCAGAATCAGGTTTATTGCCACATACAAAGAATTTGTCTTGGTATTTTTGGTGCATAACAAACATTAAGTAAAGAATAATAAAAATAAAGAAGACAAATCATCAAAGTCTGATGTATGTATGTAAATAACCTGGAAAGGAAAAACACCTCCTCAGTCTGGTCTTAAAGTTACATAGTTTAATCATTTGAAGCATGAACACAGGGTGCTTTGTTTTATATTAAATCAGAGGTTTTCAAAGTCTGAGACCCCTCAGACTAAGCTTAGAAAACAACCCATGGGATCATGATTACATTACAGACACGGCATATAGACATAAAAATACATAATATTCCTATTTTATATAACTTCAAATGGTGCCAAACACATAAAAAAGGCACTTAATTTAGTTTCTGACTCTGGGAAAGTGAGAAAAATAGTAAAATCTCCCAAAAATACTGAACTATTTCGTGAATCAAATCACATCAGAGAGAGAGGTGGGACGACGTCACGTAGGGAGGCACCTCTGTATTAGCAATAGTAACAACTATTCAGTATTTAAGCTCCAACTGGGGTACAACATCTCATTTCTGGAATAAAATCTTTCACTAAAGCTCTACTAAAATATTTAAAACATATAAATATATGTACAAAATATTTTTAAGATGAAAGCAGCTGTACTGTTGTGCAGGAATCTGGAAGTATTTGCCACATAATGTGCAAAAGTTCACAGTATGCAGAATATTTTAAATGTGCAAGATCAGTCCAGGATGTTAAATAAAAGGTAAAAGGTGTATGTTAATGTATAGACAGAGTCAGCAGGCCCTATGTTAATGTATTGTGTAGGTTTGGGTGTGTGGAGGGTGAGAGTCAGTGTCAGAGGGTGCCCCGGGCCTTGTTGATGAAGCCAGCGATAGTCGGGAGGGAAAGTTTTTGTGGCGTGAAGTTCCTCCTGCCAGAGGGTAGTGTCTCAAAAAGTTTGTGTCCGGGGTAGGAGAGGTCAGCCACAATCTTTCTTGCACGCCTCAGAGTCCTGAAGGTCCTGAAGAGATGGAAGATTACAGCCAATCACTTTCTCAGTAGACCAAATGGCACGCTGCAGTCTGCCCTTGTCCGTGCCTTGGCAGTGACAGCAGAGTACCAGATGGTGATGGAGGAGGTGAGGATGGATTCAATGATGGCGGTGCAGAAGTGCACCATCATTGTGTTTGGCAGGTTGGACTTCTTCAGCTGCCGCAAGAAGTACATCCTCTGCTGTGTCTTAGATAATTCAAACAGAATCGACAACAACATCAAATAATAAAACATTTTCAGCGCAGTAAGAGCAAGTGAAACAAAATCTTGAACTACAGACAGTGGACTGAAGTTAATTTGTGCTTCATGTGTCCATCGTGTGATGCATTAGGTGATCCACAACGCCATCCACCGACCTCAGAGCATGGCGGCCCAGTACCTGCACCAGATGTACGCAGCCCAGCAGCAGCACATCATGCTGCGGACAGCAGCCCTGCAGCAGCACCAGCACACCCCCCATCTGCAGAGTCTGGCCACCATACAGCAGGTCAGATGGTGTCTGTCATGTGTTAGCACGAGCATGAGGAGTTAAATTTAACTTGAGCTACAGGGTGTGCGATGTCTCTCCGATTCTTTTCAGGCTTCAGTCTGTCAGAGGCAGTCGCCTTCGTCGTCCGGTGGTAGTTTGATTCATCAGCCTGCCGGTGTTTCTCAAAACTCAGTGAGTATCTGTGTTATTCTTATTAATCTGACCTGCTCACGAGCTCGAGTATCAACCTGAGCATGTTTCTTTTATCAAATCCAGATTACTTTACCAGCATCTCCAGTGACAGCACAGCTGATTGGCCGAACCCAAACATCCACTGGTGCTGCGACCACCATATCCCAGCAGGCTATGCTCCTGGGAAACAGACCGGCCAGCTGTAACCAAGCTCAGATGTACCTTCGCACTCAGATGGTACAAAGTTGTTTGTGATACTTTAACACGGCATGACTCGTTTCTATTTTTACCGAATGCCTTTTCTTATGTTTTTCCGACAACATGGAGTTTCTTTATTTTTAACCGACTAGCCACCTGTCTCTCCCTGCTTTTTTGCTTTTCTTCTGTTAGCTTATTCTAACCCCTGCAGCCACGGTGGCTACAGTTCAATCAGACCTCCCTGCTGTCACCTCCTGCTCCTCTTTACCTACCTCCTCTCAGGTACATAATTAGAATAAATCCATGAATGCCACAGGAACACAGGATTCACACCTTGAGCATGAGCTGTGTTGCACAATGATGAAATGTGGTAAATCTGTTAGTGAGAGGTTTTTGAATGTTTGAGGAACTATTAATAAAGTTGCATGAAAGGCCAGCGTAGTGATTGGCTGCTCATCCCCACAACTTTGTCTTTATAAACAGTATAAAACTTTCTCTTTGCGTATTTTTAGGTGCAGAATCTAGCTCTGCGTGCCCACTTGCCTGGAGCTCTGGCTACAGCCCACAGTGTGATTTTAAAGCCATCCACCCAGTCCCAAGCTCTGACTCCAGCCTCCTCTTTATCCAAGACGGCAATCTGCTCACTGAAGACCAACCAGCTGACCGACACCTCAACAGAAACAGGATCGACTGATGTCACCCGGCAGGCCTCAGGACATCAGATCGTAACCCCAGGTGAGCTCATGTGCTCAAATACTAATGAGAGATTAAAGGAAAGATTATGTAAACATGCACATGTTTCAGGGCTTAAGTGATGAGTCACAGCGAGTAAAATAAACTCCCACACGCCATCTACACTTATAGTAAACAAACAGTATATACTCACAAAGAACAACAACCAATCAGTAAAGGGGGTGGGGGTGGAGAAAGAAAACAATATTCCCTTTAGGAAAATTACCAATAACACACCCAAATAAGGTGGAATAGATCATTTGTGTTATAGGTGTTGTCTGTTGATATGTTACACATGCTTAATACCTTGCCTGATTATCTTTCAGTTAAACAATGATGGGTATGTTATGTTTACAGTGTAAACTGTGTGTGCTAGATGACATTGCATCTCACAAAATGAATGCTTCCATTAACAGTTTAAAAGAAAAGACATTATTTAAGTGTCAGGACACACTTTTTCTTTGTGGAATGAAATATCTATATTTTATTAGTTCGGTGCTGATTTAGGCTCCATTTAATGTTAAGAGATACTTGCTTTGTGTCGCTCATGTGTGTCTATGCGTCCCTCTCTTTGCAGCCTACTCTCCGGTGCAGACCCACGCTCTGGTCAAGCAGCAGCTGTCCTGTCCACCAGGCCAGCGGGTGGCGCACCACCAGCTCATCCTCCAGCAGGCAACAGGAGGAGCTTCAAACCACAGGCAGCTCCAGCCCATTGCCCTCAGAGTAGCACCTCAAGAAACCAACTCCAACCCTCTTCCTCTTTCAATAAAAAAACTGACCACTCCGACCTCGCAGTCACAAACCAACAATGACCGCCAAACACCTGCTTCTTCTTCTTCTTCTGCCTCTCCATCTGTCACCAGCGTGTTTGCATCATCAGCTCAGACCTCAATCCCAGCCGCCGCGGTCCAGCCTCAGCCTCCTCCTCTGGTAGCCGCTCCGCAGCGTCGGACATCATTCCCACAAATGCAGAACCAGCCTCCGCCTCCTCCTCCACCTCTGGTTCTCCCCAGGCTGCCCCAGAATCCCCCAGCCTCCCTCCAGAGGCTGTCCCTGCACTCAGTCCAGGCTTTGGCTGTCCAGTCGGGTCGGGTGCTGCTGACAGAGCAGGAGCTGCCTGTTGCGGAGGCTCTGGTCCAGATGCCCTACCAGAACCTCCCACCTCCTCAGACGGTGGCTGTTGATCTGAAAGTGCATCCGGTCAGACGCAATGAAACGCCATCAGTGAGTCGCCGTGTGCTGTGGTTAAGCTTTGTCTGTGCTCAGTGTGTGTTATGTTGATTAATTCTTTGTTGTGGTTTGAATTTCAGTCAGGGCAAACATGCAAAGTGAACGGACTGAGCTCAGAGGAGAGGAAAGATGAATCTTCTCCCAGCTCACAAAGAGACAGGACGCCAACATCGCTCACTGGACCTCCTAAGCAGAATGGTGCAGGTAAAATATGACAATGAAACGGACAAAAATACAATAAAATCCTTTATAACTCTACAAAATGTCCACACTAGCCAGAGTCTGAGCCTGGATTGATCTTTTTCATAAAGCTGGTTTGAAGCTGACGTGAGCTGACTTTGTTAGTGCTGAAAAGTAAAGAGTAGATGTAGAAGATGCAACATACTATTAACCAACTTTGACAAATCTAGTAAGACCCCAATTTACAATAACATAATTAGTTGTTAGTTGGATAATGTTAATTATGTTGTACATGTGACATAACAGCCTCCGCATGGTTAAAATACTGTCGAAGTACCTTCAAATTTCAGCATTTTAATCAATGCATTATCAAGTGTATGGCTTTAATTTTATTTCGTGACATTTAAAGGTGTGTCAGATTTAGCGGGCTCTATATACAGAATATTGCAGAAATTGATTATAATGTGCATAATCACCTGAAAAGAAGATTTGTTATGTTATCTTAGAATGTTTCTACAGTAGCCCAAACCTTTTTTTGCATGTTTACGGTGAGGCGAGAGGTTGCAATCAGTAGCTAAATCCTCCATAGCACTCCTTTTAAATACAGTAGAGAACGGTGAAAAATAATCTTTACTATGAGGTTACAGCCACATGCCAAAGTTATTTATTAACTAGCTTAATTACAGTGAATTTAAAAAGCACATATGATGATTGAAATACTGTGGAGATACTAAAGGATAAAAAAGATGTGAGCTCAGGTTTTAAGTCTGCAATAAAGTGCATGCTGCAAACAGACAGATATTAACAGAGCATCAGTAAAGAGGAGCCTTCAGGGATAAACTGTGTTTCAGTCTGTCAGCCTGAGATGCAGCTAAACCAGAAAACTAACCTGACGGAAACCAGGCTAGTCTGCGTTTCCATAAGTAATAAGCCTGGTTTAACTGGTAATCAACAGTTCTGTTATCGTCCATGCCTCTTATTGTCCAGCAGCCGTGGCTTCATCCTCCATCGTATCCAGTCGCTCGGTGGTCAGGTCACCAGAGGTGGAAGAGCCGTCCCAGCTCACCACCACCTGCAGCAGCAGCAGCAGCAACAACAGCAGCAACCCTCCTCCTCCATCCCCTCCTCTACCTCCTCCCATCCTCCCAGCAGCAGTAAGAGGCCCCAGCCAGCCCCCCTCATCCCCAGCCAGCCTCCCAGGGAGCCCTGATAGGATCCTTACAACCCACGTCCTTACACACCTCGTAGAGGGCTTCGTTATCCGAGAGGGCCTGGAGCCATTCCCGGTAATTTTAATTTTAAATTTGATCCAGAATGCAACAGTGTGTCTGAAGTCTTTTGGACAACAATGAAAAATAAGATATTTTGGCAACACAGGTGACACAGAATTCATTGTTGATTATTGTGTTTTCATAGGATTTGTTAACAATAACAAAAAAGTGAATGTCAGCAGCTTTAAATAATATTTAAGAACATGGTAATGGCAAAAGACATTTAAAAGACCAGACAATATAAAACAATTTCAAATAAACAATACATAAAAATACAATAAAAACATGAAATGATAAATTAAATAAGTCAATAATAAAATTATATAAAATTATTTAAAAATAAGTAGAAAACACATATTCACACACCAATTTTTAATAAAAAATATAAGAAAATATAAAAAAAAAAAAAAAGGAAGTCTATAAAATGTGTTTGAGTCAACACTCACAGTTTGACAAGATACTGTGAGTGTCAGTGTATGAATGGGTGAATGTGATGTGTCGTGCTTGGAAGACTAGAAAGGCACTATGTAAGTACAGTCCATTTACCATTTACTACATGGACGTCTTAACGCAGGTGGTCCCCTCGTCGCTGTTAGCAGACCAGCAGGCGTCACTTCCTGAATCCCAGGAGCTACACACCAATGGGGACGCAACAGGAGAAGACAGTCCTCTGGATGCTGACCAGTCAGATTCATCAGACTCTGAGATGGAAAACGACGGCCCGGCAGCAGATGGTGAGGTGTTGTGTGTGTGTGTGTATATACATATGTGTGTGTGCGTACATGTGTGACTAACAGCTGGTCCCGTGAAGTTACAGAGCTCGGGGAGAGTGTTGCAGGCGTCCTGCAGTGTGAGTTCTGTGGCAGCAGAGGTTACGCTCACACGTTTCTACGCTCCAAACGTTTCTGCTCCATGACATGTGTCAGAAGGTAAATAAAACACTCACACATCGAGATTATCACGTTTCTGCAGCAACAACAGTTCAATTAGTCAACACAGCAAACATAAAGCAATGTCAGTCATGTAGTATAGACACATTATAGATACCATAAAATGATATTTCAACTGATGCTAACTTAAAGATTCAGTATGTAACATTTACACTTTAAGATGTCTATAAACACAAGACATTTGTTATATATTATGTTGAGTTGTGTACTTACATTATCTAACATGTTTCCAACAATGTTGAAACCCAGAGAAATCCATAAGTTTGCCTTGAGTTGCTATAATATCGGGGTATGTCGGGGTTGTGTTGGATACATCGGAGAGTAAGTGAACATAACGTGAGAGATTAGTATATTTGCAGCTTAGCGCCCCAGTTGTAATCCCAAAAGAGTGTAACAGCTGTACATATGTATGTATTTGTTATGATTACATCACTCATAATCCTGTGAACCTCCTCTTCTTCTTCCTGGTGGTCCAAATCGCCTGTGGTACAAACACTAACACTCCCCCGGTGCTCTGAGCTCACAGTTCAGGCAGCCTGGCTAACAGACTGTGCTAAGATTAGCTAACAGCAGCTACAGTTCACATATATAATGACATTATTGTAGCAGGTTGCTTTATGTACGTAAGGTGGATGGTAAAGTGGATGTTTGAGGCTCAGAGTTATGTTAGATCAACATTATTTTAAAGAGAAACTCTGATGCTGAATTGGGGGTTTGAGCTTTGTCGTCACACTGTCTGGGAAATTATGTGGAAATAATGAGTAACACTCTCATCCCTCAACAACTAAATGTGCCCATGAGAAAGGCTCTTTACTGTAGCAAGAATTGTCGTCTTTGTCAGCGGCGGTGAGACACGTCATCTGACATCTGGAGCCCATTGAGCTACAATTGGGTTTTAAGAAAGAGTCTCGAATGTGTAATCACTCCCAGGTTTCCCCTTTCCATCCAGACATCAAAGAGAGGACAGATGCTCACTTTCAGCTCAGTACCCGATGGCAAAGGAAACACACAGGAAGATCTCAAAGGGCTTTTGTGTTTCACGACTGTAGTGATGCGACTGCAGTGTCGTCACCACGTGAATTTATCATCTGTGTTTAGGTTCAGTGTGAGCTGCACTAAGCGTATCACCATGCTGAGAGCAGGCCGCTGGGGTCACAGGCCTATGGGCAGGAGAGGACGACCCCCCAGCAGAGTCAACGGAGCCTCCAGAGAACATTTTCTAAGACAGGTCAGTTAATTTCACTGACCCGATGCATCAAACCAAGTGCCGAAGGGATCCTGTGAGACCTGGTCCTCAGAGAAAAGCTGCTCTTTGGGGAACAGGAACTTTGAAGGACACTCAGTTTTCAGAGTCGTACAGAAAAACAGGATGCCTTGAATTCTTTTTTTCTTTTCCCATGTTTTATTTGAGTCTTTTCAAGTGGCCTGAAGAGATAAGAACTGTTTCCAGAAACCCATGAGAAAAAAAAAAATAGAAAGAGGAAAGTCTGAAAAAATAAACGTCTTTCAATCCTTTTATCGAGGTCCCGACCTCAAGACCGGACACAACTGGTCCATAACGTAATAACAACTTTGTAGACAATGAAGGAAACAAAACATTTAAATCTGAGTCAGTCTGAACGAATCAGTTAAAAACGTACAGTATATGTATCTACAGAGTGAAATTATGAAACTCTTCACTTTTTCTACAATAAAATATACCACGATCATGAAATACTGAAACAAGACAGGACAAAATAATGAGAGAAAAGAATAGAGGAAAAATAAAAACTTAGGAAGAGAGTCATAAAAGTAAAATATTTCATCATAAAAAGAGGAAAAGGAGTCATTAAAAGTTAAAAAATTGACATCATCCTTGAGATAATTTTTTCCAGATAAAATAACAAATAAGTTTCTGTCGCCTACGTGGAATCAGTTCCATGTTAAATACATCAATTTGATCACATGATATTTAGGTTTAGCTGAAATATTGAAAGCTCGTGTGGACTCAGAAGAATCACTTTAATAATAATTAATAATAAGCCAAACATTCATATGGTTTAAAATGATCATAATGGGGCGGCTCATTTGGTGATAAAACTTTTGCCTCAAACACTGAACAGATGTCTGGGCTATAACATCACAACCCGTCAGAAGAAAAATAAGAAGCATTTTGTAACTGGGTTTTTTTTTTAACTTGCAGCCATAAAAATCTTCAAAAGGTACGGGTCGCTCTTGCTGAGACCTTTAGGAATAATATATTTCAGTATATTAATGAGAAATCAGAACTCTCGTCCAGAATCTCTGAGACCAAATGGCCCACTTCCTTCCAGAAAGGCTTAACAAAAGGACACGACCAGAAAATGTGAGCACGGTCTGCTCTCTCTTTTAGCGAAAAGGCACAACATTATGCATTAATTCCTTTAAAGGTCTCATATTTTACACTTCTCAGGTATGTGAGTTGAAGTTTTGATATCCATAAGAAGATATATTTGTGATTTTAAGTACTAAAAACCATCTCAGTACAGTTTTACATCTCCTCTTATGGATCTCATTGGAGCTCCAACAAGATCAGGGTGTTTTGTTGTCTTATTAATATTAATGAGCCTCTCTCCTGCTGTTATGCGACACATGGCCTGGCCAACCACAGGTAATAGGTTGTAGTTCAAACAGACGGCGGGTCTGAGTGGGTTGTAGTATCTGTTTCACTGTGTTTGGAGCATTTTTATACTTCCAAAGTAAAGGAAATCTCCCTTTCTGCAATATATCTGCGATGACTAACGCCGGTTGACTTCGTCCGTAAGTAGTATTTATCTTTTTTGTGCTCCACAGGCTCACAGATCGTTCAGCTCCGAGGAGGCCCACGAAGACCAGGAGGAAGAAGACGATGATGAGCCTCCCGTTCCCATGACAACCCGTCTCCGTAAACAGGCTGAGAGAGAGCGAGAGAGGGAGCGAGAGCAGGAGAGACAGCAGGAGGAGCAGAGGATGACGGAAACAATCAGCGTTTCGGACGGAGAAGAAGAAGAGGAAGACGAAGAAGAAGGAGAAGACGTCGGCTGTCCGTCTCAGTGGAACGTAGAACAAGTGTTTTCTTATATCAACTCCCTGCCAGGTACGTTAACACACCTGTTGTCACCGAATTAAAGTTGGGATTGAAGTGACTAGAGCAAACCTGCAGTTGAGAAGTTGTAAAATGGGACCTCATGGTGGTGAGCCACAATAACCCCATCCAGTCCAGCTCTTTCCTACATTTTCTCTAAATCTCTCAACAGTTTTCTCTCAATCAAAAAGTCAAAAGTGATCGTTCTGTACACTTTATTTGGAGTCTACGGATCGTAGATTGGCAGAATGTGTAGTGTAGTCGTATAAAATCACCTGAAAATAACAACTGTACTGTCTTTGTTACCTGAATGAAACTACATCTACAGAGAGAGCAGGTCTTCTTCCACAGAGTCATGTTGGGCCACCATTCAGTATTTCTGTGGAAGCCCAGAATTGACAAAGTAAACACTGGCTCCAGATGTGGCTTTTTGTCGGGTTTTTTTCTCCACTGTAGTTTCTCTTTCACGCTTTGAAGAGGAGGGTAAGGTTGTAGCAATATCTCACTGCTAGATGCCAGATCCTACACAGTTGTTGAGGTTTGGTTAGGTTTAGGCACAAAAACATCTTGGTTAGGGTAAGTTCATGAATCATCGCATATACTTCAGATAATCTGTTAAACATCTACAGACAGACAGACAGAATATGTTACACAAGATTGACAGTGAGACTTATCATCAGCATGACAGCCAACGGTAACCTTTAAAGAAAATAACCATATCCACCCAAACAAAACCTCCCTCTTTGAATTTATGTAGGTTGGTAGCACACATTAGTTGTGTTGTGTTCTTGCTGTTAAAGCTAAATAAACAGCTTTTCCTTCATATACGTATATAAATATATACTACAAACACTCCACTGCTGCTGCCTTCAAGGACATAAAGTGTATCACCTCCTGCGCATCAAATTAATGCTGCCAGATGTTCAAAACAACAAAGGTACCTTTGATTAAATCGCCCCATAGAAGCTGGCGTTTTGTCGACTCAGTTAGAATATATATATATATATATACACACAATATGATGTTGTGTACACGTGTGACTTGTATTTAAGCTTAAATGGGAACATTAAGTAAAGAGTATGCAATTCCACAAATAGCAGCTAACACATCAAAATGACACACTCTATCTGTTCAATGTCGTCTTTTCTCCAGGTGGTCAGGACGTAGCCGAGGAGTTTCGCTCCCAGGAAATAGATGGACAGGCTCTGCTGCTCCTCACGGAGGACCACCTGGTCAGCACCATGAACCTTAAACTGGGACCTGCACTGAAACTCTGTGCACACATTAACTCTTTGAAAGATGCATAAACAGCGAAGATTCCTACTCTCAAAGACTGGATTTGTGTTGATCTGGATCAGGATCTGGACGGCCCATGTTTAAGTTGTCCTACCTGTGCTCGGACTTGGACAAAGAGCGGCTCATGAGTGCAGATTTTCCTGAGACCACTGCCAAGGATTTGAGTCCTGACGCCTCCAGCTGTTCCAGCTGTTCGCCCGTCGCACAGAGTGAAGTCCACACAGCAGACGTCATTCCATCGTAGTGATTGGAGCAGTTCGGCTCCAGTTATCCATTTGTTTCAAAATGGTTTTAAAGGTCATTTGTATCATTTGTGAACAAAGACATTTAAATGATTACACATAAAACTTTAAGGATGTTGTTCAAGCTCAAAGTTTACAGAACAGATTATTGCCTACTGACTAACAGAAGAACTTATCATCAGCAAACAAACGAACTGTTGTAATGACTTATGGAAACAAACTGATGACAAGGTTGTTATTTATGAATTATTTATTATTACCATAATTAATATACAAATAAAACCATTCAAATATTCTGCACTGTTTTGTGGTTTTATGTCGAACTTAATTAAGAGCTTTATTATGATTTTATGATATTTTATATATTACATATTGTTACATATTCCTAAATTAAGTTGTATTTAATCAGACAGCAAAAAAAGCAAATGTAAATTTATGGAAAATAACTTTACAGTAGTAGTAGTTTATTTTTATTATTTGTATACAAAATTCGGACATTATTATGAACATCTGTAAATTAAAAATCTGTCATGACAGTAATGACAAATTACAGTTATTTCTCATTTTTAAATAAAACAATGATCTGTAATTAAATATGCACATTTTCTTTGTCATTTTAAGGTAAATCTTATTAGTTTTATATTTATGTAATTTTACATTCAAACTTTGAATTAAAAATTCATTACATCAAATATAATGCTTGTCTTTTTCCAAAAAAAATGATTACATTTGATTAAGTTTGAATGATTAAAAGTACGCACATGCTAATGAACTGGAAAAGAAAAAATTAGCTGACTGGTTGCTAGATAATGTAACATCAGTAAAAATTCAGAGTTTTTGCACTGCTGCATCATTTTTATATGTTTTGTTTAACAGTGTATCCAGTCACTGAGAAAGAAAACATTTGATTCAATGAGAACTCAGTGACAGGTGAGGGGACAACATCAGGGCCCAACAGCACGTTTGTTTAAATGATTATATATCTGTCCATGCATACAGATAGTTTTACATTCTCTCTGCTTCAATTTGAAAGCAAAAGCTGGACTGAAATAAAACGTTTATGCTTTTTTTTTAATCCGGTCAAGGTGGAATACAAGTGAAAAGTACCTTTTAAAAAAAATCTCATGTATGTTAGTGAGCCTCCACCAGAGGGCATCTGCTACACAGATACCGAGTCCAGCACAGAGATCCAGTCTGTGGATGTTTATTGCACATAATCTTTATATTGTCACTGGTCATGACAGAGTGCTTCAACCTGAAGAGTATTATTACTACACAGAATCAGAGATCAGTTCCCATTCACACAATAACAACACATGAATGTGACGTGGTAACAGTGATTTGTTTATTTGAAACAGTTCAATTTTTTTTACAGCTTTTTCTGACACCTAAAAGACAGATTAAAATATAATTTTGGAACACTGCTATAATTATTTTAAGTGCAACTGATACAATGGTACATTTCTCTACTGAAAAATACTACTGACTATATAATATACTTTCTATGCTATACATGGGGAATGTGTTGCCTGGATGTGAAACTTATCGGTGGAATGTTTCGAGTGTGCAGATGGTCAGAACGAAGAACAGAAATATTAACAAAGAGGTTCAGTTTATAGAGAAAGTTTCCATGCGCACTATTTGGTTTTACAAGGCTACTGTGCAAAAAGTCGTTTGCGTTTTAAGACACTGAGCAATATCAATGTGATAGAAATGTCATTAACTCGATGACAGATGAGTGCTCGCAGAGGCAATAAGGTTGATCAGTTTACAGGCACCGCAAAGATGAGTTTATACATTCTGAATTGGGTAACGCTTTATTTTTTTTTTAACGGCTAAATAATAAAAGTTATTTCCGCTGATGTTTCCTGGAAAGAACCGTGTAATTTGGTGCTACGCTAACGCGACCTTGAGACTTTTTTAGTCCGAAGATGACAGGTGAGATGATGGAAAACTTGTGTGAGCAAACATAAAATTCAGCATATATGAAGAGTAAAGTTATCAGTAATAACTGAGTGCTGATTAAATATTAACTGGGGTTTAAACTGAGCAGTTTAATTCATGGGAATTCACCTAATTAAACTTTGTTCTTTACAGGAAACCTTCAAAACATCACTGACCTTTAAAACAAAGCATTACCCGGAATCTTTCTTGTCTGTATGCTGAGGGTTTATGTGTATTGCATTCTTTATACTCTGTCCAAACATGACAGTATTTATTAAAGTTAGCTGCAACTGAATCTGAAATATAACCGGATAAATAAATACCCCTGATCTCTGAGAAAACCTGACACTATATTAATCTGTATATATCGCGATGCTTTCTCGCTTAACTGGCCGATAACCTGAGGCAAAAGAGCAACTGAACGGATGATCTACGCCTTTTACAGCACTGGGAAGTTCAGGTGTAACTAAGAAAGTCAAGAAAAATAGATGAATATTTTCCATCTGCAAAAAAAAAAAAAAAAAAGCCAATATAGTTTTCAAACAGTTTGACGTATGACAGTCAAATAACAGTACTTACAATCTCTAAAATTATAAATAAAAGTATAAAACACAGGAATGAGCCTTTTCGTGGGGGAATGGGTTCAACGTATTGCCTCTCTGCTTCTTGCTGGTTCTCTCAAGCGTGATTTTTATTTTTCCCGATGGGCAGCAGCAGCATAGCTTATGAAGATGACAACTGACCCACTCAGACTCCGCTGTGTCGGACACGTGCAGAGAAGAAGAAGGCAGGAGGATACTTGAGAAGTGTCATTACTGGACGTCAGCCCCGGCTCATTCAGGGCATGCTGCCGGAGCCGAGCCCGTCTTTCTCTACAGATATGGACTTGACCAGCTCCTCCACCCAGCGGACCTCAGAGGCCACCTGCTCAGCCAGGACCTCGTAACGGTTTTCCAGGCGCCCGAACTTGCGCTTGAGGATGTTGGCGGATTGCATGGTGAGCCGGGTCTCTTCTTGGCTCTTCTTGCGCTGGATTTGAGTGCGCTGGAGCTCCTGGCGGATGTGAGTCAGGTCGCTGGAGATGCTCTGGTTCTCCTCCTTGTACCAACCCTCCTTCTCCTCGTATATGGACAGCAGCGCAGCCACGTCCTCCCGGCACGAGCGCTGATTGCGCTCCAGATCCTTCAGGCCTTCCTCCGCTGCCGCAATCTCCTCGAGGACCTGGGAGAAGCGCTGTTGACATAAGTGTTGTTGGGTGGCATGCTGGAGTGGGACTTGATGGTGTATTCCTTCAGACGAGTGGTCTTCAGGCGTCGGCGCTCAGGCTTGTGGTCTCTCTCCTCTGGGCGGACATTTCGCCTCTTGATCACCTGAAGGGAGAAAAATGTAAAAGTCTAAATAAAAGATGGCAATATGACAACATTACCGGAGCAAAGACAACGAACGCCTGGTTTTTATTATAAGCCGAGCTCAGTGAACCTTTAGTAAAGCATAATTAGCCGACCTCAGAGACTTTAAAGTGTTTTATGGGCACAGCAATTCATAAATATACTGAGAAGTATTAACCAAAATGTTATAAAATTTTTCCACCAGCAGCCAATGGGACGAGACCAACACTCGAAACTTACCTTAATCCAGGGGTGTTCAAGACTGTCATCGATCGTCATTCTCTTCCTGCAAAAAGATAATAATTCACCAATGAGAAAATGTCGACACAATAGAGATTTAACTTCTTTATTTTAAGCATGAAATCTGAACAAGTTCCTACTTGGGATCCTTGACCAGCAGGCGGCGTATGAAGTCCTTGGCCAGTTCGCTGGTGTTGCTGAAGTACTCCTCATCAAAGTCGTAGTTGACAGCTGAGATGTTTGTCAGAGTCTCCTGCTTGGTCTCACCGAGAAATGGTGAAGCGCCACTCAACCTACAGAAGCACAGATGAAAGGTTTAGCTTTATGAAACACTAAATGAGGAGCTGAATGTCAACTGCCAGTCGTGATATGAAACATTACTCACAGAATGTATGTGATTACTCCGATGCTCCTGCAGAGGAGAGAAGAACCAGACGTGAGTGAGGATTGTCACAGAGGTCAGTAAACAGCTCCAGACGACAAAAAAGAAACATGTTGACATCTTACCACATGTCTGCCTCCAGTCCAAGTGGCTCATAGTTGACTATTTCAGGCGCTGTAAAACATAGAGGAATGAGCGCTTTAATTCAAACCAGATGTGGAGAAACGCACTATCATCTACTTTAACTTAGCTGCCAGTGTGGAGGCACACACTGGCACAAAAACATTTTTTTTTTACTCTGATCTCACCGACAAACTCCGGTGTCCCAAAAATGTTCTTGAACTCATTTCCCGCTTTGATCTGATGAGCGATCCCAAAATCAATCAGCTTGATTCTCGGGTTAGGGACGTTCTTGTCCAGCAGCATGATGTTTTCAGGCTGGAAGATAAAAACAAAACGTAAGAGAGAGGTTTTGATGTAGTAAACAGAGCTAAGAAAGAAAAAAAGATTATTGAAGTCTATCTTATCTTATCCTACAGGTGCTATATGCCAGTAAAGCAGATTATTGGAATACCATTAATCAACAGCAGCTTAGCACAAAGAAACCATTAGCCACTTTTCTATCTTGGCTTCATCAATTGGCAACAAACTGCACAACTGAAGAAATTATAGAAACTGAAATAAATGTCTGATGCTGCTGACAGGCCTAAAGAGATAATAATTAGAGCTGAGCCAAATGTCAGATTTAAACTGTCTGGTGAGGAATATTGCGTAAGATTTGGTTATGAAAATATCTTTATATTCTTTTCTTTTATGCCGTACATAAAGGAGCTTGTACATTGTATGAATGGTGCTGTCAGTGTTCTCACTCTTTTCTAGATGTAATTTTCCAGAACTTTCTGAGTGAAGAGCTGGTCGACAGACAAGTTTCCAGGACAATGTAATTTTACATTTATATTTAACTTTTCCATGCGTCATTTTCCATGACTGGAAGTTTTCCAGGACACGTGGGAACCCTGTACAAGGATCAAGTTCATTTTGTATAACTTAAATACGTTTTATTTGGCCACCATGTCCACATAAGTAATTATTATTCTATTTTCTGTTTTAAAATATCTTTATATTATTGATACAAATATAAAATATCTTGTTAGCATCGCCAAGCAGCTCGTCCACAGCTCCGTCCTGTCTTTCAGATGGAAAAACCTCGCTTCATACTTTAAGTACAACATAAACTTCTTGCACCTCAATAGGAACTCTCACTGACACGTTAACTACGACTGCTACAGAGCCTCAAAAAACAATCCGCCTTCACCACACACACACTGCTGACCTTGAGGTCAAAATGAGCGATGCGTTTGGAGTGCAGATACTGAACGCCGTCCAGGATCTGCTTCAGAAACTGGGTGGCCTCCTCCTCCGTCAGAGACTCCTTCTCAGCGAGGAAGTCAAACAGCTCTCCTCCGGACACCAGCTCCAGGATCAGGATCACGTCAGTCTTGTTTTCAAAGATGTCGTGCAGGGTGATGATGTTGCTGTGTTGGATCTCACGCAGGATGTTGACCTCGCGCTCGATCTCTTCGCGGCTCACCCCACGCCGGCTGGACGACAGCCGCCGCTTCTTGATGAACTTTGCTGCGTACTCAATAGCTGTGCTCTTCTCCTTGCACTTACGAACGATGGCAAACTGTCCGCTGCAGGAGAGAAGAACGCTTTGTGTTACTATAATGATTGTTTTCTTATTCTCTGGTCAGAGTAAATCAGCTCTATCAAGACATTTTGGGCCTTCATCACAGATTATGGCCTCGATATGGATATGTAGTTCAACCAAAAAGTGATTTTTTTTCCCCTTTCTCTTTCTTCTCTCTGTTTCATTTTACTGCTTTAAGAAGAAGAAAACACAAACACTGCAACAGAATAAATGCCTTATCAAATCATTTCTGTTTATACTCACACATAAAAAACAAACTTTCTTAGTACACGAGAACTTTTCAACCTGTTTCCAATTTAAATCAAGACTTTTCTAGAAATAAGAGTGTGCATCTTCAAAAACAACTTTCGAGTTCGGAAAAACACTTGAGTGATGAGTTGTTCTACACGGGAAACTGGTGACGACACTGACAATAACTTTTTCCACTTGTTTAATGAAACTTTAAGGACTCTTAAAGTATCTGTAACCACTTATCCTCATCAGGGTCACGGGTGCCCCAGCCAGGGTTTGAACCAGGAACCATTGCACAACCAATTTTAAAGACTCAAATCGTAAAGTAAAGTAACATGGCAAAAAGTGTGCAGTGACCCCCCCCCCTCAGATTTATCTTGGGGACCCATTGGATCAAAACAACACACTAAAAAATGATTAATAAAACAACTGGAATGTAAATCATTAGTTACTTGTCTAAGTCGCTGGAAGATATGCTTGGAAACTGATATGTGATACTGAAGCAGCACAGGACAGACTTTACTGATAATATACACCGACCTGTCACTTTATTAAGCACCCTTGCACAATCCAGTGTGATCCAATACTCTGCAATGAATTCTACCTTCATGAAACTTAGAATGTTTCACTTTTTGTTGAGGTATTCATTTAACTATTACATTGACTATTGAGATTGTAGTTTGCAGTAGTGTTGGACTGCAATTTACCAATTTACCATTTACACGAGAGTGCCCTAACATTGGATTGTACGAGTTACCTAATCTATTGTTTTGTTGTATTGTATTGTTTTCAGAATCTGACCTTATATTACTGACAAGAACAATAAGATTAGCATGCAAGTGAGGAGGAATCTTTTCATAATGCATGACTGTGCAGAGAATTAAATGTTCTGACGTGTGCTATCTGAGCGCACACACACACTGCCTACACTCTACACCACAGCAGAGGTGGAGAGGCACATTGAGAGGCAGTGATGTCATACTTTTGCTGCATTACTGCAGAAAAAAAGAAAGTTGAGTCTGAACTATTAAAATTTGATGACTCGTTCGCAAACTATTGAGCATGGTATAAAAAAGATATTTAATATGCTGCTGACACACGCTTAAAAATGTTGGCCACCATCAGATCGAATGTTTTGGATGGTTTGTAGCACATAGCTGGCACCAAAACGCATCTCGAACTCTTCTCAAGTAACTACGTGTGATCTGATCACACCTGACACATGGGCAGGCAGACGTAATCAGAAAAACATTGTGTGGAGCCGTACGGTTTGAAAAGAGCTATCTGGGAACTTGGTTTTAGTTGTTTCGCACATAAAAATCAACTGTTATGCTCTGCACATACTTCAAACTAACTACACGGACAGATTACACCTGATGGTGGCCTTCAAATGTGGCTTAAATGGATAGATCCTAAAGTAAATGGTAAACGGACTGTAGTTATATAGCGCTGGAGGAGCCGGGGATCAAACTACCGCTGGATGACCCGCTCTACCTCCTAAAGCAACATACGTGTGTTTTGGGTGCACTCACACTCCTCCAGCAACTGAGACACCCAAAACACACGTTAGAGTCAAGCGTGAACAGCGTTTTTTGTAACACTGACTACAGTCAGGATATCAGAGTCAGACATTTGCCAGGTATGTGTATGCATACAAGGAATTTGACTCTGGTTTCACTGTGCTCTCAATGTACATAAACATTATGTACAGATACATTTTCTGAAAAAACATTAAGTAAAAATATAAAGTAGGATAAACAATAAAGTACTAAAGAATATAAACAACAGCCATCCATCCATTTTATGTAAGCGCTTCTCCTCATCAGGGTCACGGTGGGGCTGGAGCCTGTCCCAGCTGACTTTGGGCGAGAGGCAGGGTACACCCTGAACAAGTCACCAGTTCATCACAGGGCACAGAGACAAACAACACATGAGCAATTAACCTATTCGGTGCTCGTCTTTGGACTGTTGGAGGAAGCCGCGTACACAGGGAGAACACGCAAACTATGTACAGATACAAATATGTATTTACATATCGTACAAATGCTTTCAGGTGTATTTTGTGAGAGAAGAAAAGACAATAAATACCTGCCCAGCTCCTCTCCCATCTCATAATACAACTCAACATCCTCTTGCCTGAAGCCAGCCATGGTGTGCTGACTTTACTGACGGGAACAAAGCTTTAAGATTCCCTGTGGTGAGAAAACACAATAATTACAGTCAGTGATTGTCAGGGTGGACATGACAGACAGCACAGTGACCAAAGCAAAAGCCATGTTAGCACATCTAAACTGTGATTCACACAGTCTTTCTCAGCCTCTGAGTACCTGGCTTCTTTCCTCCTTATTTGGCCCGAGTCAACACAGCTTTCAGACACTTTCTGGCTGATGTCAGACCTCTGCATACCAGTCCTACTTACATCATCTCCTGCCCCTGGACCAGATATCTCTGACTCTATTAGAGGGACTGGGATTTAGCCAAACTAGCAACTATTTCTCTAGTACGTGTCTATTTAAATAGATAAACACGGCTACGATAAATCTATTTCTCGTTGTAGCTTATAACGCTTGTGTTTGCGCTGTTAAAGATGCTGAATAGCCGTTGACCTAGCCGTTGACGTTAAAAGCAAGCAGCGGGAGACATTTCCTCTCCCCGTGTTATATCATAATGAAAACAGCATTAGAGGAGATTATTGCTGTAAACACAAGATGGAAACTGCTGCCACATGTACCACCTATTCAATCCTTTAAGACCTAATGAATACAGTGAAATTCAAAGGGATAAATAAAGGCAATCCCAACGACGGAAGGTAGCTAGCTTAGCTAACGTTAACGTCCTGTATAAACACCGGCTTTTGCCGTTAATTCAATGAGGAAAATACAAGACTATTAACAATTAAATACAGGCAGAGTAGTTTATATTTAACTAAATAAAATGTGAAGACATTCTCTACATTGTCTACTTACAGTACGGTTGGCTACGAGTGCTGCATTCTCCTCCAGAGTAAAAGTTGTGTGAATTCCCAGACTGAGCAGTTTGTCAGGCTAGCCCACGGGAAACATACAGCTTCCGGTTCTTTTGTTTCAAAATAAAAGCACGACCCATGTGGCGCTCACCTGAACATTATGGTGAGCCACTGATCTGTTATTTTTTTTATTTATTTCAATTTGTAGTTTGCTTGTGAGACATATCTGGGGCCAAGAGATGTTATTTACATCATCCTACATAATATGCTGTAAATATGATGATGAAATATTTACTTACGTAGTTACGTATGTTTTATGTAGTAGTTCCTTTCCTGACCCTGAATAGCAATTTATAGTGTCGGTACACTGTTGTATGTTTATATGTCAGTTTTCAAGTTTATTTGCTGATTTGAACTGTAAAAATAAAGTTAATTGAAACAGTATTTATTCATGTAAATTTGCCACAAGTAGACCTGCTTAAAGGCCATCCTCTTTGGGAAGTTTTGATATGTATTTTCTGACCACAAAAATAAATAAATAAGTAAATGATATCAACCAGACTCTTCCCTTAATTTAATCCAGTAGCACAGAAGCACAGTAATATATGTAAGTAAAAATACTGATTGTCTTCTGGTATAGAAAACAGCTACAGCTACTCTCACTTTACACACAGCACCCCATCACTTTTTAGAGTAAGTACTGTGTTTCTTTGTTTGTTTTATACAATATTGCACTTTGGACCAGATAATTATGATTTGGTTATTCACTTGTTTATGTATATGTATGTGTATATGTATATGTATGAATGTCTGAGTATGTAAATCTTACATTTAATTTATAGTAGATATTAATGTTGTTTCTGTTTGGCTAATTTGCCTATAATTTGACTATAATGTGTAGAAATGTGATTTGGTTATTCACTTGTTCATGTATATGTATGTGTATATGTATGAATGTCTGAGTATGTAAATCTTACATTTAATTTATAGTAGATATTAATGTTGTTTTTGTTTGGCTAATTTGCCTATAATTTGACTATAATGTGTAGAAATGTTGCCTACAGCTGGAAAGAGAATGCAGAAAATATATGTACATGCTGCACTGATTTTGATGAAAGCTAAAGAAAAGGTTCAAAAAAGAAAAAGAAAACAAATGTTCAGAATTAGAGCAGAAGTGCAGAGGTGAAAACACAAACCCACCAAAATGTACCCTTTTATTTTGAAGGCAAAACTCGCGCAAATTCCGGTGATGTGTCGCTTGATGCAGGTAAATATCCGGCAGAAGGATGAACATATGGAATGACATCATGTCGAGTGAATCAACCCGCCGCAGTACGTCAGTAAATAACAAGATCGAGCATGCAGAGATTAAAGAGAGACTGAGGTCATGCAACAAACACTGAGTACCACAGGTGGAGCCAGGAATAACTAAATATGTAATAATAACATAATAAATATATAAATATCCACTTATTTGTTTCCATTTGGACTAATATGTGAGTGTGACTATGGTACGATATGATCCTAGGGATATTTAAGACACACTGAACACACTCTTTGTATAAATCACAATAAAAACATATAAAAGTAATTATTACCATTTAAAAATGGCAAGTTTAGCTCTCAAACTGACTTCGATACTTACCAAATACTAATAATATTAACTTAATCTATCTACATATTTAGAAAAAGCATATTAATTCACTTAGTATAGAACAGAACAAGATTTTATAACCTTGGGAATATATAATGAGGAGAGGAAGAAGAAGATGCTGATTATACTGGAGGCTGCCCAGTAAACTATAATTACAGAGAAAATACATGGTTAGGGATAGGAAGCATGGCTACCGCCTCACCAGCCTTGTTAGCTTAAAGTCTGACTTGAAGAGTGCAAGTCCAAGTATGCATCTGTGTTTGAGATACATAAATGTGGTGAGTGAAGGTTTTTAATTATCATTTTTAACTTGTGCAACACAATTCTGGAGCTGTAAAGCCTTTGACAGAATTTCTAAACTCTTTTCTGCATTATAAACAGTAAAACAAATCAATAAAATAATTAAACATCACTTAATATTCTTTTGAATTGTATTATTTAATATTTTAATTTAATTGGAATACAGCTACATGTCATTTCAAGCATATTAAATCAAATATGATTAATATACAGTATATTTGTGTTCACGTTTGTTGTCTGCTTGTGAAACACTGGAAAACTATTAAACTTTTAATCTTTAAATAACTAAGTAAGATAAATAAGTTTCTCTCAGCGCCCCCAGCTCTGACTGACTTCCAACATCCATGTGGTGTCCCCCAAAAAAACACACAGCAAAAGTGCCCTCTTGGATGGCCCAATGTACAAGACAATGTGATAAAGTGCCCTTACAGTGGAGGGAACATGATGTTCCCTTCCAGAGGATAAAATGCTATGTAATATCACAGGCTCCGCTACATGATCTCTCTCGAAATGGTTAAGGTGTTGTAGTTATACTTCAAGTCAACACAATAAAGCATTTTAGATCTAAACTGGGGATTAGAACTGTTCTCACCATAAATGCATCGTGACTTTCTGCGGCCTGGTGCCCCACCCAAACCTCCATGGCTGTATAATGAAGCCAACGCAGAAGTGAGTCAGTCTCCATAAGCCTCTATAATAAAATTCCCAACTTCTGGTTGGGCATTGGCTGCCTGGTACAAAAAACAGTTTTGGTCTCTATAGCTAATTTCCCTGTTCATAACAACTGTACTGAGGATTCTTCTAGAACTCACCTGTTCAAATTATATTAAGGCTTAAAGTTATGTATAATTAAGAACGTGGCCACTTTGAATTGGCAGGTAGGTGCCATCACAGGTGGCTTGTTTGACCACCCCAGCTCCATGTCTTTGCTCATTTTTAGATTAGCCGGGAGGCAGAAGAAGCAGTAGAAGTACATCCAACATGGCAAGAGCCAAAGCCGCATATTTTCGGCTTCAAAACAGCACTTCAAAAAAACCTACAGGTGATTTCGTTCAGGCTCTGTCCATTCTTCATACTGTAATTGATTCGGTCCAATAACATTTGGAAAGACTAAAAGATTAAATCAAAATTCAATCATTTTATCCCCATTCAAGTTAGCTAAACTGGAAGTTTGCCACTCCTCAGGCAGAAGTCTCTAGTGCGCTCGCTCTATGGGGCTTACAATGTGGAAGATCTCAGTAATTTTATTTCTGGAAATTGAACTTTTTTGGCTCCATGAGTCACTGAGCGCTACCTCAAACATGTATCCACTTCTCTTTAATTTTTGTGTATTGTGAAATAATGGAGGCTACATCCATTTTTATCCAGTCTGTTCCCCCACCACATTCAGCTGGTGCCCCTTTTTATTTATTTTCGCCCCTGACCCTCAAACAGCCTGAGTCCGCCACTGCGTTTTACAGCTACGAACTTCCTCTTTAAAAGCGCAGCCGCCTGTAGTCCTTAAACATGAACCGTCGAGCCTCAGTTAAACCAAGCGAAAACGTTTACTAAACGTATATCTAACATAGATTTAACATATTTGTGTTGTAGCCGTTGGTCGCGGTTAAAAGTAACTGTTATAGTCACCGCGGAATGGGCGTGGCCTGTTAGAACAGCTGGTGGGGGCTCGTGCGAGGGTCTCTCGAGCCGAGCGGTTGGTTTGTCGGTCGGTCGATGGGGGAAACAACAACAAGCTAAAAAAGGCATCATGAGGGTCCCTGAAACACTGTTTTGGGCCGCTTTTCTCATCCAGAAGGTGAGAGAGACCGAGTGTATTTCCTTGGAAACTATTCCTCTGTGCGTTTTACTTCGCATTGCGGCACGTGGCAGACAAAAACAGATTTTTTTAAGGGATTATTAGCTCGGATGCTACGACCGCTAGCTTGCGGAGATTACCGTGGGCCCTGTTAAACCTACACACCGCTCACCTTTTATAATGTAACATTAACCAAGCAGGGTCCTACTGTTGATACACCACTACAGTGTTTATGGCAGGCTGCCTTTTAATAGCGCTTAGTGCTAGTTATAAATATGTGGTAACGCGTCTGAAATAAGGGTAACGTTAAAACATTACTGATCATAATGTGACTCCGTAATATACAAAAAGCTACTGTACTTTGACCTGCTGAGTCTAAGTATGACCAACTTGACCGGTAGCTATTCTCCTCTGTTATATATATATACTGTAGGCTGTTTGATAAATGATATACTTTAAAGTCTCCAGGCTCACCATTACTGCAGTCAAAGCTTGAATAATACCAGGCCATCGGCCCTTATTTTGACATTTTATTAGGTTCACCTGGCTAAAACTAACCTAATACAAATACCCTGAAACAATAACCATCTCATGAAAATGTTCAGTTTGTCTTTACACTGTTTTATAGAGGTGTTGGTTCAACTCTGGAGGCTGTAGTTTGAGATGTTGTTGTGCTTTCTTGCTTTATGCTGAAAGGTGTGTGTCCATTTCATTTATATCAGTTAGTATAGACTAAATTATAAACATATACAGTGCACATATTACAGCTGATAATAAAAGATAATACAACAGAGCCGTTCCCTGAATTTAAAAGTGGTCATTGGTTTTCTCTTCTGTTGCGCCTTGGTTAGCAGAAATATACATTTATTTATGAAGTGTCAAATTCTGCCTTTTAGCACATATATTTGCTCCGACACGCCGATGAATCAATGTAATGGATATCAGTGATTCGAGAAATGTGGGAATGCTGACTGTGCAGCTCCGAGCAGAGCAACAGGAGAGAGATGCATCATGTGTAAAATGTCATCCTCGAGCATGTTGCTTAATATTTGTAGTTCGTGACTTGAGTAAAAGGGGAACCTTGAGATGTCATGTCAGGGCTTATTTATGGAATAAGGTCAGAGGTTATCAAGGGAATGGATCTTTTGTTGTTGTATTTATCTGGATGTTAAAACCTGTCTATTAACCCAGTTCCTCTATCAGAACTTATTCAATCACAAATATCAAATACCAAAGATGCTCTTTTACTTTCTCAGCAGTACTTTTTTACTTTTACTTTGTTACAGGAAACAGCGAGAAAGGTTGTGTGTATGTGCGGCTGGAAATAAAGCTCAAGTCTATCATCCAAAAACATCTCACGGACACGTGGACTCATACAGACATTGTTGTCGTTGTTGTGTTGACAGGTGGTGGGAGAGTACGGCATGGCCCATTTCAGTGACAAGGGCAAGAGCAAAGGAAAGGATTACTGCATATTCTTCAACTCACAGTGGGCACGTCTACCTCAGGACCTCAATAAGGCAGTAAGTCACGAAATGTACAACCAGGTCTTTGTTAATGACACTTAACAGCCACACAGAACAGTGGGGATGAACTACATTATGCACTTATGTTGGCAGTCAATAAAAGGTTTTTCAGGAAGCCTCATACTTGAAATGTGATCTCTGCTAGTTGTGCCTGTTTCTTTCTGAACCATCTGCAGGAAATAAATGCATCAATTACTGTTTCTGGGTCATTTCATTTTTAGATATAATTGATTGATTTCTATCATTAGAAAAAACTCCCCTCCCTTGTGCAAACATTTTTGGCGTTGTAAGAACAGTTATATCCAGCCTATTGAGAAATAAACATCAAATAAATGCTGTGTCATTAGCAAGAAAATATATATCTTAATCTATATTGATTTCTGAACCACATCGGGATTCCCTCCAGCTCTGGTTAACGTTGCAAACCTTTTGTCTTGAAGTCACGTCTTCAGATCCACGACCTGACAACATCGGTCCTGTGCTCGCCATCTGAGGTCCCGGAGGGAGGCTTCCCAAATCGCATCCCCATGGTGATGAGAGGCAACTGCACTTTCTATGAAAAAGTCCGACTGGCCCAGATTAACGGCGCCAAAGGCATCCTCATAGTCAGCAAGGACAGACTGGTAACCGCGCTCAGAACTATCTTAAGGTTGTTGTTTGTAGTCTGTGTGCGTCAGGATTAAATTGATTTGTCTCTTTGTTTTTGTTTCTTTTAAATTACAGACCCCACCAGCAGGAAACAAGACTCAGTATGAGGAGATCGACATTCCTGTAGCGCTGCTCAGCTACTCTGATATGCTGGACATAAGCAAGGTGAAAGGCCTGAAACTCAAAACATTTTACAGCCTGACAGCAGAGACAGATGTTTATATGTGTCACTGTAGGTAGCAGACGAGGACAAATACAGAATGGACCTCTGTCAAATTATAAATAATGCATGTCTGAGTTTTCATGTGTACAAATGTATCAAAATCTTTAGCCATCACTTGACTGTAGTGTTTCTAACTCCTGCAGACCTTTGGTAAAGGAAGGCAGGTTGCCATGTATGCACCCAACGAGCCGGTGTTGGACTACAACATGGTGATCATCTTTCTGATGGCAGTGGGAACAGTTGCCATTGGAGGTTACTGGGCCGGCAGCAGAGACAGCAAGAAGTAAGTGTACCCGATGAAGCGATAGAGGTGGAAACTGACATTTAATGTGGATTATCTCTCTGAGGTTTTGAATGCTCACTCTGGTTTGAGTGAGCAGAAATAACTCATTACAAGCAGCAATGTACTGGAGGGTAAATTCATTAAAGATTAAAATGAATGGAAAGTGGTGCAAATGTGGCTTCATTCATGTAAAGATAAAGTCCTCTAAGGGGCAAAAATAATTGTTGATTGTCACTAATGCATCTTGTAGTGTAGTTTACCCGACTTTGTACTCTGCACATCTCATCGTTACAGCACACAAAGTTTCCTTCTTCCTGTGCATACCACACTTTTAGTTCCCGACTGCTAAATTTAAATCAGAGTTAATTTATCAGGGGAGTTATCTCCAGGGAAAATTATGCACCGCCTTCTTGGCAAAGAAGCATGAGTGTATGACTGCTCAGTCTTTTCTCTTGGAGGAGTGTGTGCCCGTCTCTTCTTTTCAAACCAGCAGCAGTCTGCATTGTACTGCTGCAACTCCACGAAAGGGCACTGTTGTTTATATGAGTGACTCACGAGCTTAAGCCAATCCCAGTCTGTCCTTTCCTGACGGAGTTGCCAAGGTGACTGGGGGGCACAGTCAGATGGGGTCTCTGACGCACAGAGAGAGAAAAAAAAATTGGAATATGAGTTGTGTGATTTGAACTCGGGAAGGAAGCGAGTGCCGAGCCAGCCTGTAAAACGATGGTAAATATTGACTGCGGATGGTCTGCTTTGGCAAGTCACCAAGCATCAGTGAGTCAGTGAATAAAGAAAGAAAGCTCCCATATCTGTATAGGCAGTGATCTTTTCTGAACTTCGTTTCTCCTCCTGCAGACGCTACATGAAGCACAAGCGGGACGACGGCGCGGAGAAGCAGGACGAGGAGACGGTAGACGTCACCCCCATCATGATCTGTGTGTTCGTGGTCATGTGCTGCAGCATGCTGGTGCTACTCTACTTTTTCTATGACCACCTGGGTACGACAAATGCACTCACACGACATTGATTGTTCAAAGCCCTTCGGTCTGATCCACTTTTATGTGACCAATAGATTAATAGTGGTTTCAGTCCCGTCTGCCCAGTATTTATTGCTGTGTTGGGGCGGTGGTTTGCCTCTTAAAGCCAGTCTGTAATTTTCCCCATATTCTGGCACGGCTCAATAAAGCATTCACCAGGGATACAGGCTGTGAAAACAATGCTTTCCTTATGTGATAAATAATCTAAACTTCCACTTGTGAGCTATCAACTGCATCTCACAAGTTTTCTTATTTGTCTTGACTGAGACAGAAGTACAAAGTACAGGATAAATATCACTTTGGACACATTGTCAAGTTGTCGTTCCCTGATGCTAAAATATATTTAAAGCATTCACAGCGTATGTCTCTGGCCGTATGTGTAGTTTGGTTTTCAGCAGCTGAGAAGAAGGATTTAGAATCAGCAGATTGCTGGTTAAAAGCCCAGACCGTCTGGGAAAATCTTGGATAACACAGTCAGTTAATGATTCTTCTGTTTAGCTCCACTGTAAACTCTCAGTTCCTCCAAGCAACTCAAGCTACAGCAGACTCTTTATCCTCTAGCAGAGCTGCAGTGTCCAGCATTAGGAGGCTGTAGATTACAGATCTGAATCTGTGAACTTCTTGAGTGCAAAGACTGGCCGTGCCGTGAAAGAGTGTAATGACTCAGATAACATTTCCCCGATAAATAGATTAGCTGCTGACAGACAGAGTCTTTGATCAGCTGTTGCACACTAAACACTGGACAGGGAGAAGATATTTAAGGACTAACTTTGTCAGAGAGCCAAAGAACAAAAAAAAAAGTGTATTTCCTCAATAGAATATGAGTGGATATCATGTGATAATGTGCACTAATGTCCTTCCTGCCTGCTGCTTCCTCTCTGTTTAGCCATCTGGGTCATAGCCATCTTCTGCGTGGCCTCGTCTGTCGGCCTCCATAGCTGTCTGTGGCCTTTTGTCAGAAGACTCCCTTTCTGCAAGTGCAGGTGAGACACGTCAGTTTGTTTTGATGACTCTCACGCCCCTAAAGTCTGCTGTCATCACGTCATACTGGTTTCCGATGCTCTGTACAGTTGCATAAGTTTTGTACTTTTTGTCCTGGGTTCAGATCTGGGACAAGCCTCCATTTATGTAACAACCCAGCAGATGGATTTGGTTAAATGATGTTACTTGGTAACTTTTAATTTACAAATACTAAAAAACTACAAAGAAAAAGGGGGCCTTATGATGCTGCTTAAATCAAATAAAACCAAAAGAAGACTCCTGTCTAAGTTTTAACAAGATCCTCCTGACTCAAAATAAAACAACTCAACTATCTGACCTGCTCTACTCTGTAGAGTAGTCGTGTGGTGCACACAGGACAAAGCTGTAACACCACACTGCTGTCAGAGTGTTATAATCAATGCTTATTTTCTAAGTTGTACTAAGTTATTTGGTGGAGGCAGGGCCTCATGGTATAATTGTAGCTATGTAATATTGTAATATTTAGCCCTGTACACTGTTGACGTGATGTCATCTTATGATCACAGGGTCCCAGAGAACAACCTGCCATACTTACACAAACGGCCGCAGATCCGGATGTTGCTGCTGTCGGCCTTCTGCATCGGTGTCAGCGTCACCTGGATGGTGTTTCGCAATGAAGACCAGTAAGTGTGAAGAGAAAACTGTCACATGTAACATGATCAAACTGACAGAGAGCTGAAGTTTCCAGAAAATCTTTATTATTTCATTTTCTTGCTATAAATGAAACCTGACTGGCGTCCGGTTGGGTAGTTCAGTTTAAATGTCATCATACACATCTTGTGTGTGTGCGCATGTGACACAAAGAAAGTTCACATCAGTCACATGGGACTTTGGACTTTATTTGGTTTAAGACAGGATTTTCCCAACATGCTCTGAGCCTCTCGCAGCAACCCCGTCTCCTGTTTGTGTGACAAATAGTGCCTTCACTTACTAACAATGTGCTGACAGCAGGAGAATCATTTAAAGTGTGTTAGTCCTTTTATTATTTAAAAAAAAGGATTTATCATCCTGGCATGAAGCAGTTGTTCTCACGAAGGCACAAAAATTTGATTTATATGTCCATAAAAAAATGAGTGAAGGTATATTCAGTTGATTTCAGCGTCTACTTTCACCCGTCCATGTTGATTTAAGAGCACATGTACTCAGTTGTGGGTAATGATTGCTTTCTGTGTGTCGGGTGACATAACGGTAGCATATAATAACAGGTTAGCTGACGATGGCGTGGGCTGACTCACAGTCTTGTTATGCGTCCTCCAGGTGGGCGTGGGTGTTACAGGACGCCCTGGGGATCGCCTTCTGTCTCTACATGCTCAAAACAGTCAGACTCCCCACATTTAAGGTGGGTCAGCACTATCACACTCAGCACTCTGTTTTTTTAATGCCAGCTGTAAACTCACCTCTTGTTTTCTGTCTCCGCAGGCTTGCACCTTACTACTGACGGTCCTTTTTGTCTACGATGTTTTCTTCGTATTTATTACGCCCTTCTTAACAAATGTACGTCAACGCTGGTTTCGCATGTTATTCATACGTCCGCTGTCTGTTACCGTGTGTCATGCTCACGTAAACCGTGACCTTTTCCCTCCACAGAGTGGGGAAAGTATAATGGTGGAGGTAGCGGCTGGCCCCTCTGACTCCTCCACGCATGAAAAGGTGAGCTTGTTTTCAAATTCCACAACTCCCATCAGCTCAGAGGACGAGCAGGCCGACACTAACACTGATGTTTGCGTTTTCCTCCAGCTTCCCATGGTGCTCAAAGTACCAAGGTTAAACTCCTCTCCCCTGGCTCTCTGTGACCGGCCCTTCTCCCTCCTGGGCTTTGGCGATATCTTAGTACCAGGTAATTAACTCAAACCACGAGGAACCGAAAGCGCTTAAAGCTCAGTATGAGGTCACAACCAGAAATGATTAAATCAGCATTAACCACAGACTATTCAGACCGTCCATGCAGGAGAAAACATGGATGTGGTTGCCAGCTATGTAAACACGGAGCTACTCATCACCCACACTTTCTATTTAATGTTGTATAATTGCACATGACGTTATTTTCTGCCTTTGTGACAAAATCATTTAAATTAGCTTATCTGGTCACTCAAATAATTAAAGATTGTGTCCGATGTTTGAATGCGATGAAATGTTGCTGAATACACTCGCTTCTCTTGTTCATTCTTTTGAATGTTGTTTTTCTGTCAGGTCTGTTGGTGGTGTACTGTCACAGGTTTGACATTTTAACACAATCCTCCAGGATCTACTTTGTGGCCTGTACGATCGGTACGTACACGGGGCGGAGGGGCTCACTAATAATTACGTTATCTATGAAACGTTGCTGCAGTTTTATGATGAGCCCCGTTTGGATGAACATCACGGGAATGAAACATGACAGGATGTAGTTTGTAAATAGACCTCTTTTCTGTTAATTGTTAAATTCAATATACAAAATAATATAATTGTATATTGTATATTAATATATACAAAAGTAAAACACCGAGCTGATTAATAATAAATAAAGTAGGACAAGCAGCTCATCCTGCAGGTAAACAATCCAGAGATCCACTTTAAAAAATACGGTCCCTCCAGGTGGGATTTAAATTACCAGAAGATCAGAGTTCACTGATTAACAGTAGCGGTGGTGATTATTACAGTAAATCCAGTCCTAATGCGGCTCCAGATTGAAAGCTGCATTAATTGTTGGTCAGACACGACTGGAAACTAACCACCTTGTCTGTGTTGTCTCTCTCTCGTCAGCGTACGGCATCGGCCTGCTGATCACCTTCGTGGCTCTGGCCCTGATGCAGATGGGTCAGCCGGCCTTGCTCTACCTGGTGCCTTGCACTCTGCTCACCAGCCTCACTGTAGCGCTGTGGCGCAAGGAGTTGCCTCAGTTCTGGACTGGAAGTGGATTTGTGGTGAATACCAGTTTGATATGACTGCCTACCGTCGACGAACAAAAAAAACAGAAAAAGAAAGAAAAAAAAAAATCAAGCAACAAAAGAAAAAACAAAAACATCTAGTTACATATCATGCAGAGTAAAGTAGAATTTTAAGTTGAGTAACCCCTTTAAATATTTCCATCCGTTCCAACTGCCTCTTTCTGTTTTACTGTCCACTCCTCCTTCCCTCCCATTGCTGCTCCCATCCTTTATTTTACTGTGGGTGTGCTCTAGTCTGCTGCTGAGGGCTCAGCTGTCTGTGAATGTCACTGCAGGTATTCTATCTGGGCTTGCTACTTTACACTCCACCATCAAAGGTCCAGTGTGTCAGATTTAGTGGGCTTTATTTACACCTGGAAATAAGTATTGTTCTGTTACAATGAGCCTTTTCTACAGACGCTCCTCTTCCACAGAGTCTGCCGTGTTTTTACTGTAGCACGGATCAGGATAACCAAACACCGGCTCTAGATAGGACCTTTAGCGTTTTTTGGACATTTGACGGCTGCCGTAGTTTCTCTTTTACACTAGGAAGGAGAACGTGAGGCGAGGAGGTTGCAACTACACCACTAAATCCCACACACTGGTCCTTTAAAACATCCCAATCTTACTTAAGGTTACTTTTTTTCTGTAGTTTTCCCCCTTAAGAGTTTAATTTTTCTGCGTATACACATCTGTGATAGGCTAATGAAGCTGTTGTCGGTGGTGATGCTAGCGATGTAATTTAGCATGTGTTATCTGTGTGGGTTTTTCTATGATATGCCTCTTTCTTTATGCATATCTGGGACTGTCTCTGTGTACAGGAATACCTCTGACAACATTAAAGCTCCTTTAATTGGAGTTTAGCAGGATGTGATTAGTCCATTCAGTCTCAAAGCTAGCTGTAGACAGAGGAATGACTGTATATTCTTTGGTTGTGTTTGTCTTACCTACAACTTTTCTGTCTTCTGTTATCATCGTTATGTTTTTGTTTCCCCGCTCGCCACAATCCAGCCATCTTATATGGACACTTGTTTTTGTCCCCTGCAGCCTGCCATAGTGCTCGCACCTATCAACTGTACACAAACCACAGCGCCACAGGTAGAGGAGCCCTCGACTAAACCGGAGCCACAAACCACAGACGTCACCGATCAGAGCGAAGACTCGCCCCAGCACCTGCCTCAGGAAACGCCTCAAGCTGAGAACGAAGCGGAAAAGAAATCAGACTGAAAGCAAGAGCGGCATTTATCATTTCACTTCATGTTTTATTTTGTTGGTACGTTTTTTTTTTTTCTACATTGTGTCTCAGTCAAAGACATTTTAAGTACATACGGGCGTTTGTTTGCACTTGGTGCGAAGGGAAGAGCAGAGGAGATCAGTGTTTTCTGAAAGGCTGGCTCAGCGGGGCGCCGGGATTGGACACACACAAGGTCGAAACTGACAAAACACACTTACGTATAAAACCTGCACAGCAGCCCCAACACCTACTACTACTAACATACAGTCTGCGCCACCTGTGAAGGGAATGACGGGCAAAATCTGGAACCTACACAAGCTGTTGAACACTAAATACTCCCATTAAGCCCCGAAGGCCCGGTCACACCATTGTTTAAAACTGTGAACATTTCACTCAGATTAGTGGATTGATTCACAGGTGAATGATTTACAAACTATTAGTCAATCAAACAGAACCACGAATTTGGAATCGACAGATTAATCGATAATGGAAATAGTTGTTAGTCGTTAACCCTGAGATGATGAAACAGGATTTTGTGGTGACTTAGTGTCCTGTTAGCAAACAAACTTACTAACTGAGCACTTATTTACAAAGAGGGAAGCTAACAGCTCAGTAAAGATGAAATAGGAACAAGCTTACAGATCAACTGCAAACCTACAGAAGCAAATATTTCACTGTGCCCACCCCTTCTTGGTGTGACCGGGGCTTAAAAAGGTCTCAGTATGCTTGAAAAGAAGTTTGTATGACGAATTTGGTCTGTTTTAAATGCAAATATGTCTTCATTTGTTCCAAATAGCTGCATGTGAAGGCAGAGATGCTATGCACAGATGGAGATCGAGCTCTCCTTCAAGTTTTTTTTTTTTTAAAGTTGTTGCACTCGATTGTGTGAAGTAGGCGTGAGCTACTGACTCAAACTGTCAGATGCAGGAGTGTCACTGTTACAGTCTGATAAGCACTTTCCTTTTTTGAAGCACACCGAGACCTTTTTTTTTTAATTCTCAAAAAGCACACAAACGTTCACACTCCACAACAAAGCCATGTCTGTCTGCATCCCTCCACAGCAGTGAAGAGTTTCACACCCTTTAAAATGTGGTGCTATCATGGCTGTCGACTGAGCCAAAGCGATCAGATCATTATTTTTTTTTTAAACTTTTAAACATTTGTCCATTTGTTTTCTGATCTTACTTTTTGGTATATTTTGTTTTGCATGCGATGGATTTACCCTTTTATATAAAAAAAAAGCAGTGTATAATCTACAGTACAGGCCACCACAGATTTATTTGTTACCCCTCATACTGTCTTAAAGATTGATGGTTTTGGCCTTAAATGTGTCCGTGTTTGGGAGGTACAGCAGAATGTGTCACGTGTTAAAACTTGCTTTATGAAAAACACAAGTACTGTACTCTGTATGATGGTGTGTGTGTGAGAGAGACGGGTCGTGTTACCAACGTTCAAAAGGTTTTGCACAATATTTTTGAACTCGTGCGTGCTGACAGAAGTCGTCGGTTCGTGCCTGTATGTTTATGTAAACTCCTAAAAAAAAAAAAAGATTTAAAGAAACGGAAACCAAGGTAACAGTATGTAAAAATAATCATCCTACTTTTTGTTTTGCAAGTCCATCTCTGACCTGAGGGTGTCATCTTAAACACCAGAGCCCAGCAGTCACTTCATTAACACCAGTACAGATATATTTCTAAATGTCGGGTTGTTGGAGGTCAGAGGCAGTTATACGGTGTCGGGAGGTTTGCCCTCGCTGATTGCCAGGACATGAGATTATTCATTATCCACCAGTATAGTTTGTCACCAAGTGGTTTTTAATGCCTCTGTTGAGGACTATGTATAATAAAGAAACGTTGTATCTGATATCTGTGTGTCTCTGATTAGTTTGATTTCCTCTTAGAAATCATGCTGTCTGTGTTGGCTCTCGGATATGTTGTCGATGCCTGACATAACTCGGCCCCTTTGCAGTCTGAATGCGTCTTTTCATCGTGACCCTCCAGCTGTAAAAAAAAAAATAAATAAAAAAAGTCTGTTGCTGTTCAGACTCTGCAGAGATGAACAGCAGTCTGACAAAGAGCCTCTTTGTCGGCTCGGCTCAGTCACTCTAAAGTGGAGAGCTGTTCGTACTGGATCACTATTTGATCAACTCAACACACGTTTACATTTACAGTTAGTCCTGGTGGAAATCAAACCCACCTAAAAAAAAAAAAAAAGGTTCAACCTGAGTGAGTCTTTGAAACTAATGAAACTGTTTATTAAAAACAGTCACATGAAGAGATCGAGTGGTTGAGGTTTTTGACGATATTGGTGCCATAAGTGAGGAATCGACTCCAAACAGAAGCTCATGTTTGATATTTAAAACAATAAAACAGCCCCAAAAGTCACAAAAGGTAATAACTTTTAAGGGTGAGCGATGAAGCCTCGCATCTGAGGCCGACAGCCTGATGATTAATTTATGATGAGCGGCCAGGAGGTTTAATAACTCCCAATGAAAAAGCCAGAGGGATGTCAACGGTCAGTATAAAATATTTCATCTCCACTGTGTATGATGATCACAGTGGTGGCCAGATGGTGCCCAGCATAGACAGTGTGGTGATAATTCTTCCTGTTCATACCGATCCCAGCTGACAATGAGCAAGGAGTGAGTCACCAGTCACCATCAATTAATCTGTTGACCTGCATGTTTTTGGACTGTGGGAAGAACACAAGAAAGTCCTTAGCAAAGTTCGAACTTAAGGCAGACCGCGTCGTTCATTGGTGCAAAGGTCGGGAGATAACATATGCCTGTATAAGTGTGTTCAAGTAAGTGTGTACAGAACCAGAGACTACTTTGTAGTCAGCATTAGTTGCTGACCAGCGGGAGTAATGTGCCCTTTTTGGGTTGATTGAAGACCGGGCACGCCGCTGCGTTCTGGATCATCTGAAAGGGTTTCTGCCAAAGTGAATTTATTCAGACGGATGTGAAAGCATGTCTGATACAGTTCATATCAACACCTGAATGCAGCATGGCATCACTTCTTGTTTAGAGTCACCTAAAGTTCAGTTCAGTGTCTTTAAAAAACAAGTTTTTCCTTCAGCAACAAAAACACTCGGTGTTAAGTCAAACATATTTTTATTCCATGATCCATCGGTCGGGATTTAGAGGAAATTTTTACATGGAACGGAAAAGGTGACAACATGTGCGATGCTAAATGTTAAAGTTATGTACAAGATTATTTAACAATGAATGTCCATCGTTCTGTTACATGCTCATAAAGGCTGATAGTATTTACAAACAATAAAGTTTACAGCCTCTCTTCCACACACCCTGATATTCATGATTAGCTTACAGCTCATACTGAGGAGCAGGACCACAGTATAAATTATAAAATTTCAAGGTTATCTGATCGTTTCTGAAATAAAACTTTCATGCTTGGCACCTTGAATCTAAACAGATGTGAACTTTGTAAATTTACAGCTTCCTCGCACCGTGCTTATCATTCGTTAAATTAAAAAGAGTTAAGACATGAGTGCTGCGTGGTTAAAGACAACTTACGTTCATTTAAAATAAAAATTATTTAAAAAAAAAAATTTTACTTTTTAAAACAGTCTTTCCCAAATATACAAATGGGCTGAAATTTATACATTTTTTGACCAACCTGAACCACAAACCTTTTTTTATGATGGTTCCCAGTATAGTGATGGTCCTCTTCATGCTGAACACACATGGATGTCATGAAGTCTTAAGTCTTTAACAGTCTCTCCATGTGTACAAGTCTTTATGACGGACAACGAGGCTTCATCCAGACTCCAGCCTGTAGTCGAGGATTAAAGGTAAATTACCTTCTCTTTGCCCGTTTCCAGAATGTCTTTGGGAAAAGGAGGCGGAGGTGGTGGTGGAGCGTTGCTGTTGTCCCTCTTGTATGTGCTGAAGGACTGAGACATTTTCACACTGCTGGCAGATCCTGGTGGGTTGAAGGTTCCTGAAAGTGGAACGAGAAATAAATGTATAAATGAATCATAAATGAAGCTGTGACAGAATAAGTCAATTCTCCCCTCCTGTCTCTTTACTGCAGAGTTCAAACTGATCGTCTCATCCTAGTGTGAGATATGAGGCACAAACATATTAAACTAGAATGTCACAGTATTACTTCTTCACTCATGTCTTCACAAGGTGGAGCTGTTCAGTCACTCTGCAAATCAAACTGACTGCTGATCAGATGTAGGGTGATGTCTCGGCGTTTGTCTCTCTGTACCTGACTGGTAGATTCTTTGAGGACTGGCGTTCCTTCTGGCTCTCAGGCTGCCTCCTTCTTTTCCAGTCACTCGGATGGGCACCACCTGGTTCACATCTATATTGGCTGCGTGTAGAAAGACAAAAATCTTTAAGGCATCTGAATCTGAAGGCTGGTTAAGCTGTGGTTCTAAGAGCTGACCCACTGCTGGTGA
The DNA here is from genome assembly GCA_036365135.1 of Miichthys miiuy. Classification (NCBI taxonomy): domain Eukaryota; kingdom Metazoa; phylum Chordata; class Actinopteri; family Sciaenidae; genus Miichthys; species Miichthys miiuy. The sequence continues at coordinate 7,485,842 of CM071617.1, read as the reverse complement.
ACAATGTTCAGCTAAATGCTTCTTTGTCTATAGACACATGAATCTCTTGTTACTGTAAATGCATGGTTTATAATACCCATTTTAAAACTCTCTCATGTGTCAGTACGGGGGTTAAGTTAACAGGCCTGCATCCTGACCTGCGCTGTGCGTTCTCTGGTGGGACCCCTTCTTGAAGCCTTTCTCCTTTCCTTTGGCCAGAGCAGCCAGCTTGGTGGGAATCTGCTGCTGCACGGCTGCAGGTTTGTGCACCTGGTTGGTCGTGCTGATGAGTTGGATCGGCAGCTCGGGCTTAGCCGGCTGCTGGCTGATGCTCTCCTTGCGCGGCGGAACCTTTGGAGGTATTTCCATGGGGTCTGAGGGACTGGGCAAGGCGTGGAGCTTTGGAGGTAAGGTCAGATTCCCGCCTCCGTTCACGATGCTTCCCCTGAACGACTGATAACTGGAGAGACTCCAGTACTACGGAGGAAGAGAAAATCTTTAATAAATATTTAAACATTTAAGACATCAGTGAGCAGAGAAAACAGATGATTCCTTACTTGTGCGGGATCATCGTAGTTATTTGGGATGTACTTCTTTATTTTCTCCTGCAGCTGCTCCAGACGCTTCTTCTCCTGAGTTAGACGCTCCTTATCCTTGTCTACAGATTGTGTGGTTTCCCTCAGCCTCACCAGTCTCTGCTGATAGTCTTCCCTCTGCGTCTCCAGCTCGGCCTTCTCGTCATCGAGCTTCTCTTCCCACTTCCGACATTCCTCCTCCCTCTGTTGCACCTGAGCCTCCAGAGCCTCGATCTGCACCCTCTGTCGCTCCTTCTCCTTCTCCCAGCGCTGCTGCTCCTCTTGATGCTGGGCCTGCAGCTTGTGCAAGTTGGCGAGTTCCTCCTTGTGCTTCTCCAAGTTGCGCTGCTTCTCCTGCTCGAGCAGCATGCTGCTGTAATGACGAGCGGGCTGCTTGCTCTTTGACTGGAAAGTGTGCTGCAGCTCAATCTGGCTGTCCTGCTGCACGATGATTGCCTGCAGGTCGAAGAATTTAATACAAACATTTCACACATACAAAAAAAAAAGACATTTGCAAGACATTTCTAGGAATGAGGTGCCTGCTGAATCAAAGATTTCAGAACAATGTCCTTACCTGTAAGCTGTATAGCCTCTGTGCGAGCATTATCACCCTGTCACACACCTACAGAGAAAAAGAATTGCAGTGATATAAAGATTTCTGCAGCGAAGACAGAAAAAGAGGAAAATAATACACAAAAGTATCAGAAGGGTTACCTCATCCTCAGGGAAATTACTGGATGTTGGGTTACTGTTTGGCATCTGTATGTCATCATCAGCCTTGAAGCAAAATAACACAAACAATGAAAAAAATGCTTCATATAATTTTTAAAGATATTTTTGGGGCTTTATTTGACAGATACAGCTGAAGAGTGACAGGTAGGTGGCGAGAAAGAGAGGGGGTGACAAGGACTGAGCGCTAAACAGCGCCACAAAAATGCTTCATATTTAAATCACTAGGATGGAAGGAGGTGTGTCTGTATGTGTTGAGCATAACCGCTGTGAAACAATCAGGAAATTGTATTTATTTTTTATTATTTTATTCTTCGTTTTTTGGTGGACACCCCTGCGGCTCGCACCGCCGCATCCAAAATGGACTGCTCCTTTTCAAATGAGTGGAAAAAGCTGCGTTTGGATCCTGCCTGAATGCAGCCTCAGGTTTCGATCACTCACAGACTGTTCCGGGCTCTCAGCGTAGTACGTTTTCTGGAGCTGAGGGTCACTCGCGTTGTGCCTTCTGTACAGTGGTACGCTGCTCTCGCCGTCACCTGGCCCCTCAGCTGTATCTCCATCTGAGAAAATGAAATCACAAGTCAATAAACATCTTCACATATTCAATATGAGTAGAGTTACGGTCATATTTATCACACATTTCGGCTCAGAGAGGGTTTTATTTAACCCTCTGGGGTACTCACAATTGCTTTTGCAATCATGGGTGATTGTTCGAACCTCAGAGGGTTAAAAAAGGAGTTGACCGTATGATTGTGTTTATATTTAAAACAGACACTAAAGTACAGTATTACACAACAAGAATGACTCATGTAAACTTCCTTGATGCATGATGCAAGAGTTTCAAACAAAGAAAGTGAAATTCTCGTCTATCTCCTTTAAAAAACGAGAGCCCGTAATTAAATATTAGTCATCCTTTGAACTGCTCCTTTTATTGTCTTACCTGTCAACACATTCACACTAACATACATAAAACAAGGTATTATCATACCAATGTTGACTTTATGTCAGCTTACTTTCCATGGCGTTTGCAGCAGAGTTACTATCTGCCACCCCGAAGGTCTCTGCCCTCCTGAGCTGCCTGCCCTGCCTGTTATTCTCATCCGTAAGAAGTTTTGGGTCTCTTATCCTCGAGAAGAGCAAGTTCTGCAAGTTTTCCACTGCAGACAAAAGAAAAAGAAACAACTCCTTAATCACCTCTTTAAAAAGACATCATCAGTGATGTCTGAGTCATGATTCAGCTGTGTGGGGAAAACTTCTGCACATCTTCCAAACTCAAATATGGACTCGAGTTTTTAAATGGCAAACCGATGCAGAAATAACTGCAAATAATGAACACTGACTCATGACCTGTGACAAACAGAAATGATTCACAAAACTGAGGCCAACTCTTAAAAAACTGATGTCAGCTCTCACCCTCATTGATGGCTCCTTTAAGCAGCGTCTCCCCCTGCTGGAGGTCGGTGGCGTCTCCTCGGAGCAGCAGCCCTTTGTGCGGGGTTTCCTTCTCCATTATGGTCTCGTAGAGAGCAGCGAAGATCTGCTGTTTCTCTGTCAGATTTTGTGTTATAAGGTCATCCCGCGCCTTTAGGATATCTGAAGAGCAACAGCATAAATAAACATGTTTGTCAAGTAAACTCAGAGGCAGGTTGACTGTGATTTCTACTATGAGACCGGTTTAATCAATTATCTTCCCACCTAAATGATGACATTTTAAACTCTTGTGTAAGAGAGAGAACGACCACAAAACAACCTGTTCTGTGTGATTTAGCATTCGATCATCTCGGCAGTCTTACCTTGATATCGTTGCAGTCTAGCGGTCAGTTTGCGGTACAGCTCCTCTTCTGGATAGCTGAAAAATCACAGCCATCTTACTCAGCATTGTTAAGTCATATTTATGTAAGATTGAACATGTACGATGTAAAACGTTGAAGTTATTATCCAAAAGGCCGGCTTTTCCCACAAGATATCTTATGACAGTTTCATGCTGACAAGAATCTGATACTAAACTTTGGACAAAGAACTCAATTATGATGCTCTTATTTCAACAATCATCAGGTGTCTGTGATATTAACAAGAGAGTTGTAATAAAACCCCCCAGACTGACTTCCATCTGTCACTAAAACTCATTCTTTCTCTTCTCTTAGAAGTCCTCAGCTTACCGGTTCACAGCTTCCCGAATCAGCGCCATCCATGTGATGCATTCCTCTTTGGAGCTGGTGTGGATCTCGTACATCTCTGGCATGCTGGTGGTGCATGTACAGATGAGGTACATGGCTTTGTCGTCGTGAGCCACCTCCCTAACTATCAGCCTTTGAAGGGAGACCACCGGTGGTTTGTTTTCCTGCACGAGCCACGAGATTACAGCAAGTTATTAATCAAACTGTTATCATGATCTGTCCTGGATTATTGTCACATTACACAAGATATGATCATATCCTAACGTATTTTTAAAAAGGAAAGAGGTCTGCGTCTTAGACTTCTTACAAAAATGAGTCAATGTTTGGGAAGAACTCACCACAGTGGCATACACGAACTTCTGATCTTTCTCTTGTAAGAGGAGCAGCACGTCTTGCAGCAGAACAGCGTGGACGTCTGCAAGGAAGACAAATGCAGCTCAGCATCAAAACAATACAAGAGCTGCCACCGAAGATGAACTTGTCTACTGTACCTCACATCATGACGTGAAGTAATGACAGAAAAATGCTGATATACTCTGAATCTTTTGGCTTTCACAAAAAGAACTTTGCCGTGAAGTTGAACCCATAATTAAAGAAAAAGAGGACACAAAACACAAAGGAAGGAAGGCAGACAGGCGCAAATGTAACACTGCAGCAATCCACTGAGTCATCAGTCACTTGATGCATCGTCGCTGAAAGTTTCATCAAAATCAGACCACATATTCACACACTAAGTTTTGTGTTGTGTACAAATCAGTGACAAATTCAAAGAGGAACCTGAATGAGGAAAGAACAATAAAAGTTGATGTTTCCATACAGTTTCCACTTTTCTTGTTCCACTTTTAGGACATATTCAGACAGGATCAGGTGCTGTGGTGAATCTCTCTCTCTCAAACTTTAGGACACAAACCGAGTTAAACTTCCTTGTGTCTCTATTTTGGAGTCAGACTCAGATTTAGAAGCTGCGTACATGAAATAAACAAACAAAGCCAGAACACAGACAGAGTATCAGAGTTTAGTCCATGAATCCACCTGGATAGTCTCAGTGTCAGAGACATTTCAGGCTGACTGTGAAGGTTTGACTGCGTGGAACCGCTCTCACTGCAGATATAAAGGGCTCATTTTAGAAATTCAGGTTATTAGACACTAATAAAAACATACTAATGAATATTGTATTACTTTCCTGCAAAGAAATACTCTTAAATCTCCTAGACCTTTAATGACAACTGCTTACAAAGACGAGCAATAGGCACAAACCTTTCTGTCTACCGGAGGTCTTCCAGGTGACGGGGCCTTCGTGCAGCAGCGTCCCGTTTCCCTGGATCAGATCGTCTCTGCGGAACAGTTTTCCGTCCTTCAGCCGGCCCTGAGATTTTGGGTCCAGACGGATGCCGATCTCTCTCAGACGAGCAGCTTTCTCGTATTCGTTGACCTGATCGTTCACCTGGGAGATGAAGTCTTTGATCAGCGCCAAACTTTGCACCAGAGACTTGTACTCGTCCGTGTCAGCTGAAAGGAGCACACGAAAACATTTTACACCATTGGCACAATTCCAGCCTGCTTTGTGTTACCGAAGACGGTAGCCAAATTCAGTTTGTGATGTTACCTTCAGTGTTCTGTATGATTCGCTCCACCAGGATTGGATATTTTGTGATGCGTTGAGTCACCAACAGAAAACACTCAGGGATTCCCAACCTTCGCACGAGGGGAAGCTGACCTATTTTCTGTTATGAAAAGAAAGGTTTTGTTTCAGGACTTGCATCACTCCTGCCATTCTCCTGTCAACAGGGACTGGCCTTAGGTCAAGCATCGTGGTTCTTTTTGTTGGCGGCATCATTCTTAGCAGAAGCGTCATCACCATTGTTTGTTGGAAGGCTCGTCTCTTAGAAACTGCTACTGCTGCTCGAGGCATGCACCTGATTCACGTCAGTTTCTTTTTTAGCCAAAGCCTCGGTGTCACGAAGAAAATCACATCATCTACATGAACCCACCAACAAGCACACATCGCTTACCCTAATAAGGATCTGCAGTTTCTTGCTGTTCTGCAGCTGCTCTTTGTAGAAGCTGACCGCTTCGCTGTGATGGCTGCAGAAAACACTGTAACACTCGACCATTCCTTCTCCCAGAGCACCTGAAAACTAACAAAGAAATGACAAAAACAATGAAATTTGTATTTCTAAAAAGATTTAATGTAATAGTAAAACAGCTGCATTGAAGTTGCTGCTGAGGTATGACTGAAAATATCAAAATGTCAACATTAAGATCCCAGAGCAGATTTATACCCAGGATGTTTTGGCTTTATGACCCACAGAGTGCAACACACACCTGCCACTATTTGACAACAGAGTCACACACACACACACACACACACACACACACACACACACACACACACACACACACACAGTACAAAAAGTAAAAACAGTATGGCAGACAAGAAATGTTGAATCAGTGAGCAAATATGCTGCTTCTCAGGAGAGTGATGCGTATCAACCTTCAATGACATACATCATGTCAAAATGCCGCCTGTGTGTGTGTGTGTGTGTGTGTGTGTGTGTGTGTGTGTGTGTGTGCGTTCACATAGGAAACAATCTTTTGACACGCAGCACGTTACTGGTGTGTGTTACCCTTTACAGCCACTCTATCAGGGCGTCAAACAAACTTCACATTTCATGTTTCATATGGAGGTTAGGCCGGGACAAGAAATAAACATCATTAAAATGCACTGTAGTATACTCCGTGTTATCGTGTATTTCACAGTAGTTAGATGAAATGTATTAACTGTGAATAGACACTATCTGATCTTATGATTTACACTTTATTTGTCCTCACAGTCCGGGCCAAATATTAACCAACTTGAAAACACAAGGCCGCTTTGGGTAAACTTTAACGCCTCCTTCAGCTTTTGCAACAACAGAAGTCACCTGACATAACTAAAAAAAACTAAAATTGAATCCTCTTTTCAGAGCTATAAAAGATTCACAGAAAGCTCTGGTGTGTCTGTTATTCTCTCAGTGGGAAAATCATTGACCACAGACTGCTTCTCCAGGAACCTTATTCCCAGCGACACAGCTTCATTCCTGAGCTCATGGAGCAAACACACCCATCTGTAGTCCCTTAGGTTTCAGACATACCAGCCATTCCTATGGACACCTGTACACTCAGTCGGCACATGCAGAGAGGTTGACAAGGGTGGAAAGAGAGAGAGACAGAGAGGCTGAGAAGCAGCAACAATGGCGCAGTATAAACACAATTATTTATTGCTAAATAAAGCCGATAACAATGTCAGTGCCGCATGTTGGGTTGTAACAACAACACTCACAAAGCACCTGGCAGCTAACGGTAGCAGCTTGTTTTCAAACTGTAAAAAGGTCAGCCAAATATGAAAAGGTTTACACGTGATCCCAGTTTCTGACAGCTGAATTGCTGGTTTAGCTTGTCAGTAATGTTTCATGTCATGTCAGACTGTTTGTTGTAGATCTTTGTGTAGAAATGTAAACACAGCACGGAGAACCTGTTCACCTCGTGAAGGGAAATAACGCTTTTGAAAGAAAGAGTCGGTTAAAGTGTTAAAAGAAATCCACCCAGATACATTGTGAGGGGATAACGTAATCGTTTGGCTGAGGAACATTTGGATGATTTTCAACAATCTGTTTACAGTAAATTCATTTTGAACCTTTTTAAACCTTCAACTCTCTTGAAGGTTTAAAAAGGTTGTTTTGGAAGAGACTTGCTGTCTGTTGTGTTGACATATAAACTTTACTGACATTTTGACCTGAAAAATTCCCCCCCAAAACAAACCATTGCTTTTATTTCATTTGAACCAAAGACTTTAATAATTTCCATGAGAGGCTTTAAAATGACTCCTGACCTGAGAGATGAGAATATTCCCCAGTTGCGTGATCTGGTAGTTGTTTGGGCTTCCTTCCTCTTGGCTCTCGTTCTGGTGTATTTTGAGGCAGTTAAGGAAGTGCTGGTGGAGGTTGAGCAAGGCCTCCACACTGTAGAAGAGCTGCTCCAACCTGGCCTCCTCTATCAGCTGAGACTGCTTCAACTCGTGCATGTAGACGTCGAGGAGGATTTTTAAGGTGCGCACATGGTGCATCTCTGTCTGGATTAACTCTGGGAAATTTGAAGAGGGATCTCTGGATTAATATGTTTGAAAGAGTCCCCACTTTTGAGGTGCTGTGTCATATTTGTAGTCATGTCATCAAAGGGTTCTCAGTGATAAAGAACACACCATTAATCATCATAATTAGAGGAACTGTCATTGCTGTTTTGACAGTGTAATTACTCTGTTGTCTGTTATCAAAGATCTTATTTTCTGCAGGTGATTGACATGAGAAAGTTCTGTTTGTTCATGCACGTACACTTAAAAGATAATAAAAAGAACCCGGAAAATACAATTTGTTTTTTTGGGGGTTTGGCGTGATCAAAGTTTTTGTCCTCTTGCCTACCGTAGATGACGTCCTGTCTTTTAACAGCCTCTTTGCTCAGGGCCTTCAGGTAGTTCTGGTCCACAGCCACGCTCCACGACTCCGCCTCCAGGTTTTGGGCGTTGGACTCGAGCTCGGCTCGCAGCTGAGCATAATGGAAATCTGGATGACACACAGACAGTCACAGACACTGTGAGACCTTTATCAGCCGAACAAGGTTTGTGCTTTGTGGTCATATGAGTATGCATGTCAGTGATTCATTACAGGTTATTTTTAAATGTTTTTTTACATGGCATCAGGTGATTACAAAAACAGATGGTAGACAACGAATGAAACTATTGTAGCTGCTTCTAACTGTGGATTTTTAAAAAATATCCAACATGTTGTACTATAAGCTAGTGTTCACAGTGAACATCATGTTGTGACAGAGGTGCAGGGAGCTTTCATCAACTTCTAATCCTGCTCACAGTGACCAGCTGACCTTCTAGGTTGATGGGCTCGGCCAAGGAGGAAGCCAGAGACACCGAGTCCTCAGAGGAGGGCTTTAAACGCAGGCCTTCGACCTCATCCATCTGCAGCGGACCGGAGGATCTAGTTTGTATGTGATGAGAAGCAGCGCGACAGGTAAATGTGATGTCAGTGCACAAAAACAAACAAAACACAGACACAGACTAAAGCTTGTAAGCCCTCAGCGATGGAGCTTCTATCAGATTTGGATGGTTGACCTAATCTACCCGATGCCAAGTGTAACACAGCAACATGTCAAAAGGAGAAATGCCAGTAAAAACATCAACAGACGTCACATGACTTGGAATCAGGTTTTGTGCTACACGTCTCTATCAGGCCGACAATGAACCTGGAAAAACAAGTGACTGTTCGTATCTCAGCTGCTAACTCTTGTCTGGAAAACTGTAACATGAGAAAAAACTAAAAAAGGATTTATAGGTACACGATGGAAAAGAAAATACATTTTCACCAACCTGGGACTTGTGTCGTTGTAAGAGGAGGAACCAGGCTGAGCGCTGTGTTTTTTAGGGGTGACGGTCATGCCTGGACTTAGGAAGCAGGTAGGGACGCCATCAGAGGCCGGAGGAGAAATACTCTCCCCGGAGCTGAGAGAGAGAAACAACAAAGAGAGAAATAAACTGAGTAACAGGCAAAATACTGTGTGAGAAAATAAAAATAAGATGTTTGGAAAAGAAGAAGACACATGCAGAGGAATGAAGTTTAAAGGTGTTTATCTTTTCACTGTAGATGAACGAAAACAGGTTATTTAAAGATGTTTAAGGATGATGCATTTGTCTAAAATGTCCAGAGACCATGGCAAACAAATACGTAACAAAGTTGTCCTGAATTTTTCAAAATAAAACATTTATTCACACTTGAGAAACACTTTGAGGAACAGGAGTGTGATGAGTTTCCATCTTAAAAATAAAATAATTAAAAATCACCAACTCAAGTCAGAAAACTGAAATATTATTCCCTTTTAGAGCATTCAACTGTTTTTTTTTAAACAATATGTTTTGCAATCAAAAATCAAACTTGAATATTTTCTGATATTGATATATAATCACAGAATGGCAGATACTAAAACACACATCAAACGTTAAAATTAATGCTCAACAGAATGAGCTTTGCTCCACTGTTATACATTACATTAGATAATAAGTTTTTTTGTTTAGAGTTTATTATTCAACAGGACGTGAAAATAAACATACCTTAACTATTTGTTTCTGAAAGCACTTTCCTGACTCACGAGCCCTGAAACAGACGGCTAACCTACAAAAGAAAAATGGACTGAATAAGTGGGGAGAGTGCATTTCATGGCGCTGAATCCAGACAACAGGCTGTTGCAAAACTAATATAGCCCTGTAGATAGGGAACTGGTTTGACAAACTGGAACAGCACAGCTCAAGTCAGACCAGCTTTCAGGCAAAGACACAAAAAAAAATGTCAAACACACCTGCACAATGGGAACAACAGCTACAAATGACATGATTTATTACAGTTATAGGGTGGGTTAAAATGTGATTATCAATCAGCCAATGAACCTTTCTTTTTTATCAACATATATCTGATGGCTGGTGTTAATTTCCCACCATGGGAGTAGCTGTTTAGACATACGTCAACATTACACGAGATGAGAACTCTTATCTACTCAGCGTTTTTCCTCTTAACTCGGTGATACGCATCTTTGCGGTATGTGGGTGTGAAAATGTTAATAGATGTCATGACAATCCTCTGACTGACAAATCCTTTCAGCTCCAGCTTTGACATTAAAGTGCTCTGCATTTCTGTTCTTAAAGGGTTTAAAAGCTCCATGTCTGACTCACCTTGTACTTCTGCTTATTGCTTTCCGTGTGTGTCTTCCACAGTTTCCTTGTCACACTAGAAAGAGCATCAAAAGTGGAAAAATATCCAGTTAAACCAGTGGATAAAAACGTAAGAGGAAAATGCAGAAAAAATACTCGAGTGACAGTCAGACTGAATTTGAAGCCAACCCCAACAGAAAGCAGAGTGTGTCCAGGTCATGAGGTTTATCCTGGCTGTGATTTACATGAATAAACACTAAAATAGGACACCTAGAACACCTGATCACTAATACATGTCCATGAAAACGAGCTTGTATGTGTACACATGCTAATCAGACAGAAGGAGGAAAAACAGCTCTGATGTGGGTGGTAACAGAAACCATACTTAACAAATAAACTTTAACAAAGCACGAAATAAATAAATAAATAAATAAACAACTGCTACAGAAACAGCTACAAACTACATAATACTGAAGCTTGAAAATAAGTAGCAGCAGTCATTTCAAAGTCAGACACGCCTAAAACATACACATTAATGTTTGATTAAAGGAGTTGTGACACTGCTAGCCGCTGGCTCACCTGTCACACAGCTGCAGCATATGCAGTGCACCACTTAGAAAACACCTCACATACATGAAAGGCTTTACCTCAGGCTGCAATAGAAGTCTCTTAATGTTACCAGAGCTGGACGAGCATCTTCTTATGCCCTGTGTTTATTCACTTAATGGACTTAAATTTTCTCTTAATATTTTGTTGTTTTAATTGTTACAGTTTTTTAGGTCTTAATCCAAACCCTTGGTTTCTATACACTTTAACTTTTTCCCCCCATGTGTTTATATTTTTTTAACCTTTTTATTATTGGCTTTTATTTATTATTATAACATTTTGTCATTGTAAGGCCACATTTTGTTTATGTATTTATCGATTTCTGCAAAATTCTATTAATTGTCGAACATTTCTGTTTTTACTTTTTGCTCTGTACGTTTGCATGAACAGTGCTATATAAGTAAATAAAGTTTATTAACTAAATTTGAGATAGATGATGTGGCATTTGAGGAACAGTAAGTATTAGTAACTGAAAAATAACGTAGTAATGATGACTTGTCATCCATCATGATAACAAGAGATACGTCACACTGTCTGGACTCATATCTCAAATCTTTTGAAATCAATCCAAAGTATCTATTTTATGTTGAACCCTGAGGAGAAAAAAATTATAGAACAGGATGAGTCACAACGTCTAAATTCATATTCAAATATTCAGCCAAAGAAGTCGCGATTGTTATCGTCAAATCGTGCCAAAACAATTATTTGATCAATGGAATTCTGATAATTTATTAACTGTTCAAGTAATTGTCATGCTATGGAGAACATACTGATGCTAACCATGTTTACCTTAATTACCATCTTAGTTTGGTGTGTTAGCGTGCTAATTTGGCTAATCAGCACTAAACAAAGTGCAGCTGAGGTTGAGGTCACTAGGTTTGCAAATATTTTCATCATTTATCAAAGTGAAGTGAAGAATCTGACCAGACCTGATGATGGCGCTAGAGGAAAAGTCACAGGATCACTGAAGTTATGATTCATCCTGAGGGGAACATGAATGTGTACACCAAATTCTATGGCAAATCCATTTGATAAATGTTGACATATTGCACTTAAAACCACAAATGTCAACACCACGGTGCCACTAGAGGAAAAGTCATGGTGTCACTAAACACGTTAGGATTCATCCTCTGGGAATCATGAATGTATGCACCAAACTTTGTGCTAATCTACCCAAGAGAAGTGAAAACTTCCACCTGTTGGGCATGTCAGAGGAAAAGTCAGGGCTTCTATGATATGATTCATCCTCTGGGGACCACGGATGTTCATGACAGTCCATCTAATAGTTGTTGAGATATTTCAGTCTGGACTAAAGTGGTGATACAGAACAGATAAAACGACTGATAGATCGGTATTGCTATCCACATCATGCCAGGTATTTGCTGGCTCCAGTACATTAATAATCAGTTAACTGCAAAACAAAAAGTCTAAAATCTAATTACTGCTTAGATCTCTTTGCTCTACCTGCTGTGCAACAATTTCTTGTCTTGGAAGAGAATCAGAGAATTTATATTACAAAATAAAGCAATGTTATTTCCCTTTACTGTTTTACGTTTCAGTCTTCTGTTAACCAATCATATAAAAAGGTATATTCTATACAGGTTACGCACTTTTTCTCCAAGCACTTGTATTATATTACTTTCTTTAAAGACTGGTTTCTAAGCCTCATAGTATGTTATTAGCCATATTGTGATTGTATAGTTCGGCTTCTTGTTGTGAATGACAGCCACACCTCAAATGATTCACCCACACTGGGGCGAGAACAGAAGAGCATGAAATACAGGTCATCCCCCGCAAGACAAAACAAGACCAGCAAGTCTGGTAAGTATCCTGTAGAGGAAGGAAAGACGAGGGGGAAAACTACTAAATGCTGTGTTTGTGGAAAGTAGTGTCACTTACAGTAGAAATACATCAACCCTAAATCACTATAACACCACAAGGAGACTGTTAAAACAAATGAGAGCTGCTGACGTGCCGTCAAGACAAGTGAAACTAGGCCATTGACGGTTAACAGCCGTGAAACTATACCCATTAGCCTGAGGAGGACATAAAAGCTGACTGATACAAAGAAACCAGTGATCCATGTTGCTCTTGTTCCTAATAAACGCAGGAGGCCGTATTTGTTTCACATCATCACACAGGTATAATCTGTCAAAAACAGGAACACCACATGACTTCTTCCTCACATCAACAGATCTTCCTTAAACTTTCACATGCAACAACAGGCTCGACACGCAGTTTACTCATTAACTTCTCGACACCGGTCATTTGTTTTATCTTTAGTGTGCTGTAAACGCATGCCAATGTGTTTCTGTCAGTACAGGTGAATCCTAAACTTAAACCAAGGCTTGAATCTGGAGGGAAAAGTGACGCATGGGAGTAGAAAATGCTTCAAATGTGGTCTCTTTAATGATTGTCCAGTGTCTGAGCCTTTAATCGATCAATAAGGACCCTGGTCACCCCAAACAAGCCAAATTTATCTTAATTTATTGAATTTTTCTTCCTGTCAGGCAACCATTGCTCCAATTAATATCCGTACAGTAAAAAAATTATTTATCAAACTCTTGAATCACACTAAATATAAAGAATTATCTTGTGTCTACTTTATTTTTTGTTTATCTTGAACAGTGGACAAAGGACAAGGACATGTAGAGCTGCAACTAACTGTTATTTTAATTATCAGTTTATCTATTGATCATTTTCCCGATTAGTTGATTCGTTGTTTGGTCCGTAACATGTCAAAAAATGGTGTTTCCCAAAGCCCGACATCCCCAAATGTTTTGTTTTATCCGCAACACAAAGATATTCAGTTTATTGTCATAGAGGACTAAAGAAACCAGAAAATATTAATTTGATTTAATATGATGACTAATAGTTTATAATGTAAACAAATGACTACAGCAAAAATAATACTTAATATTAACTTAAGTTTCTAAAATATAACAGGATGTAGGGATTTTTAAAGGGGTCAGCATCCCAGATTAAATCCTATGGTTATTTTTTCATTTCTACAGGTTATATATTTTTAATCTTCTAATCTCCTTTTAATGTTTTTTCTGCACAGCTCCTGGAATACACAACGATGCCCTCGAATTCAGAAGAATTTCTGTGAATTTTAGGAGCTAAACATTGAGTGACATGCCAGAAAAGTTTGTGAACATAGCGCCCACTGACTACTCAAGTAGCCCAGTGTGTAACACATAGGTGGATCTACTGACAGGAATGTTGGATTATATTCATAACTATGTTTTTATTAGTGTTTAATCACCTGAAAATAAGAATTGTGGTTTTGTTACCTATAAAGAGCCTTTTATTTCTACAGAGGGAGCGGGTCCTCTTCCACAGATGAAGATACTTTACGCTTCATATTAGAGCTTTTAGAAAACGCCATTTTACTGTCATTTACAGTATGTACAGTTCGGTATGTAACAACTTTAGTTTCATTTTGCTATCACAGCAATCGCACATAGATAAAAACAGGTGCATTGCTTTCGTTTCTGCTATGAAAACCCTTCTCATCTGCTTTTGGTGATTACACTACCAACTGACATCTTAAATCCTTTCAAGTCTCAGATTAGTTAACACTTCTATGTCCCACAACTTTCATGGTTCATACGTTACACGGCAGTTTTTGTGATTTCATTAAAGCTGACACTTCAAATGGCCCCTGCTTTTAGTTTGTACATTTAAACTATTATTGAATTTCTCTTGTCGTCCTCTTCAACTGACATCAAGCTCAATTTATTATTTGAACTTTGAGGATTTCAAATCCTTCCGATTCTTAAACTGACACTTCAAATCCTTTCAAGTCTCAGATCAGTTAACACTTCTATGTCCCACAACTTCTACTATTTACACACAATTAAACGTTACACAGCCGTTTTTGATGATTTCTCAAAAGCTGACACTTCAAATGGCATATTCTTTCAGTTTAAGCTAGTATGAATTTCTCTTGCCGTCTTCAACTGACACTTCAAGCTCAATTTATTACTTGAACTTGAACTTGAACTATTACTTGAACTGAGGATTTCAAATAGTTTTAATGCTTATACTTAAACTAACACTTCAAACCCTTTCAAGTCTCAGATCAGTTAACACTTCTATCTCCCACAACTTCCACTGCTCATCATACACAATTAAACGTTACACAGCAGCTTTCGGTGATTTCACTAAACTGGCATGAATTTCTCTTGTTGTTTTCTTCAACTGACACTTCAAGCTCAATTTATCACTTGAACTTTGAAGATTTGAAGTGCTTTCACGACTTGAACTTTAACTGCTATGTCGGGGTTTAGCTACATTTAAACTGACACTTGGATTAGCTTAGCACGTCCAAGTAGCCACTTCAACTCCTTTCAGACTGATTTTTTTTTTTTTTTTTAAACCACGCGTAATTTAAATTTTTTATATTAAACGTCAAATTTGTAAATGTAAACAAAATACATTTTTTAAAAATCCTTGTTTTAACGTTACAACAACTACAATTTGACCGTTAAGAATATATCACTCTGCGTGCGCGTGGGCCTTATCACAACGTTCTATTTTTGTGAAATCCCCTTAATTATAATGGTGAAATCTTATACTTCAACGGTTAGTTTTCAAATCATTCCGCGTATAACATGACGCTCTATTTAACGTTCAAACCTGCCGATAATTTAAATGGAAAACTACCATAAAACGTTAATGTTAATATTATAATCTTTTATTTAAAAGCAGCTAATAAAATAAATAAAACATTTAAAAAAAAGAAAGTGGGTTTGACGATATTACTTTGTGTATTATCAAGCGGAGGGGGAATGTGAGGAATGCCAAGGTGCTTAGGTGAGAGAGAAACTGACCTGGATCCATAACGTTTAATTTAAATCATCACAGACAGGTGCACTGTGAGTTTCAGGTGGATAAAACAAACAGGTGTAAAGTCAAAAGTCGACACAGGAGTGGCTGCAGATACTCACTTTTCCTGTCTCCTAATGTTTGCCTCTGTTTGGCATGTGGAGATGTGAGGCGACGCTACCTTAGGCTAATACAGAGCAAACAAGACAACCACAGCGACGCTAAAGCTGTTTAACACCAACATTAACACGTAAAATAAGAAATTTAGGTCAGTTTTCAAGATTATGTCTAGTTAAAAGAGGCAAGAGGTCACCGCTTTCCTGTTTTCATAAACATGGCGTATGTTTTATTAACCCAGTTGCTGTTAATCAACCGTTTGTCGCCTGTAACTAACAACAACTAAAGCAACCCGTCAACAGTTTCCTCTTACCTGGTGTTGAAAGCAAACTTTGTTTACGTCCGAGCTGAAGCAACAAAAAAAAAAGGGGGGAAATAATATCTCTCAACAACTTCCACTAAAAGGTAGAGAGATAGTGGTGAGGATGATGCCTCAGGTGGAACAAGTGCACCACGAATAAGACAAGCCTAGGCCGAGTTGGAGGTGGAGGAGGTGGGGTGTTAAAACAGAAATCCCAGCCTCCTCTCTGGATGAACCCTCCTTCCCTCTCTAAAGCTTGTGGGAGCAGTTTGAGTGCTGCAGACTTCACATCTTTAAATTAATGCAGACATGAGGCATTCATGGCATGTCTGCATGCTCTGCTGGCTGCAGTTATTTGGCCTCAATATAAATTAGATTATTTTTTGTTTTGTTTTTTTTAGACTTCCAGCATGATGGAAACCAGTTGGTTTGAAAACTGAGAAGCTTTTTTATTTTGGCAAAAATAAAGCAAGCTTTTATTTATGTAGGCGACTACAGGGGGGATGCAGGTAGGAGCTCAGGTATTTGTCAGACAGCATTTCTAACATCATGTATCATTTCACCTGACATTTTTTGGGGGGCAAATTGAACCAGTTTGGAGGCTTGTATTTGGTAAACTAATAGTCGTTTTTTTAGCTACTATTAACAGTTCATCATATGTGAAAATAAGGCAACTAGCAAGGAATTTATTGAGATAAGTCAAGCTGACGGCTTGAATTTCCCTCTGGGTCAATAAAGTATCTATCTATCTATCTATCTATCTATCTATCTATCTATCTATCTATCTATCTATCTATCTAAAGAAAGTTATTAAAGGTGCAGTGTGTAGGATTTAGTAGCATCTAGTGGTGAAGTTGCAGATTACAATCACCTCAATACCACTCACGCATGAGGCTCATTCTAAGGCAGTAAAAAAACATCCACGGAGGACCTGTGGCAGAGCTCCTTCTTTCACGGTGGGAGTAGCAGTCTGTTTAAGGCCTCCACAGGCTTAGAGGAGGAGGAGGTGAGAGGAGTTGTTCATGATGGATGTCAGCTTTTGCTAACATCCTTTTCTCCACCACTTCCTCTATGGAGTCGAGGTCTAAATATAGTCTAAAACAAATAACTGATTTGATCATTCTGCTGCAGTACTGACTTGTATTGCACTTTGATTCCTCTGATTCAGGATGTATTAGTGTGCAACATCATCAGTGGTGATTGTAAGTATGAATACTGTCAGCAGAAAGACAAAAAAAAAGACATTGTGGTGAGTGAGTGTTCAGAAAGGTGAAAAAAATTACCCCATATCTGAGATGAAATATGATAAATCCATTACTATGGATTGGTATAGTCCTAATTATCCAGGCATTAAACTATTAAGTTGTATCTAAGTTAATTCAGCAGGTACATACTGTGTGAGTCAGGTTACATTTAAGATAAATGAGTGAGGTGAAGCCATCAGCAACTACGCTGCCAGATGTCAGTAAATCCTGGAGGAGCTAAGGACACTAACCAGGCTACAGAGGGAGTATGGAGAGCGTAACATCACAGAGACATGGCCGAATGAACTCCAGACTTAACTCTGGACAGCTTTCATCACAGGCCGGAGTCGAAACTGGGTCGCTGCAGGAAGGACTCCGCCTTTTGTACAGAGTGCCACTATTTCTGAGTATTTTTCTGATCCACCTTGTATAGTGAGCTGCCGTAACAAGTGAATTTCCTCGGTGCGGGATCAATAAAGTCTATTTTATCTTATGTTATATTATTTTAAGTTCAGCCAGCAATAGAAAACGAGACTTCAGCTGTCTGAGTTGAACATTTGTTCTCCATCACTTACACTGGAGTCACATTAAGAAGGCATCTTTAATCATTACAGTGACCGAAAAACACCTTCAATTAACATGTGGGCATTTGGGTATTAAAATGTGCATATACAAATGTGCAGAAGTAGACAACGTGTCATCATAAAGATGGTCGTCTCCACTTTCCTCTTCATGTTTGTCCAGCAGGTGGCGTCACTGCACTTCAACTGAACACACTGGAGCTCCAGCACTGTAACCAGTTACAGATGATACTGTATACTATGTAAGGTATGCAGCTGGATAAATGTTTTTGATTAATTCCTGAGAGATAAGACGCTGCTGTGAATTATATACCGGCAGACACACACATGGAAAACTGCTGTACATAAACATTGTTTAAGCTTTGATGTATTTAGACTCTTATTTTTCAGACTTTAAGGTGATTGTTGGTGTTTTTATGTCTATATTTTTATATTTATAATGAACGCAATTCAGGTTAAATTTATTTAAGAATTTAATGTCTGGAAAATGTAAAATATTCTGCCTAAAACTAACAGTCACTTCAAAAATTTCTTTCACGCTCTACTTTATATACTGAGTGTGTGTACATGTTATTGTTGCATAGCTGGCACTGATGGAAACAAACTTATCTTTCCATACTCAACTCACAGAGATAAAAACACAACTTCCCTTTATACACACACACACACACACACACACTCATGACAAAGCTCAGTATTTACCGAAGAAACACGTCACTGTCTGGAAAAACACATGAATTCAGAGAATAAGGACAAATAACAGAAGCACTGCCAGGAGCCTCATCATGAATGCACCTTGCTGCATTATTTACAGCACTATTTTATTTGATCTTGATATGATGGGGCAGACATCTTGAAGCTGAAGACGCCAAAACACTCTTTCTCTGGGGCATCGCATAGCAAAAAAAGACCAAGTGCTGTTGGTTGATCATGAGTCCAAAAAAAAAAAAAAAAAGCTAATTAGTATGATTTTCTGGATTAGAAAAAATAAACATAAGAGACTAACATGTAAAAACATTTTCTATGACCGGAAATACCTCAAGAATGACAACATATTAGCTATGTACAAAAAAACATCAATAATATATTTTTATATATATATATTTATATATTTTTTTTAATCTTCTATACCCACTAAAATATACCAAAGAAGCAGCTATTGGTCAATCTGAGGAACTCGTTCACCAACATGTTTTTGAAAACGGTTTAAATATCCTTCAGCTGTAAATGTGAAAAAAAGAAAAAAAGAGGGGAAAGAAAAGAAAGACACGTAAATAAAATTTAAAAATATAACCCAACAAAAGTCCTGTGTTCATCCTGTGTGCCATTTTGGAATACTGCAGAGTGAGAGGAGGTAAGCCACTTCAACCAGCTTCTCCAGTGGATCAGAGTTTGTTCGACGATGGACCGTCTTCGACCGTCCAACAGAGAGTTCCCCAAAAAAAGTCTTTTCGTTTTCAGTTCGTCATCTACTTTTTGCGTACAAAGATTCGGACACAGTTCCATGACAACTGATGTAGGCCACAGACAAAATAGAAGAGCACTTTTTCTTTTTTTTTCTTTTTTTCCAAAACATAGCATGAACCCTTTTGTTGAATTAAAAGGGGGGAGAGAGGGAGACACAGTCTGGACTCAGGGGAGGGAGGGACAGTGGGTTTAGCAGCCTTCTCGTTTGTCAAGAGTTTGTTTTTCACAGTTGAATCCATTATCCACCCAGTCTAGCACGAACTTGGCAACATATATACAGTATATAAACTACAATCATAAACAAGAGAGACGCGGGAGGTTCATCCTTAAATACAAAAAGTGTCTTCTGGCATCCATATGTGGACTTGCTGTAGTGTGTGTTTGTGGCATATGAGGAGAGAAAATAAGGTCCTGAGATATGCACTGATGGGCTTCTGAAGAGAGAGTGATAAAAGTGTGATCTATATAAAATGACAACCAAAAACAAAAATATATTTAAATCTATAGCATCGACACATTTGCGGAGGGCGCGGGGAGTTTGTGTACAGTCTGTTAGGAGGGGCTGGACCGCGGTAGTGCCAGTATTCGTCCATTGGTCTTTCCCCCGTTCATGTGTGTGAACGGGATGTGGTGCTCCTCGTAACTGCCCCTCAGGCCCATGGAGGAGGCCTCGTCCCTGTCCAAACACTGCTCCCTCTGGGAGTAGGACGACGGGTCGAGCGGGATGCTCTCCATGTTTTCCATATCCAGGTCAAAGTCTTCGGTCTCGGGCGGCTTGTTCTCCTCACTGTAGAAGAAGGAGACCTCCTGGAAGGTGGGATGCAGGTCCTCACGTAGCATCTCGATGATCTCCTGGAAGGTGGGACGCATCTTGGGGTTGTACTGCCAACACATCTGCATCAGGTTGTGCCTGGACGAGGACAGAGGGAGATCACGGTTAAAAGATACCGATAATGTCCTTATTTCTTGTTAAAGTTGTCTGTCCGGTGTGTTTAGAAATACCTAATGCAAAACAACTTAACTATAACTGAAAGGATTCAGCTGGTGATAGTCTACATTTGAGTTTATGCTAACAAAGACCAAAACCAACAATGAAACAGTCCTACTGACTGACTGACTGTTCTGTGTATCCAAAGCCTGATACAGCTGATTTCTCTGTGCCATACACACTGGGTGACATGTTCCTTTATTATGATGAACATGGACACTGTGTATATGGGACTGACTCAAAATAAACTACAGTCAAGCTGCTTCAAATATTCACCAGAGCACCAAATGTGTATTAATCTGTAGTTAAAAATACTCCCCTCAAAAAGCAGACTTTATTTTGATTAAAAACTACTTCGCACAGACATTTTAGGAAAATACTTTGTCTGTTTTTAAATTAAACCGTACGTCTGTTATCTGTTTTGTTTTTAGATTTCCATATTCAGGGTTCGGGTTATAAGCAGAACATTAAGAGACGGACTGATGGTCGGTTTCATTCTTTTCATAGTTTGTTGATAAAAATACAGAACATCACAACAATATTTACTCAATCTTATCAAATTTATGTAACCTAAAATTACTGTCCCTGATTCGGCACAACATTTTCCTAGTTAAATTATCTGGTCTATAAAATGCCAGAAAATGTCCATTGCATTTCCAAGATGAGGTAAATATAATATAAACATAATATGAAGCAGCAAATTTTGATTTAAGAAGCTGGAACCAGAGATTTTTGATGAAAAAATAATTATCAGTATATAATTATCATAGTCTATTATTGTTGTGTTGTTAACCATCTGTTACTTTGTTCAGGTAGTCTCAGATGACTAAATCATTACAATACAACTCAATCGTATCTTTACTCTTGTACTTACAGTCTATCAGCGCAGTTGTCCGGCCGGTCCAGGTAGCCTCCGTCCATGACAAACTTGAGGACCTGCTCATTGGACAGGCCTTGGTACGGCTGCTCGGCCAGCGTGCTGATCTCCCACAGCACAACCCCAAATGACCTGACAAACAGGCGAGATGAGATGAGAGACAACAACAGAGACACGGGGAAAATGAGGACAGGCCAATTAGACACCTGACAGAGTCTGTCTGTAAACACATGAAGCAGCGAACAGGTAAGACAGAGAGCTGGTAAACAATGTCGGATAAAAACAGGTTAGCGTCACACGGATTCTGATCTCATATTTTAATATCTGTCATGTGTTTACCGTTATTCTGGTCTGATCTTATGACCCGTGCTGCTCTAAATATGTAAATGATTAGCCTTGATTTGTATTCTTTGCTTGAAGAGTCCTTAAACTTGCTATATGATGATGCTCCACACTTGTTTCCCCCTCTTTAAGTCACTCAACACTGTGCTATATACAGCATTTACACTGAGGTGTCACTGACCAGCAGTCTGAATGTGCGGTGAAGACTCCGTCCTTCAGAGACTCCGGTGCCATCCACCTGACGGGCAGCAGCCCCTTCCCTCCCTTCCTGTAGTAGTCGGTCTCGTAGATGTCTCTGGTCATACCAAAGTCTGGGAGGAAAAGAGTTTTTTTATTAGTTCCAGTCATATTAGCTGCATTTCAGTGTCTCTTCTACTTTATTCAGGTTGTAATCTATGATGATGAATAAATGCATCTAATGTGTTGAGGTGAGCCGGATTAGCTCTCGTCTGATATGTATGGAGTTATGTAATGTACCGTTTCATTAAAAATGCAGAGTAAATAAATGGGTCATAATGGCCGCGTCCAAACTTAAAGCCACCTGAGGGGCTTTTAGTGTGGACGGGATAGTAACTAATGCATCCAGTAAACACAGTGTACCGCAGCTTTATGTGGCGGATTTACTGCTCGCCGCACAGGCGGCGTCGAATATTGACGCAGGAAGCCAATGTAGTCTCCAAAAAGCTTTTTTTTTTTTTACATGCGCATCAGCGTTTTCATCAACGACACAGTCTGAAACCGCTTCCGTCTTCCATCACCTGATATTAACAAACTACAGTAACATAAACGTCCGCCTTGTTTTTTCATTCTGAACTCTATAACCGAATCGAAAACTTACCTCCTATCTTGACGGTGAGATCGTGAGCTACCATGCAGTTTCTGGCTGCCAGGTCTCTGTGGACAAACTTCTTGGCGTTAAGGTAAGCCATGCCGTCTGCGATCTCAGCCGCCATTTGGATCATCTCCTTCAGAGTTGGCGGTGGACGCCCGGGGTTGTTCTGTGATGACACAAAACACACATTTTTCATTTCTGAGTTGCTAACACAGAGATTGATTTAGAAGTTTTGACACAAAAATAGTCAAGTTTATGTTGACCTAGAGTTCATCATCACACTTGACTTCAACACTTGACTTCAACTGTCAAACTGACTTCTCAGTCAGTTTGACAGCCTGGTGTTCATCTCCAAACGAGCATCAGCTGACTTTTTGTGCTGACTGCCAAAGTCCACTGTCAACATCCGTCCTCTTATTCCAATCCAAGTGCCATCTGTATATTTACACACTTCAGAGGACGATTTAGACACGTGTACACATACATGGTAACTGAAAAGGTATATATAGCAGTTTCAGTTCAACGCCACACAAATAGATCCACACAAATGCTTCATCTAATTACATTTGGTAGATTTAGTCCAGAGTTTACAACAATCTGTCTGCTGAGAAAACAGCAGATGGAGTGAAATGTGTCATCAGAAACTTATTGTGATGTCTGGCGGTTACTTTAAACATCGATGGATTGAAAATGTTCTTTATTTGAACGTCAGTGCTTCAGCACAGATAGATTTAGAGAGCAGTTATGAACTGCTGTGCTCCTACATGTAAGGTTCAGTGATGGTGCTGTGTGGTTTAGCTCTGAACACTTAGACTTGAACTATTTCATGATACATCAGGTGACTCATTCAAAAAAAAAAAAAAAAGCCGCAGCTCTCTTGTTTGCACTTGAGAACAGCTGTTAGCACTAAGCAGCGCTAGGATGGAGAGACCGGTGATCCATGCTGAAGTGAGGAGAAGGAGACGAGGACGCAGAGCTGGACTGTACAAACTACGAGTACCGTCTGTTATCAGGGAGAACGTAAGATCACTCCCCAATAAGATGGAGGAGCTAACGGCGCTAACCAGGCTACAGAGGGAGTATGGAGAGTGTAGCATCACAGAGACGTTTCGGACTCGCTGGTAACTTGGCTTTTAACTTGCGAGAGGGGACAGCTGATGACAGATAGGAAAGCAGGGAAAGAGAGGGGGAACGACACACAGCAAAGGAACGCATGCCAGAGTCTGAACTGGGTCACCCGATGAAGGACTCAGCCTTTCGTACATGGGGCGCACACTCTACCAGTTTAGCCACCCTATTTATGAGTATTTTTCTGATCCACCTTGTATATTGTGAGCTGCTGTAACAAGTGAATTTCCCCCAGTGTGAGCTCAATAAAGTCTATCTTATCTTATTTATATGATAAAGTGTCAAAGTAGATCATAACTTTGTCAATAAGAGCAGCAGATGATCATGGGGTAGTACAGTAAAACACTCTGCCTATGTTAAGACCACTGATGGTTCAGTCGTCCTGTTAGTTATGTCTTTTATTGTAAAAATGATTTCCCATGCAGAGATGAAAACAAACAATCAGAAGTCCGTACACTAATAAGAAACATAATACAACAGAGGGACTGTGCAGAGAAAGCAGAAGTTAAAAGAAGAAGTGAACAAATGAAGTATCTATGCATGTAAGTCGCTGCAAGTTCAGCAAACTAAAGGTTCAAGCCGACCCAAGAAGCAAAATTCAAACACTTTATATTCAGTTTGTGGTTTAGGGGCGATGAGCTCGTTACCTCGGCGTCGGGTCGCAGAGAGCGCAGGTAGCTCTTCAAGTCTCCGTGGGTCATCAGCTCCATCACCACCAGGGTGGGCTGGCCTTTGGACACAACGCCCAGCAGACGCACCTGAGAGATGAAGAAGAGGAGGGGGTTAATTTCCATATAGTCTGGTTTTATTACATGACAACTGGTCAGCAAAGTGATACTGCTGCCCTTCACACAGCTAAATGTAGGAGAGGTCTGGTGTTCTCACATGATGGGACATTTAGTACTTACTATTCTTGATCAGTGCTGTGTCTAATTACTGACATACCGATGGGGTTTGTTGATTTACACCCTCGCTAACACGTTGTCAGTCACCAAAACGGACAACAATGCCTTGTTTGTGTCTAAGTTCCTCCTTCAGGAAATGTCATCTCTCCTTACCACATGGTGGCAGCTGAAGGCCTTCATGACGGAGGCCTCGTTCAGGAACTCGATTCTCTCTCTCAGGCTGGCTGACTCGTTCACAGTCTTCACTGCTACATGTGTGTCCCCCTCGCCCTTGATGATGTCCTTGGCAATGCCCTCGTAGACCATACCGAAGGAGCCCTGACCCAGTTCCCTCAAAATGTTGATCTTGTCTCTGGGCACCTCCCACTCGTCCTCCTCGTACACTGTGGGCACATTTCAGAATTTTAAATGAATGAGCAAACGGGAGAGTAAAGAGAGCAAAGTTCAAAAATCTTTATATGTGGAAATCTAATCAGACTCAGACATGTACACGTGCACAAATCAAATAAAGTTTCTCCAGAGACGTCTGTCTAAGCAGGATTTCTTCGAATCCCTCGGCCTGTTTTAGGAAACTCTCATTTCATTTACTGCTGAAGTTTGGGAATAATTAGATTCCCAAAGTGAGCAGACAGTTAAGAGCGGTAACTTATCATGTTTAACAATTAGCAAGGTAAAAATGTAATAAAGTGATTCAAGATTATTTGTTAATCTTTGCATTTGAACTCATTTGTATGTAGTCCATGACTGTAATGACAGCGTCACTATTCAAACGGTCTCCCACCAATGAGTCGTATGGAAAGTGTCATGAGATAACTTTTGTTATGATTTGGTGCCACATAATTTACATCTAATTATCTTTTCTTTTTTAAAAAAGGTATATAGAGTTAAAACTGACTCCACGCTTAAATTAACGATGTGTGTCTCATGAAAAAAGTTAAAATTACATCTTCTTCCTCATTAAAATCCAGAAGCTGATGTCTTATACTTCACTTAAAAATCAGTTCTCAGTGTGTCTGTGCTCTGGAGGTTTTACATCATAGTCGTGGAAGCTGCACGAAGGATGCAGTGATGTTGCCTTGTCTCGTTATTAAGAGACGACTGCCGTGAAATTTCATGTTAATAAAGATGTCTTTGCTCGGTGTGCGCTACTAAAAAAAAAAAGCAGAAAATTACTGGGACTTTACTGTCATCATCACTATCAGAAATCTGTACAGGCCTCAGCCCAACCTGACCAATCACAGTTCCTGTGGTTTTTAATCATACCTCCTTAAGCAATGTAGCTCTGATGTGTTCTCATTACATAAAGGCTCCACAAATCAAAACCATAAATCCGCCTTAAGGTTAAAAATATCAGTGTTTGCTCACCATCATTAGCACTGAGGTACTCTGGGTTTGAAGAGGCGTAGATGGGACCGCTCGGTCCTTGAGTTTGACTAAAAAGAAAAAACAGGAAATCGTTTTAATAATAACGTTAAAAAATATATTGAAAAAATGAGTAACGGTATCAAACAGGATGTGATAATTGCGCACTTCTTCTTGAACATGACGAATCCTGCCACGGACACAAACAGCAGCAGGACAAAGCAGATGATTGGTCCGATGACGATCTTTACTATGTAGAGCGGATCGCCTGTTGAACACAGACACGCCCCGACGGTGAGTCACATTTCAGGTGAAGAACAAAAACAAGCTCTTATCATGAAACTCATTAAACTGCAGCTATGATCAACATGCTGCTCCGTAAACACAATATTCATCTTTTGATCTTGTGATAATGGTGAAGAGGGCTGAGTCACAAGAGGCTGCCGTGTGTTTTTCATGTTAATATTCTGCTTTTTAAATAAATTTACATTATTTAAAGTTTTTTTCACAGCAGCTGTTTAGACAGGATAGAAGATAAAGCAGAATATTATAAGGTGGAATAATAACAGATATAAAGTGTGTAGCCGAGGCTCAAAATGAAGATTTCTGCCACTGTTTAAGAACTTTCAGGCCTTTTTTGAGTGTGTTGTTTATGGAAACTAATCTGCCAAATTTGCAATGCACAAAGGAAATGGAGTATGTGTCGTATCACTTCCTGTTGAAGTACACTAGAGTGATATTTTTGTACACTAACTGCTACACTATCAGCACACTGTGATGTCCTCCTCCTGTAGAATCTGTTGTACAGAGTCTTGAACCTTGAGTTTTGACTTTGCCTTCATGTCTGATGGAGACTTACTTGCGTCCTGTACGTAGAAGTACGTAGGCTCGGTCCACGATCCGTTCCCAGCCAGCGACGTGGCACGGATCCTCACCGTGTAGTTCCCAGGATGCATCACTTTCAGCTTGCAGCCGCGGGTCACTTTGTACATGTTCCTCGACACGCAGTAGTGCAGCTCCTGTAGGAGAAGAAGGAGAAGAACACGGAGGTTCAGGGAAGAGGGCAACGACTAAACGAACAAACTGCTTCATAATTTCCAAATTTAAATTAAACTCATTTTATAGGACACGGATTGTCTTTAATGTTTCCACTGTGGTAACATCTGAGTTGTTTTTATTATTATTATTATTTTCCACAGTGAATAATAGTCTGATGTTTTGCAGACCTGTCACCATAGCAACTAAAACGTGGCGCAATGCTAAAATTACTTCTCCGTTAAGTTTATCAACCCAATGACATTAGCGAGACCACAGGGCCAAAAGTCAAAATACAACTCAAGTAATAAGTACGGCCTCTCTTATTTGTCTGTGCTGCGTGGCTAGATTTAAGATTTAATTAGATTTTCAGCTAAATCATCTTTTATTAGCAGCCTGAGTCATTATGTTTGATGAGAAAGGGGAAAATAAAAACTGCTTTCTGAGTAAGAACGAGTGTACACGTGTTTACGTGAACTTGCATTGACCTCATGCACACTGTAACCCACCACGAATCAATGTGTGTGTGTGTGTGTGTGTGTGTGGTGTGCTTCTTCACCTCAGTGTCTCCCAGTCTCTTGTAGTTGACCTCGTACAGGATGATCATACCATTAGGGGCGACCGGTTCCTGCCACGTGATGTGCACTGTGTTTTCTGTCACCTCGTAAGTGATGGGACTTGCGATGTCATCAGCTTTGTCTGTGGTAAAAAACAAAGTCACGTGGTTTCATCAGTGATATTTCTATTTAAATATATAAAAGATGAGCAGCAGGGGCCTCTGGTCTGTTTTTACAATGTTAAAAAACATCATTATTAGAAGTTCAATGAAAATGCTTTTGTTACGTCCAAAATTTGATGTGATTCCTGTTGAAACAGGATGTTTAGGTTGGACATTGGACATTTACAGTAACCCTGGATCCCACTGGGCACAGCTGTGTGCTGATGCGGTCTGTTCTCCACGAGGCTTCAAATCCCACCAAGAGTGTTTCAGAAATGTTTTGCCCGCCAGACATTGTTAACTTGCTCAGATCTGGTGTTTCTGAGTTAGTCGGCTACGTAGCTACGTCATTTCCTGTGTTTCGGCAGCCTGTACAGGGTGTTTTATTTTGAAAAACCACCAGATACTCGATGCTGTTTCCGTGTCTGACTTCCGGACAGCTCGATCCTTTGTGTGCTGCTTGACACTTTGCTAGTAACGGTGTCCATCAAAAATAGATCAGTCGCGTATCTCCATGAAGCAGACGCTTCTGAATGTCGCGGCGCTTCTGGTGGGATCACAAACACCGTGGAGTGAGAGTGGGCACGATCAGCTTTGGCGGCCAGAACACGCCACAGCCGAGCCCGGTGGGATTGAGCCACAAGGATGACAGTAATTAAAATTTTTAAAAGCAGTTAAAGGGGATCTCCATCGATTTTAAACATCAAGTCTATTTACAACTACAGATGTGACAGCTGCTGCAAAAAGTCTTTTTGGCTCCAGTCTGACTCGACTGAAGACGACAAGTTAGAAAATGAAAGGAATCAGTGAGTGTGGAGCTAGAAAGAAATGAGCTTACCAGATCTCGAGGTCACATTAGTTGCTACTAGCATAACACACCAGAATCTCCAACCGAATTGTCGGCGGTTGAGTTGCATTGTGTGAAATGTAGGTGCCAAGTTTTGATAAGTAACAATTTGTTGAAAAAAAAAAAAGACTTTATTTCTGGTTCTGCTGCGTCAATCATGATATTTCGTTTGTTTTTAAAAAAATTGTCTATCATGAATCTCTTAGTTATTTTAAAGTGTAAACCAAAGCAACCAAAGATCTAATAGGATGAGCAGAGAGCAGACACTGTTTAAATATGTGACATTGTTATTAGCTAGAATTTTTAGTCATACCTAATTATGTGACATACCATAACCTCTGAAGAAACAAGTTTTTCACTTTTTCAACAAAACAAATATTAATTACAACCCACAGTACAAATACACCTCAGTTACAAACGCTTCAGAACCAAAGATGTTGCCAAAATCTGTTTGTTTGCCAAACAAGCAGATGTGAATCTTTAAGAATACCACTATAAATGTTTTCTTTCTTTCTTTACCATGTTTGAGCCCAGTGGAGGAATGATCTGTGAGAGAGGGGATGAAAAGCCACAAATTTTAAAGCTACAGTGGATTGTAATCACCAGCATCTCCAGGCTGAGGCAACTATCACCTTATGGATCTGATTTGATTAAATAGACCCACACTCATCTCCTCCTGACTAACACTAACAAAGGAAGAGTCTCCTCACCTTCCGGCATCGTGCGGGCGCTGACGTACGCTGCCATGCTGCAGCGCGCCGGGTCGGTCGGGTGGTTGCAGGCGTGGATCTCAATCTGGTAGCTGGTGAAGTGGCGCAGGTTGGAGATGACGGTGGACTCCTTGGCGTGGACGGTGACCACGGTCTTTGTGCTTCGCTCTCCTCGTCCTCATCCTCGGGGATGCCTGTGCCGTGGGGCGGGCTCGGAGCCGTGGTGAGGAAAGGGTGCGTTCTGTTGGCGATGCCCATCACGGAGCGGCGCTGTCTCGAGCGTCTAGATGAGGACGTACATGAGGCATTAAAAAAAACGTTACCATGATATGAGAACTTTAACATGTTGTGTGGGAACCTCCAACTCGACTCAAACCTCCACCTCCACCTCCTCCCTTCATGTGAGCAGTCTTACTTGATCTCAAAGACTTCATTGTGGAGGTAATTCTCAAAGGTTTTGCGGTACTCTGAGTCCTCTATCTCCTTCTTGATCTCCTTGTCAGTTTTGGGACAGGCGCAGCATCGCGTCCCCGGGCCCTGCTCCTCCGTCTGGTTCCACTTCTGCTCCTCGTCACTGTCCACCTGAGTGGGCACCCGTGACGGCAACTTCATCCCTGATGAAAAGATGCCCAAAATGATGACAGGTGCAATAAACAGACACACAACACAGTTTTACGCACAAATATCCACGTGCACACCCTCCCCACCCACACACACACACACACACGCCTGAGGGGCATGTCCGTCATTGTCACCCCCAGGTCCTCACCCTCTCTAGTGGAGATAAATTACCAGTGACACAACCTCCCCGCAGACTCCCATCTCTCTGGATGTGTGGGAGTTAAGGGAGTTAAGAGGAAAGTTTGGGCTCTGTTGTGCTCTGACATGGAAGGGCACCGATTGCGGGGCACCGATTGTGACGGGAACAACTCAACCGAGATAAATGTCTTTTGCTGAACCTGAGCCGGAGTGAGAGGAAGATCCTGACTGTCTCAGTGTTGGGTTTCAGAGAGTTTACGCTACATAATACCACCCAAATAAAAGATTCATCTTTACTGCACTTGAGTTTCTTGTTCAGCGGGTCCAGAGTAGCATTTTTCCCCATTAGGAACGACGGTTCAGTTCACAGAAATGCACTCAAAGTGTCTGTTCCGTCCAATATCTCATCGTGCTGAGACGCCTTAAACACCATGTCTTAGAAATAGTGCTGCTGTCATGAGGAATTTTTGAACTCCTGGTGATTTAATGTTTTCATTTCATGAAAAAATAACATGCCACTCTGCGGGCTGAGAAATTCTGCCAGCTACAACTAATGAAACCATTTTGGAAAATGTGAAAGATGTCATCGAGTTAACGGCAAGGCTCCCAGAAAAACTGACTTTTAAGGGTTGTATCAGACTTAATTATGTTTCATGAAGTTTGATGAAAATCTGTCAAGATAATGTGGCTGAGGTTGTTTGTTTGAAATGTTTAGTTAATACTTTTTTGGTTCTTGTTTTGTAGGTTTGATTTGATTTGTATAAAATGTGGATTACCAAAAAAAAAAAAAAAAAAAAAAAAATCTACCCATCGAGGAGAATCACGTCACAAAATCACCACAGAGGGGTGTGGAATCAAACTCGAAGCCGCTAAGAGCTCGTCTACTAATGCAAAGACAACGAAGGACATTCTTTCTCGCTGTCAGACACAAACACAGCAGCGAGACACGAGAACAGGACAACTGCAAACAATGCGGCTCACCTTTCTGACAGTAGTCAAACTTGTAGAGCTCGCTGGCTTCGGGCTGACGCTGGCAGAAGACCAGGTAGTGAGTGACGTTGCCGTTAGGGTCATTAGGAGGTTTCCACTTGAGGATGATCTGGGAGGAAGAGTTGGACGAGGAAATGGGGTCCAGCGGGACGGAGGGTTCTGGGGAGACAGAAGAAGAGGTTTAACACATAGAAAAGAGATTCTAACGGAGAAAACTGTAATAAAAGCGTGTTTGTGAGTGACGTTTTTATTGAGTATCTACAAGTGAATCATTGAGATTTATCACAGATATCTGAGGAGAAGTGCGGTTTCAATTGAATTTGCATCTCATGTCACAGGATAACTAATGATACACACTTACTCGCAAGGGCGTTGCTGTGTGACCAACAGCTGCCTGCTCTGCTTATCTGCAGTTTTGGTTCTTTTACATAGTTTGATTCACGTGTTTCTCTCTGTTGGTAACATCTGAGCGATTGCAATGAGTGTTCAACGTTCTACACTTTGGGATGTTAATGAATTTACAGTCCGGGGAAGCACAGGAAAGTGCTGTGTGTTATTTGTTAGTTGGTTTTAAATGGATAATACTTCCTCATACTCTTTATACATAATAATACAGCAGATGCTTCTTCGTTGGTGTATATCGTGGTTTACAGTGTGGCTTCAGTGTTGTTTTAGGTTAGTTCCTTTTTCATCAAGCTGTGGGGAGATATTTAGTTTCAGTTCTAGTTTTTTGTGCTTTTGGCAGGTGCAGTTTTTGCACATTTCCAAACATATCTTCACTTTTATATTCTCATAAAAATATGTAACTTTTCTTACTCTTATTTTGAATGACCGACTTGCCCTAAAAATGCCCAAATGTATCAACACGGTAGGTTTAAGTTCAGATTTAACCTCGATTGTAGCTCAACAATGTTTGCTTAACACATATCACACTAATCATTTTGTCGTGGCATGCGGCGCGTGAGTGAAAATTTCAGTATTAATTCATGTAAGACCCGACACGGTTGTGTGGAGTGTTTTCAAGTTGCAAAACAAACTCCGATGTGACGCACATTTTTCTGTTCTTAATTCGATTCTACTTAGTGAAAACAGATTAACAGCACTAATGCAGCAGGCATAATAAACATGAGTCAGTGTGTGATTAGCAAAAGTAGGTTGGGGACTCAGGGCTCCAGCCACAAGTGCTTGTTGTCGGTAAAAATTCAATATGAGTGTTTGTCAGCTGCATAATCATTGTTTTTTTTGGTATTTTGTTTATGTAGCTCATGTAGGACAGATTGTTTTTTTTACCCTATTAAGAAATAAATGTGTTTTGCTATCTTGAACTGTGTCCAACAGAAGTGTGTCTTCTGTGTCGTGACAAATAGGTTAATAGCTACGTGTGGCATGAACACTGTCGTCTTTTAAAGTATGAATCAGATTTTCTCGTGGGAGGGAAAAATAAATAAAGAGACATTTGTCCTGATCTGACGTGCGGCAGGAACTCAGAGAGGACAGTGACGCCCATATAACTGAACAAAGGTTTAAGTGTTGACATTAATTCTTAATAAGAGGAGTGTGTGGTGAGGAGAACAGGTGGAAGGAAGGCGTGGTGCGTGGGGATGTCAGACTGCACCCCTGAGGAGACACACAGACCAGAGCTTTGTTGTCGCAGTGTGATTATGTTGCCCCGCTCCTTTTCATGACGGCGCAACACACTGGTCCGACCGCATTGTCAGTCTAAGTTTCATCAGCAAGAGCTCATTTGTAATGACAGCTTTGCTCTTCTGAAGAGGTATGCTGATTAGACATGACACAGACCAGGAACCTGGAGCGGTTGCCAAACAGATAGAAAACAACCGCCCGCTGACTGAATGATGCGATACTGCTGGAAGCCCGTTTTTCATGTGAACGAGGGATGTCATGTT
Source organism: Miichthys miiuy (assembly GCA_036365135.1). Taxonomy (NCBI): domain Eukaryota; kingdom Metazoa; phylum Chordata; class Actinopteri; family Sciaenidae; genus Miichthys; species Miichthys miiuy. The sequence goes on along the minus strand of CM071617.1, from coordinate 7,453,085 downwards.
TGATGCGGTCTATCAGGAAGGAAACGCACATTGTGAAAAAGGAAGCCAGTTAGACAGGACATCATGGCTACGACGAAACCAGACTGCACACGACACACTCTGTGGGTGGCAGGGTGCAATTAAGTACTAGGGAAGAGATTTATGATTGCTGCGTGACCGACTGATGCAGACACCTTGCATGAGGCAGCGCCCTGTCGGTCATAGGCCCCCCCAGGCGAACCGTCCCATCTGTCTTCCTCTTCCCTGTTCTTGTGCCAAGGACATTTTGGCAGCAGTCAGAATGACACACACACACAACACTGAATCCACCAGTCAATGATAGTAACACCACAAGAAATGTGGATTCAAGACGACCCTGAAAATAGCTGAACTCGAGTACAGGAGAGAAAATAGGCTTTTTCCACCAACTTAACGACCTGTGAGGTCGGTATTTTAACAACGTGTGAGGCTCTGGTGTGAGGTGGTTACACCTTGAAACGGCAACACTTCAGGACAAATGTCAGCATTTTCTTACGCCGTTTAGTATGTGAGTGAGGTTGTGGAATGGGCAATCACTGCAATTGATTACTTATTTGAGTTTTAAATGTCAATAAATGAATCAAAGAGCTGCCGCTCGATTCTTTGCTCGGTCAGAAGATGGAGAGTAGGAAAAAAGACCTCAGGATGTTGCGTTTGTTCGAGCTGCCACACTTTGTGTTCTTTTATATTTGTACATTATAATTTTTACTGGAATCAGGTATCACCGTTATACTGAAAGCCACTCCGCATGCAGCACTTTGCTTTCTAGCTGCCATTCATCAAGAGCATCGCGTGCTGCTGAGAGTACCTGGAACTTCCTCCTGTGGAGTGAAGGTTAAGTAACTGTGGAGTACAGCCAGTGATAATGGCTACCCATTAAGTTACAGCTTGTTAAGTTCCTTTAGTAAAAAAGACCCAATAACCAGTGAACGACAAATCTAAATCTTACTGGTGGCGTTGGTGCGAACATAGATGATCTCGCTCTTGGCTCCGTGGACCTGGTGTTCATCAGAAGCTGACAGCTGGGTCTTCACCATGATGGCGTACTGCGTCCAGGGCTTCAGCGGTAGGATGAGGTGACCCGGTTCAGACTGCTCTTTGTCCCCCTCTGTGGCTCTGCGTGGAGGGTCCACATCGGCTATCACCCAGCTGTTGGAGCCGCAGGCGTCCTGACCGTCAAACTCGGTTACGTTCTGAAACGGTCTATTGTTGGGCGGGAAAACAATGACAGCATACGAAAGAAAAAATGGTTATATGAAGGACTAAATTGTATTTCAGATGAGGAAGGATACTGATCGTTTCACAGCGATTTATCTATCTGACAGTCAGCAGAGAAAAAGAGCGTTACAATCGAATCAAAACCAACCAGAATCAAAATGATGCTGGTTCAAAGGGAGGACGTTGACTGATTTTAGTACTTCGTAGGGCTGTCACTGTTTCCAAAATGCCAGTTTGAACAAATAATTTGTTGAAGAGGGGAGAGCCAAGAAACTCTGGGGGACCAGCAACATGACAGAGGAAGTGGCCTGGTTGTTTTGTGCTCATGATTCTGTACATACCACAAATTTTACACCATATTTAAATGTTGTATGTTATCACCAAGTGTTTTAAATGAGTTAGCAAAGCTTGAAATAACATTATCACCATCCACTGCATCTATCTGATCTATCGGTTTTCAGTCTTTTCTTATCTGTAATGTACTAAAGCAGCTGAAAATGACATTTGTCTCGTAGATCCAACTCTGACTGTGACTGACGACTGAAGATTAACTTACGCTTCTTTGTAGAGCACCATGAAGCCCAGCAAGTCTCTGAAATCTGGAGGCCAGAAGGCTTCCCACTTGACCATTATTTTATCGCTCATGGTTCGGATCTGGGTAAACTTCAACACGTGGTTCTCACCTGAGAAAAGACATGAAGCAATTCAAAGTAACGAACAGGAAATTTTTTTTTTTTTTAAAGTTAAGTGAGAAATTATGTAAGACTTAAACACTCTGTTATGAGGAGATATCAACAGAGAAACATCTGTTTTTGTCGATGTTCTGGAGCAGCCGCCCACATTCACCTGCTCAATTAATTTAAATAGATTAAATATAGATAAGATTAGGGGTCCCCCCTCAGATAAACCTGAGAAAACTACGCTCCCCCAAAGTGCAAAACTCTGGAGTGCAATTTCAGATTCATATTTCATATTTTTCTATATGTTTTAGGAGTTTCGGGGAATTTTTGTATGTTGGAAATCACAGAGAGAGAGAGAGAGATGCAAAGAATGACTCGAACTCCGTGACACGAACAGAAGAAGTTGCGGCTCATGGCCGGCGTCTTAACCCGTAAGTACAGTGCCACTCCGGTGTTTGGAGTGTCTATGATACCTTCTACTTAACAGAAACTTCAGTAGCCCACAGATTAGCCTCACTTCATGCGTCTCAGTGGCTCAGTTTGCTCTGATACACGTAGCTTCAATGACCTGACCTTCAAGTCTGCTCTGGAGTCTTGTGAGACGTCTTTATGATCCAAAAAGAAAACCAGATGAAAACTCTTTTTTTTTTAAAACAAGTCACAAAAAGTGCCAGAACCAGTCAGAAATGGACCAGAGGATTAGAACTGATCCAAAACGCGGTCAATTCTAATAAAGAGAGAACACCAGCACTGGCAGCAGCCATCAATACATGAGCAGTTGTGGTTAAAAAGAATAGGTTTATACGGTTCCCTCAACTTTAATATTCACAGTCTCCATTTTGCCTAAAAAATAATTTTTTTTCTTGTGTGACAGTTTCGACATAATCAGAGCTGACAGTGGCTCCACTCTGATCCACTTGGGAGGCTTGAGAACAGGAACCCGACTCAATTAGACTGAATACATTTCGGACCTGGCCTGACTCTGACCCCGGGTCAAGTCTCGGTTACTAAAAACTGAAGCATCCCATCCTCCTATGTCCTTTTTTTTTTTTTACTGCATCTCAAGAGATAATAAAGGAAACATATCAAAAACATATAAAAGAGAGTTTAACCTGTCGTCTTCATGTATATCTTGGCACAGTGAACTCATCTCTGTCTCTTAGGAGGCAAACAGAACAACATGTATCGCTGTGTTACCATGTTATTAACGGTTATTGGTGCTTCGCTCTGTTGGTTGTTCCTAGTTTAACTGTATCAGGAAGACATTTGCAAACAGAGAAGAACAGGAAATGACCATCATAACAATAACTATGGCTATGTTTGCGTCCGAGTCTGTGTGTTTTCCGTTGCTGTAGTAACAACTGTTCCTCAAAGCTGAGGTTGCTTACATGAGGCCTGGTCTCCGTTGGTCTTGGAGGCGATGTCGTTCTTGACTTGCCGCTCTTTGGTCCCCGTCACCTCCTCCATCTTGCGGATCTCGGACATGCAGAGTTTGGAGTTGTAGTGGAAAAACATGCGTCCCTGCAGGATGGTCAACTTGTGTTTGGACCAATCCCAGAGCTGCCGCAGGTTCTGGTTGTCCAGGGCATAGAATGAGTAATTCCTGGAAAAGAACACACAAGATTGCATAGGCATATTTTTCATGATACATAATGACATTTAGCTGAGGATATTATGAAAGAACGTCTTGAGTAACATGAGCAGAAAAGTATTTCAGCATGGTTAGCCTACAATTTGCATCATATGCCTATCCTCAGCCATTTCTACTGTAAGTGTAGCCCATTGTGCTACAAGCGTCTTCCACCTCATCCGAAAGGAGCCTCATATATGATTTGGGAAAGTCTAACCAAAAACAGTTACCACAGAAAGACATTTTGAAAAGGTCAGTCCTTCCGCTTTTAACTCATAATTACAGGAGGAGGCTCTGACATGGCGAGGATGAGATGAACTCAGAAGACGAAGTCTCACCCGATTTCCTGCTCCTCTCCACGAATAACACGGAGTTTGCGGAAAAATGAGAGGGACACGAGGGCGTAGGAACGTCGCACTGTCAGGTAGCCAGTGATCTCCTCCAGCTGGCCCAGGCTGGCCTCCAGTTCAGCTGCTATGTTGTCTACAGGAAAAACCAAAAAGACAACAGCCTTGAAGTGACTTCTGATTCTGCAGCATGCTTCATACGAAAAAGCTCCCAGGCAGCTGTTCTTTGGCAACAAACTGATCTCTGCTGTCTGCGTTTTCAATTTTGGTTTCATCTTTTTTCCTTTAATGACAGTCTTCTTTTATATGGAGACGCTAAACGACAAGACTTCCCTATTTAGACTTTTCTGTTTTCAGTAGTTGATTTTTAGAATTTTATGGATAAATTTAAACGAGCATCAAAGTCTTATTTTGTAATTATTTGGAAATCATGGACTGCTGTTTACTTTTTCTTTAGGCAGAATGATTGGGAATGTGTGTGTGTGTGTCTGATTATTAATGTGTTAAAATTCAAATAAAAAAGTATCAGATAAATTCTGTAAAATCTACACCAAGTTTGCTGCCTTTTCTTGTACAAATCACACATTTCAGAACCGAATCTTCATTTCGAACGCACAGAATTGACTCATGCATGTAGACATCACTACTTCACCGAGCTAACTCTATAGCATTTGCCTCTCTTATAGCTCAGAGACTTGTTCGCCACAACTGGAAGTCTAAAAAGCTCCCATTGCTCCCAAATTGGATCATTAATTCCACTGGAAAAACTTAAAGATTTGTTTTTCCTTAATTATTCAGGGTATTTGTCTTTGTACGTGCCTGTTTGAATGTTTACATCAACATATCTAATTTATGTTGATGTTCTGTTGTTTAAATGGTTGATCTATAAACCATTTCTAATGTTCTAATCTTTTTTCATTTTAAATCCATGTTGTTTGTTTGACTGTTCTCTTTATGCAATTTCCTGGTTTTGTGTTAAGTAAACCACTCTGTGTTGTTCTGTTGCTCTGCTGTATACGGTTATCTAATTCGACCGAACAAACCGCAGTTACTCACTTCCTCCACGAAGATTGATGACCAGGCTCCCGTTGAGAACGGTGCAGCCTCTCAAGGCCTGAGCAGCAGTGACAGAGTCCACCGTCTTCAGACCCATACATACCTTGGGACAAAGCCCTGCACAGGGAGTGCAGTTCAGCCTACAGAACAAAGAAATAAAAAAACACTGATTAGAAAAAGATTTAAAGAAAACGTGTGCGTGATAAAGCGTGTTGCTGTTACAAATCCAGCAGTTACAGAGCAACATTAGCATTCAGAAATCGTGTTGTGTCTATGTGAAGTCCAATATTTACTCTCTTTAAACCCTGTTGTGTCCTCCACCATCTCTTGAGATAGACGTTTGGCTCTTGAGCTGCTAATTGCTCTACTGCATTCACCGGCTAGTCGCTTAATGTGTCTGCCTGCTGTGAGGTTCTGGGTAACGCGCGTCTGTATTTAAGAGCTGTTTTTTGCTAAAAATGGGGTCTCGCTGCAGCTGAATGAACTGATAAGAGTGGTGAGATTGAACCAAACAATAACTTTAGGCTCAAAGATGCTAAAACGCTCCATAGAGTTGAGGGGAACTACGAAATGGTCGATTGTTCTGTAAAAATATAGATCATAGCTGCTTTTAAAAGGCTCTTCGCTGCACTGTATGCACTGAAAATGAAAAAAAGCTTGTTTTGAATTAACTGAAAATTAACTGACCCCTACCCTTAATCTTAACAACCGAGTTCATAAACCCGGCTTACGTAATGTTTTCGTAACAAGTCCCTTCTCATAACTGATATATGGTCACTGCTTTGTGTGCCCACCATATTAACCTATTTCCTGAAAACGCCATCTGTACAATCCGCACACTCATAATGCCGCGAGTGCAAACTTTGATGACGTGAAATCCAAAGTACACAAAGATCTCTGCAGCCTCTCAGATCTTTTAGCGGCGACACGTGCTGCGGAGAACGTTTCTCTTTTTTGAAGAGGATTAAGGCACAATTAGACAACGACGGGCTGTTTGCTCGAGGCCATTGTCCTGAGTGTGTTAAAGTATTTTTTGCCGCCAGCTGGTTCATGAGGTAAGAATGCTTTTGTGTTGCAACAGTTGGGTAAGCTGGCAGGACAATTACAGAAGAATGTGGCATTTCTTTTGTGAATGCCAAATAATGGGAGCGGGTGGCAGCTTATGTGCTACAGTATAAATACATGAGAAAAATAAAACAAGGGGTATGTATTGTGGTCTGTCAACGAGATTAATCAGAGCTTTCAACGACAAACTCAACTTGAAAATAAAAGAACGGTATGTGCATTGTTTCTTCATCTGGATCATAACGTTCCTGATCCATCTTGACCTTTTTCCCCTCTCTCGTGCCACATTTTGCTCTTTCAGCCTAGACACTCATAATGCCTGAGTACACCGCTTATCCTCAAAGCACTTTCATTTCCACAGCTTAGTTTAAAGCCACAGAGATGGGCCATAAGGGGAACAGAGAGGGAGTTAAAGTTAAAAAAAATATATAAAAAAATAAATAAATAAAAAGGCTGAGATGGGGAGTACAGAGCCGGGTTCACCACAGGTCAACAGTGACCTAAAGATGGAGCAGTGTTTTTGAGGCAAAGCAGAAGTGATCAAATATCCTAAGTCAATAACTTCCACTTAAGTTACAATAAATGCAATATAGGAAAAATAAAACACAAATATACAAATGTACTGATATTTTTGCACTAATCATATCATACTGGAGTGTTTCTCAGACTTTTTACACCATGTACCACTTCAGAAAATATTCAGAAAATAACCACTGTTACAAACACCAATGCTTCTTTAATATTCTTCATAATTCACTTCATTATTTATTGTTGACTGTTGGTGAATCCTGAATGTTACAAGTTTGAGAATCAGAGTTAATTTAGTGGAGAAGGGGCACTCAAGATCTGCACTTCTCTTCAGTGTTTCTGAAGCATGCATTTTACCTCCGATTAATGCCCCTCCATCACATTTTAGCTCGTAGCTAATCACGGCTGAACACTGCATGCATGAACGTGACGACATAGGCTGATATTAAGAAGAATGAATTGAATCTAATTTTCAAAAAATATTTAACAGATTCTTTAAAGTATCACTACAGGGAGGTCAAGTACCACCAGTAGTAGACGTACGATAGTTTGAGAACCAGTGTTATATTGCATAAGACACTAGGCTCTCTGTTTAAATATACTACACATTTGTCTTTTTATTATCTAAAATTATGTATGTACCGTATGTCATGTCAGAATATCATTCAGTGTTTTCATAAACCAGAAGTCATGTCACACATTAATCAGTTGATCCCAGATGATGCCAGATGTTTGCTGTGTTTCATGTTGTCGTGTCTTTTCTTTGTTCACTTCTGCACTACTAAAGATCTACTGATTTCACTGACATTACCTGATAAATTAGATGTTATATTAAAAAAACAACTCTAATAACATGTCAATAAGTCTTTATTGTTTCGTAGTGTATGATTTCAGAGTCTGGTGAAGCGCTGGAACGTTTCATCCAGACGATAATAAATCATGTAAAGGGAGTGTCTTAATTCTTGTCATTTTTTTGGCTAGACACCTAAACATATCTGAATGTGCATGTCTTCTAAACTGTGGGCCAACACGGAAAATCTGAACAGTGAACAGAAAATCAATAGCACTCTTTTCTTTCTCTAAAATGGCAGGGGGCCACTTGAATACGACACTTCACCCTCATTTGCTCTAGTGTAGCTGGATCTGCTCAGAGAGCCCCACTAGAAAACCTCTCAGGTGCGAATGTACAATATGTAACTCGATGAATGTGAAGCTGTGTGTTGTTCAAACCGAGATTAGGTGCTTGGCAAATCCTTTGTGGATAAATAAAGGTTAAATACACATGACAACGCAAACACCGCAGCTGTAGCGCAACCACTTTTCCTTGTCATCACCGCTGTCAGTGACAGACTGCCTGGACTACGGTGCTGCATTTGCTGGCCAGGCAGCACCTCTGATCTCTTTGTGGCCAGCCAGGGGAGTCAAGGACCAACACCGTGGGGCACTGGCAGCCTTTCTCGAATGCCTGTGACTCCCCTGCTAGACGGTCAACACACAAGTCATGTTGTAACAGAAGACAACAATCCAGCAGTTTTCTCCATATCTGTCACAGCAGAGTGATTATGGCTGTGTTGAGTCTCTGTGCTAGCAGACACGTCCACAGTAATCAACAGCCTGCTCACAGACTCACTGAAGATGTCAAAGAGGGAGGAGATGTAATGTCACCGGCAGGTCAACGTGCGACAATGCCTTTCTTTCAAGAGGGCTACAAATGTATAAACACAACAGGTTGTAGATTACGAACGTAGAGAGAAAAGGGAAATAACACTTCACGGCTAGCTGTCTCATTTTTACCTATAGCTGGCACACCGCAATGCAGACACTGCCAGTTGGTAAACAACCATACATTTTTTGCAGCGTGAGGCACAAAAAAAAAAATATATATATATATATAGGGGACGGATACTGAGTCAAAAGCAGAAGCATAGATGTGCCAGCCCTCCCACAGCGCTGCACCACTTTTGACCTAGCTGTCTGCAGCCTCACGCACACACAAATGGGGGTGCGCACATATACAGAGTGCAGCCTGAGCTCAGCAGGAGGACCTTCAGTTCCTGTGGCAGAAAAACAGTGACAAACAAAACCGAGCCAGGAATCTGTGCAAAATCTCAGTATTCTTCATAGATAGGACATTTTTCTTTCCCGTTGTTGTTCTAATTGAGATATGCACTGTGATATTTGTTCTTATTCTCATTTCTGTGCACAGAAATCTGAAAATGTCACCTCCTTCCTTTTTAATTTGTTGCATTTCTGTTTCCCGATTTTGAGTGTTCGGGTCAAATACGCCAATCAAATGATTACGGCATAATACCTGTGAGTCTTTTTAATAATAATCAAGCTGAAGTGAGCAAAATGCATTTGTAAATGAAGGCATTGTGTTTATTTTTAACCATGTGCATGAAGGTGACAGAATTACATGTGTTTTAGTGAAATTACACACATGTGGGAGAATCAACAAGTCTTCCTATGTGAAGGATTAAATGCTGACGTGCATGTGTGCATGCAGAATATCAAGCGAGCTTCACTGATCAAACATCGTTCCATCAAACCATCAAAAGCCCATCAGACCGGCATGAGTGTCCACTTACGAGGAGGAGTTGACAGTCGTGTAGCCAGAGGGACACTCAGAGATGCAGGCACCGTTGTGGATGACGTACTCGTGGCAGTCGGGGCTCTTGCTGTGTTCCTTCTCCCGCTTGCATCTGTTGTGGAGATCCTGGCAGAAGGCGAAGGAGATGCAGCGCCAACCCTTGTAGGTGAAGTGGTTTTCGGGGCAGCGCTCCACACAGTTGTCCCCGTGCTGGAGGCCACGGCAGGCCACGCAGTGACTGGCCGAGTTGGGCTTCAGGCAGCCGCCCAGGCACTGGTCGTGGCAGCACTGGTCGTCCTTGGTGCAGGCTCGATGTTTACACTGAACAGGGCACACTGCGGGTGAGAGGGGAACAACAAGGTCAAGTCAGTGAGGCAAAGGTGAGACAGGCCCAAGACAAATGTAGTCAAGTATTAAATACTGAATGTGAGCTGCAAGAAGAGACGCAGAGGAAACAGGAGCTTATCATCATTCAAACATCTACACAGTATTTCAGTTCCCCACGTGACATTGGTGACATTGGTAATTTTAATAAGTCTCTAATGACAGTATATCTTTATTTCCCCAGCGCCACAGAACTCTCATATGATCACATCAGCAGGAGAGGAGGAATCCCTGCTCGCTGCACTCGTCAGCAGTCCAGAGCACCATCTGCCAATGACCAACAAGCACACTGAATACGAACAGCAGGGATCCAGCACTAGTTAACAAAAGGACAGACGTTGATCCAGAAGGCTTGATGAAAGTGAGGCAGAGGGGGAAAAAAAAAAAACTATTCGAGGCATACAGTATTTTGCAAGCGAGACACGTGCAAGAAGTCTTTGCTCAGTTCCTTTTTTTTCCATTTCATGAGTGACTAAAACAGCAGCCTGAGCTGCTGCTGAGCGCATGCTGGGGAAAAAGGCATGAACAGACCTGACCTAAAAAGGCGCATCCTGTGTCTTACTCTGTGTTAAGTTAGCTGACATGTATCAGCATTTCTTTAAAGTCTATTTGCAAATCTTCTTCTAAAAGGGCTTGATCTGAAAATCTCTATTTCTGACTGCTGTGCACCTAGAAAGTAGTTTGAAAACATGCAAAATATACTTAATGTTACCCCCTTTTTATGTTGTGAAGGGTTATTAAATGTACAGTATATCCCAGGATGCTGCTTAGATAGATATATACTTTATATAAACATCACAGCAACAGACGGACAATGAATAGACAACAATTGTGCAATCGTTTATGCCTTTTGTCAAGCAGAAACAGCAAACACTAGTTCTAACTTCTTTTATGTCTTAATTTGCCAATTTTCACTGTTTTATATCAATAAAAATTTAAGACTTTTAGGTTTTGGACTGACAAAACAAGTCAAATAAAACTTTAGGTTGTAAGAAATTGAGAAAGTGATGGACTATTTTCTGACATTTATATGAAATAATCATAAAACAAGTAACAAATCAACTGATAATGAGGCCCTGCAGATGATATAGTTGTTGTACAACACCTTCATCATCAACTTCATTATAATAACGCGTGATATATGACAAATATCCTAAACCCTTGGCTGCAGTAGCCGTAGTAAAAACAAGCCCTAAATCATCTAAAGTAGCTGAACTAAACTGAAGCACATCTTTCTAGCAACATGACCTACACGAGCTCTTTGCGAGCAAAGCAGGAGAAATAAACACAAAGTGTACTGGCAGTCATGCAAACACACAAACTGAAGTTCAGCGATGTTTCTGGGGCGTAAAAAAACGATCAACTAAAGGACAGAGACATGAGTCTGCAGGATGGCTGTTTATGCATACGTCTGCATGTGTGTGTGTGTGTGTTTCTTACTCAGCCCGTTACATAACAGTAAAACACCGCACTCTCAGGATTTGCATGTTTTGTGTGCGTGCTAAGTGTACCAGAGTTTGTGCATGCTGCTGTTGTCTCGGCGTAGGAATGAGGACAAGTGTTTGCCAGGATGGACGGTGGGTTCTCAGAAGTAAATACAGCTGACTGACTTGCCTGTTGAGATTAGCTTCTCATCCACGAGAGCCAGATTAAGACCGTTCAGCAGCAGGGCAGATAATGAAAGCCTGAGGTTAGGGGCAGGTCACAGGTCAGGCTGTAAAGTTGCAAGTATGTGTGTCTTTTATGAGTCTAACCTAATATTCAGCCACATAAAATGAGGCCTGAAAGGGGAATTTGATGGTGCGCTTCAAATTACGAGACAATTAATCTCAATAATGTGTTTTAAAAGCAACTGTTTGGTAGTTTGCTTTGTTAACTTTCTATTGTTGAGCCTGACTTGTTGTCTAAATCTGCCTGGCTTCATTGATGTCATGAGGTCGGCCCTTAAACGGACAAAACAACATGGACCCACTGTGCTCTTACATTCACAGAGGTATGATCTTGAACCGCATAAAGAGTGTGTTTGGGGCGGGCAACGGCAATATGAGAATGGCAGTGCGAGGGGGGAAGCTAAAGGGGGCACAGCGCTAGAAAAACAAATGATATAACCACCTTTTATCTGCGTCAGCCTAAATAATCTACTCGGTGATGAGATTTCGCCTGCAAAGAGCAGTGCAGATGATTTCCACGCTGAAAAACAAAAATATAGATTTTTTTCTGTTCCTAAAGTTTATTTAAAAAGCTGCCCTTCAATGTTACCTTAAATGTATGCACCACACACACACACACACACACACACACACACACACATATACACAAAAGCTTTGCTGTGTGCTCACATAGGCTCCTGATCCTCCAGCAGTGCTCCATGTCAGAGCACAGGCCCAGCAGCAGATCCACCCTCAGCCTTAGCCAATGTGTTGGCTAGCTGTAGAAGCTAGCCATTCAAATGGCCTCTCCCATCTCCAAGGAAGACAGGCACACAGTTTAACCCTTTGTGTCCCTCTCTCTTCCCTCCCAGCCAGTCAGACAGCAGCAGAAATGGGAGGTGCGCTAAAAAACCGACACGAGAGCCACATAGTAACAGGCTGGAGCTCAAGAAGAAGAAGAAGAAGGAGAAAGAAGGAAAAAAAAGAGCTGCGCTAACTGCTCTTTCTGTCTGCGCACTACTTCGAATCGGCTGCTTTTATACTCATCAAAAGCACAACCTTACAAAGCGCTTTTCTTTTTCCATAGATATGCTGAAGGGGGAACACAGGCGCTGCAGCAAACTCCTTTATATTCAAGTCCTTGTCGAGAGACACGTGGTGCTTTCTTTAATAAATGGGTTCAAATTCGTGCTGAGACAATCGTGTTATGTTAGCGTGGTGCTGAACAGCTAGCTCGGTGCTTCGGGTGATGCATCATGTCTCATCATGTCCCGAATTCATTAGGAGTTTTTACAGACCTCAACTGGCTCTGGAACAACTGGAAAAATACCATCCAGATTGAGATGACTGATGCCTCCCCTCTGCAAACAGGCTGAGATCAGTTGTGTCGGAGCAAGGTCTTTTAATTATTATTTAATAACGATGCGGTCGACTTCTAATGTAGAGAAACCACACATATCTGTTCATATATGAATATATAATGCACTGAAGCTGAAACAATTAGTGAATTAACAGATTAGTCGATCAACATACAAGTGAATTAAGCAATTTTCAGTCAATCATTCCATTCATTTAAATAAATCTGTCTGACCTCTAAGAACATTTTTCTGACTCTTTTTTTTTTTTTTTTTACATTTCATGAACTCAAACAATTTTATCAATTTCTAAAAAAATTAGGAGAAATATTTTTCTAATTGATTAATTACTAAGTAATTTTTCAAGTATAATGCCAAAAATGATCTAGTTCCAGCTTCGCCAACATGAAGATTTTCTGCTTTTCTTTGTTTTATATACCATTAAATTGAATATTTTAACATTTTGAACTGTTAAGTGAGTTGAGTTGATAGCAATAGATAATGAAAACGTCACATGTCTGATGTTTCTTAACAAAGGCACTGGCCAATTCAAACAACAAGGGTTAATGTGGGTGAGCCAATTTCAGCGGCTGACGTCGAGCTCCAGACATGCACCGAGTGACACCTGAGAGAACAAGCAGGCAACCATCAAAACAAATAACTCACTGTCCAAAAGATTTGTACAGCTCACTTTGCCAGCAGCTGACTTGGCCGTGCAATCAATTCTGGTAGCTGATCCTAAATTAGAGGTATTATTCACGATCAGACATCATAGAGGCTTTTGTAATAAAAACAACAGTGGCCACACTGAAGGAGAAAGACTTGTTTCTTGTGTGCTTGTCAAAAATGCTTTCAAGGTCAAGACCCTGAGGACCTTTGAGAGTGGGGCCACCCCAAGCCATCTTTGATCTCTCAGAGCGAGAAGGACGCTGAGGAGACTGTTTGTCATTCTTCCTTTAAAACATGCAAATCTCTTAATACAGGCACAGTTCCTTTATTATCATAATAAACCCTGAAGCCAGCAGCGTTCACGAAGAGCAGAGGTCTTTTCTCAGTTTGCCAATTAGTTATGCTGAGCTTCAGTTTGCCGTTGTCAGCATCTCCATTACTTATCTTCCATTTGGACAGAGTAAAATCGCTTGACAACAATAAATCAATGGGGTTTTGGGGAGGTAGGTGCTTGGTCAGCAGTTGGACTTCGTTTACAACTGGCTACATCTTTTTTTTTTAAAAGTCTTGAATGTATGCTCCGCCTCCTGTCTCTGAACTCCTTATCCTTGTTACTCTGGCTCCTCTGACACACTGGTCAGGGCTTGCCTGATGTCTTGTCATGCGGTTTTGTGCAAAGTACAGCAGGATCACATGAAAGCCGGGGTATAATGCTGCAGAAATGCCTTGCTCTTTATCTCATCATCAGAGGTTTCGCTTGGATTAAGGAGGGGGTCAGAGCCATACAATGAGGTGCTCAATCCCCGGAGCGGACATCAACAACAAACCAGTGCAACTCCCTTGTGCGACGGCGATGAATACACCCTGTCAGGGAGATGCCAACTTGGAAATGGGAGGTGAAGAAACAGATTTGCGCAGCCTGCCAGCCAACGGCGAGCTTCAACAGCATGGGGTGTCAAAAAAGGCAGAAAGAATCCACATTGCTAGCAAGGAATGACTCACACAGTTCACAACAGTTCTTTGTCTGCAACCAATGCACACACTCTGTATAAAGAGTTTTCTATCCTTTTTTGTTGTTTCTCACAACATCAAAATGCACACACACACACACACACACACACACACACACACATTACCGCGACCCTAAAATCTGGGATTTCTGCCTAAAATTAAGAGCCTCAGTGCTTGTCATTAACCACATTCGTCCCTAAAATCATTTTGTGGCGAGTTTTTCCAAGTTTCTCTTTATGGCAATGATGAAACAGCAGCTTATTCAGGCCTTTTTGCATTGAGATCATATTAGACCCCAGAAAATGCCAAGCGGGAATGCAGTGGTGCGCTGGTTGGTAATTAAAATTCCACATCCATGACGAGGGTAGTATTTAGTTTCTTATGAAAGAAAGTTTTTTTATTTATTTATTTATTTTTTGCTGAAGGCCCAGAAGAGAATAATCTAAAGAAGAACAAATAAAAGCACTTTTCAAAATAACAATCCTTCAATGTTTCAACACATTTGACAATTTAAAACAAACAGAGGATGACAGCAACTCGAGTACTGAATAAACTGCCAAAATTCAATTTTGAAGAGTGATGACATGGATTCATGGCCACTTACTGCTTGCATGGCGAGGGGGCAAAAAAAGAAACTAAAAAAAACTATTTTATCTGCAAAGCAATGCCGATGCATACAGGCGTGCAACTAATGGCCATTTTAGTCTATAAAATGCTAATCACAAGTTCCAAGAGTTGTGATCTGAAAACCCCCAAAACCATTCTCATTAAAGAAACTGAACTTTCCGTCAAGCAAAGTAATTGCCTTATCAGCTAATTGTTTCAACATGAAATGCATACTTTACTGCAACGTCCAAATATAACAAGCAATGGTTGTCATTGCTCAATAACCCCATCTACATGCAGTTGGTATTCCCACTTGGGGAACTTGTTCTAACCGAGGTACCAAGTCAAGCTTGTATAATAAATAATAATAATGTTTTGTTTTTGTTGGATGCACACGGGTTTTGTTACGACAGACTTGCTGGTGCAAGTCCACCAAACTGCACGCAGGGCTGAAACTCTGCTTCATTCACTGCAACAGCGTTTTTTAAAAATATATCCAGTAAACCATCAGAAGTGCTTGCTGAAAGTATTTTTATTCTGCTTGCTACAATCCCATTTTGCTGGTCGCCTTAATGTTTGTACCATGAAGATGTGGCAACAGTGTTAACTGATGTTAATTCGAGGTGTGTATTTCTATACGTTAACACACAAATGCATGCGTGGTATATGACAAAAGGCCTATCTTTACTGTCTTGCCTTCATCAGTCCAGAGTGTATGAGGACTTTTTTGGTCATTTAATATAACAGAAGGCCTTCAGAGTTCTTTGTTGAGTACTGCCAAGTCCATAACCACCAGGTCTGATCAGAAAACTGTCATAGAAAACACAGCATTATAACTTTACACAAAATCCAATAAGTTATGGATGAAAATACAAGCCAGACATCTTGTGTTCTTTTGTTTTATTTGAGCATAATAGCTAACATCAGTCTACGGCACCTTTGACATTTCCAGCTCTATAACCGAATCAAAATTCCTGACAGTGCCTTTGGCACATTAAATGTATGATTTCAGCCTTAGGCGGTGACGACTGGTGCCCTGATACGCACCAACGTCTGCCATTAATACCGAGCCGCCTGGTTTCCTCTCTGCTAGTGAG
Source organism: Miichthys miiuy (assembly GCA_036365135.1). Taxonomy (NCBI): domain Eukaryota; kingdom Metazoa; phylum Chordata; class Actinopteri; family Sciaenidae; genus Miichthys; species Miichthys miiuy. The sequence continues at coordinate 7,437,182 of CM071617.1, read as the reverse complement.
GAACATATGTTGTATAGTCTCCACTTCTACGTCCAAACATGTCTCTGCCTACTGCAGCTCCCTCCATACCTTTAATAAGAATGAGATGGCAGCGGTTGAAGACGGACGGATGGCGGGACATAAAATCAACAATGAATGAATTCATTGAGTGCATGACATTTAAGTTGTTGACTTTGCAGAGTCATGTAGAGACAGGAGCTCTGTGCAAATGCTACAATGTTCACCTGAAAAATCACTGACAATGCCCACTGACATTTAATTAGACATTTAATGAATTGCTTTATTATGTCTCAGACAGCCCCGGGCTTTGTTGACTGAAGACAATCGAAATGAACGTCTCACATTTGAGAGAGAAAATACAAAGAGCTAAAACAATTGACAATTGTGACAAATCTGAAATGTTAAAGTTTGATCCTTCTCTTTAGTTTATAGAGCTGAAATAATTGGTTGATTATTTCATAAGTCGATCCACAGAAACCATTTAAATCACTGATTCATTGTTTGAGTCATTTGCCAAGCAGAAATGCCAAATATTTGTTCCAGCTTCTCAAATGTGAGTTGTTTCTTCTTTAAAACAGTCAAGTGAAATATGTTCAGGTTTTGGACAACACAAGACATTAAATATGATATGTTTGGCTCTAAGAAATGGTGATGGGCCATTTTCTGATGAATAATCACCAAAAAACCCTGAAAAATAATTGATAATGACAAAAAAAAGGTTGCAACTCTATAGAATCGTGATTTAAACATCTTTGGGTTTTAGGTTGTTGGTCGGATAAAACAGGCAATTTGAAGATATGACCAAACTGTAATGACCATCTATTACTGATTCTGGACAATTTATGAACCAAACAATTAATCTATTAATAAAAAAGCACAACAGATTACCAGATTACAATGAAAATATCTGAAGAAAGACTGATTGGCAGGAGCTGTGCCACTTCATTTAATTAACTTCAATTATTTTTATTGTTTTTTTTAAAGCAAAAATGAAAAAACAAGTGATACTTTTAGACCAACTTCATTGATTCAGTCTTGTCGGACACAGAAAACCCAAAAGAGGCATCAGTCAGGAATGTTAATAATTCAATCGTGCATCAAACGGGAAAGATTAAGAATCACAAACAACCTCCGGTCAATCTAATTCAAATTAATGTAAAGTTAAGTATTTCACAGAAAAAGATTAAAGTTGTTGCCTGAACATAACTTTATAAAGAGCGGTGGCTAATGACTTGAGTTTATTTGTCTCATTTTTTCTTGGTAACCACTTGTCAGCTGGTCTGACTCAGCAGCAGCAGGGCTCGTTTCAGACGACTCTGGTAGCAACAGGAATCGTAAACAATTTCATTAACCGCCCGGCCTCCGTTAATAGAACAAAAACACACAAACAACATGGAAAGGCACTTTTTGTTTTTAATGTCGCCCCGCCGCTGCGGTCATCTGAAGGCAGGATATCCAGTTTGTCCGTGACTGGAATAGAAATGATAAACGCTGCACTCACTGATGGCCAATTACAGCGCCTGCTTGACAGGCAAATGACGCACGCCACGGCCTTGAATCTTCATTTCCTTCCAGGGCTCAGTGTCAGGCTGAAATAATGACTACCTCTATGGTTGTCTTTGACTACCTGTTATGACATCAAAAGCATTTGTGTCACATTTATGTCATTAATGCAACGTCACACAACCCTCGTCTCGAACGCAGTGAATAAGATATGTAAGAAATGTTAGCGGGAACAAAGTCGTCACCAGACCAAAATTAAGCGCCAAGAAGAAATTTGCGTTTCTTTAATCTCGCTGGAGGTTTAGAGCTGTGTTGTTTTTCCACTGCATTCACTAATAATGATTAATTTATTTATTTATTAGGACAGTCAGGGAGGTGCACAGTTGGTGCTGCCATTCGAAGATGGTCTTTATTTATGTCGCGCGTGTCTTTTGAGTGCTTGTGATTTATGTTTCCGGCACTGGCAACAGCAAATTGTGTGTAATAAAACAAGAAAATTGTTTTAAACTGTGGAATAACAAAGACCAGAGATAGATAGAGACCTCCTCTGACAGACACTATAATTCAAAAGACATTTGAGATAGTAACCAATCTTTTTAGAAATACATATTTTAAAATATTGAGCAGAAGAAGAATATTGCTTGAGTTGTGTGTAATATTAGAGCTGTAACAGTCAACAAGCAAAAATGTTGAACAATCTTATTTCAGCTTGTGAGGAATAACTTATTATTGTAAACTGAAACTTTTTATGTTATTGATTTGTTAGTTAGGCAAAGGTTTTACCAGTTTATAGGCAAAGCAATGAATTACTTAATTAAAAAAATGATTTGCAGATTAACTGATGATGAATTTACAATCAGTGTTGGGTATAGTTAAGTAGTTCATTAGGTTACAACGTTACCATCAATTAAAAGTAATCTGTTACGTTACAGCGTCACCTATGAATAAAAGTAACACGTTAGAGTACTCGTGCGTTACCAAAAATGAAAAGCCGTTTGCAGCGCCGCGCACATGCTGCAACTTAACTGACACAGACACGCAGCCTCCTTTAAATGCACTGAGAAGTCCTGACAATGAATAACATCAGTCATCCAACCAAATTAACTCTGCAGGATAACAATAACAGGAAAGACAGTCAGCACTGGACACAAGATGTTTTTTTTTTTTAAATTGGAAGTGGAATTTTTTTGCGGTCGACAGAAGCTTTTCACCAACGCAGAGCGTGCATTTTACCGTTACGTTGTTCTTGTTCTTTTCGCTGGCGAATTTAAAATATTGTGCGTACTTCCACGATTCAAAAGCTGTCCTCTCTGCCATCTTGCCGGCGGTTCGAAAACACTTAAAACTTTTAAAAAAATAACGACGTTACTGATTGCTTAACGCACGAAACTAACGCGTTACGAAAAAGTAATTAGAGTACTCTAACGTGTTACTTTGTTTACAATCCTATAAACACGAATGTAAATTTTGTGTTGGATGTAAAATTCTGTTGTCGTTTTCTGTTTTGTTTTTCTTGGACTGCAGTAAAAATACTCACTCAAAACCTTTAAAAAAGCACCAAGAAGCCAACATTACTTGAATTACTTCTAACTCTCTGACTCAACTCCCTTTCACAAAACACTGTTTTCAAAAGCTATATTAACTACTGTTTTTCATTTTTCCACTGATGTGGAGCCTTTACACACAAAAATAAGACATTAAGGCTGCTTGGCTCTGGCAGAGTTTGGTGTTATGATATTAGACAATAGTGATATTTTGTCACGTGCATGCAAAACAAACTATTTGGTACAGGTGTGACAGATTGCGATGTTATTCAATAGAGAAATAAACCAATAAAACGCGGATAACGGTGGCATGTAGCTTGCGCGAGTCGATAAAAAGAAAGATTTTCACGCCGGGCCGATTTGACCAGCAGTAAAACAGCGGTGAGCTGTTGTAAACGGCATGGCTGTGGTGACTGTGAGCGCGTACAGCAGTGAAGAAACGCCTGTCGGCCCAGCTTTAACAAATGCCTGAAATGTCTGGGATTCCATGGGAATGGCTCCAGTAGCTGAACGGCGAGGGTTCGCAGGGTGCAGCTCCACAAGACTGAGTGCCAGAGCAGTTAAGTCAGCTCAAAGGAAAGGACTCATGGTGTGTGTGTGTGTGTGTGTGTGTGTGTGTGGGGGGTCTGAGTGCAGTCTGGATTTAGGCTAGTAGAATAGCACTCGGCATACATGAGCCATTAAAAGAGAAGACTGGGGTAGATTTTTACGACTTACACACATCTGTCTGATCTTGTCTGATTCCTTTTTTTTTTTCTTTTCATGGATGATAACAAAGTTTTGCAACACGGATCAGGTCAAACAAGAACAAGTTTATTCTACAACGTTTACTAATTGCGCTATAAAGATCTCTTTACATGAGAACAAGTGAAGCATTTTCTGCCATTTGTTGTTTCATGCGTTGTAATCTCCTGAATCACATGAGCACAGGGTAGTACACATAGCTGGTGTGGATTTCAGGCTTTGCTGCGGCCAAGTCAAACAAACACCGGCACAGCTCTATTTTCTTTTTTTTGGCATTGACGCAGCTCTGTTGAGTGTTTTAAATCTGATCTCAAGATCTTTTTAATCATTGCTTCCTTGCTGTGATATGTTCCCATTCTTTAACAATGTTTGCTTGTCTTTGTGTCAAACTTTTATTCAAATTCATTTCGCATTCAGCAATAAAGAACTTTATGAGTGCTACATGAGCTTTTTTTTTTTTAAATACATACATACATACATATACATATATATACATATATACACACACACACACATATATATATATATGTATATATGTATGTATGTATGTATGTATGTATATATATATATATATATATATATATATATATATATATATATATATATATATATATATATATATATATATATATATATATATATATATATATAATTTTCTGCACCAAAATGTAAAAAAACAGAAGAAGCAAAGAACTCAGTAATGAAAGACAAATACCTCACAGTCGAACTGAATATTGGTTTTAAGCTTCTGCACAGTGGAAACAAATAAAGAAAAGAGAAGGAATTCAAACAAGATGCCGGGGTTGTACTGTGTCTTTTGGACAGATAATCTACTTATCTATGGCCCCTTCCCTTGTTAACTTACTGGCCATATGTGCATGTGCAGTATGTGCATTATATATTGAATTTGGGTGATGTTTGACTTAACGCTACATGAGATCTCTGAGCACACGCTGCAGGCATGAAATAAAGTCACAGGAGTTGTGACTGTAAATTTATTTTGCTCACAGGGAGTAGAGCCAAAGTAAATTTGTCCTCGCTGGTGAATTGAGGACATTTTCATTCATTTCATAACCGTTTACGCTCAGCGAGGTTGTAAAAAGTCTTGACTTTTTATCACATTTGTTTTAGTTCTGACATTATTTACTTCTTGTTGCAGAAAGTTCCAGATTTAAGCTGTAAGGTTTAATATTATATAGAGGATACCGAATGAATGGGGGCCATGACAAAAATAGGAACAGTAGGAATGATTCCCGTGATGGGAGGAGGACAAGGCTGCTTTGGCTTTCAAACACACTTCATGTTTTTAAGGCTTTGCTACAGGCAATGAATGCATAAGCTCCACCAGGCTGCTGGAATTTGCTTACACCAGCTCTCAACATGTCAGAGTGACATCAAAGAGCAGTGTTCTTACACCGTTGGCAGGTATAAAGTGACAGAGTTTTCGGTGCCAATAATGAACAATATGTGGACAATATAATAAAGTCTTAGTTCCTTCAGGTTTTTTCACACCAGGGGTCACTTCCATCTCAAAATAATAAAGCTTAGCAACAATATCCTCCCATTTCCCCACAGACAACTTTACTAGCGACTGAGTTTGTCCTCTTTCCTGCCTTGCTGACCTCCACGGGTCACCCATCAGTATTTTGGTCTCATAAAAGTGTCCGCCGCTACCGAGGCAGCACCTCAGGCCCCTGTGTCCATTCATAACCTCGGAGAGGAAGCAGACGAACAAAGACGGGAAACAATTGGGAAGAGCGCTCCGAGAACTTCTACGACCACCATTGTTCAGAGTGGGAGAGGATCGTGGCGCCAGCGCTGACCGTTGCGTGTGGGAGCTGCGACAAGGTCGGCGGAGAGGAGAGCTGAGCGTCAGCGGTGAGGCGGGACCCAACCCCTCAAACCCACCCTCCTCACCACCGTAGTGACCGGTGACCTCGCTTTTCCTTGATACCGGCTGGGTGAATGACTGATGTGTTCATATCCACGATTACACCACAGTGTTACTCTCCTGTTTCCTAGCAGCAAGACTAAACAATAGCCATCCACACAGACGTTATGTCCCTGTGTGATTTATAACCCATGTCTGTGTTGCCATTACACACGCAGACCCTGGCAAATCTCCAAGTCCACCTTGTGATTGATGGTCAGACATGTGAGATGTGAGCCAAGATTAAATTTGGAACATCCATATCGAGAAGGGTCCGGCTCCTCACCTCACCTGACTCAAATGTGATTCATAGTTACGCTCCGATTGTGACAGCGGCACACATGCCACGAGTGTGTAAAGAGCCAAGCCAATCAGAGGTGGAGGAGTTTGCTACGAGACCTTATGGGAGCTTATTAAATATGTAACACTCGCGAAAGCTGCTGAGGAGGAGGATGGCAGCTCCCCTGGTGCCTCATATCCTTCAGAGGGTAGATAATTAAGATTATTTTTAATAATGTGTGCATAAAATACTAGCCATGAGGGAAATAACATAGACTGTATATAACATGGACAACATGCCTCGATCATCCCCTATTGACTGCCTACATTAAAAAGGTCATAAACTTTGCCCCCTTCATGTTAGCAGATGGGACAAACTAAATCAATGTACATATTAGAGCTGCAACGAGTACTCGAGTAATTCGAGTAATTCAGGTACAAAAAATCCTTGAATCATTTTCTTTGCCTCAAGTATTCATTTAATCATTAATTTCGTTTAAGTAGTCACTTGCGTTCTACACGGACTGTAAACAGTGACGCACACGACTCAGGGTCAAAAAGTTGGCGCTATGGAAGAGAGCGAAGAGACCGTCCGCAGAAGACAAAAGATGTCCAAAGTTTGGGATCAATCGTTCGGTTTTAACAGGCCTGTCTTTTCTGTCACACATTATGCAATAGTATTGTTGCGACCCGGAATAATGGAGCTACGAAGCATGAGCTGGTTTTGCTGGTCTTTATTCCTCAGCTTCTCCCACAGGTCCTCCGCTAATCCCAGCTGGCTACTTCGCCCTCATCGTTGCCATGGCATAACGCCACTCCCCCCAGACGTCCTGCAACCCCATATCGAATAAAATTCCCAAAGATTGTCATTTTTCTGACAAGTTTGGTTTTAATTAGTTATTTGTTGCTATAAAAGGTGGTGTGACGTCATGATTGACAGCTGCTCTGGGTGAAACAGACACGGAGGAACCTGCATACTTCTTTTTGGGATTGTCAAAAAGAGATGTAGCTCTAGGTTTGCGTGATTTCAAACCAACAAAAAGCAGTAAGTCTGCAGTAAACTACCAACCGATTTGAGAGATCTTTGCAATTAAATTTGTAAGCTAATCTGTTGTTATGAGCTAGCTACGACAGCAAGCAGTTTAACTTTAGTTATGCAAAAAAAAAAACAGGTAATCAGTAGCTGGAATTGCTGATTATGTCTTATGCAGAAGGGATCTACATACTGTGTCTCCATAATTAACAGCGTGGTCGCTCTGATTGACAGGTAGGTGCCGTTGCCATCGTTGGGCACACCTTGGGCCTGCCAATGATCCACGATTTTAAGATTAGCTGGGGGGTGGGCGGAAGAGACAGGACTGCCAGCACGGTGGTGGACAGAGCCACTACATTCTGACCTTCAAAACAGTTATAACAGAACTGCTTTGTGGGTGACACCACGCTTGCGTCGTAAATCACAGTAAAAGGACTTGACAGATGTCTTGTTCTCAGAATTTCTAATGCACGTCAAAATGAGAAAGGAAACACTGGATTTCATTTTACAGTAATCCAACTTATGTGCACCGATATAACTCAGAAACTACTTCGGTCATTCCCCCCCTAAATTTGAATAAAAATAATTAGATATGCACCATTAGGTAGAAAACCTGGTGTTTTCGGTGCATCCTCTGTTTCTGTTCTCTACAGTTAAACTCTATAAAGACATAAAATGTCCTAAAAATACTAATCAGAAAAAAACAAACATGCTAAATAAAAGAATAAATTTGATGGACGATCTGTCAGTTAGGCAGTTAAGCAGTGGAAAAAAAAAATAATATCCCAACGGGAAGCCCCTGATTTCGAATTGAGTCACAGCCAATATTTTCAGCTGCCATCTTCTTTCACAGGGCTCGAGCTAAGCTGACATCCTAACAGCCAAAAAGCTGTGCCACATAACAGCCATTACCAAAACATAATCAAATGCCCATTATCTTCAAATGACTGTTGGCGAGAAATAGTAATTCATTACGAGCAAATAGACTCTAAGTAATATTTCCCTCCATGTCTGCTCATAATTTCAATTCAATTTTAGAAAAGGAAATAAAGGTCTGCTTTGTTTTGCAACATGTTTAATAAGCCCGTGTTTAGAACAGACTTGAGATATTAAGGTTATATGTTTGAAAGTTATTGATTATTACAGATAAGTCCTTGATATTTTTAAATGGTAAATGCATTTGTATGTATTTGGATAGCAGCTTTCTGATCTTCCAACCACTCAAAGCGATTTTTACAACACTTATCACAATCACCCATGAACACAGTGAACCGAGGCTGCCGTGCAAGGTGCCAACTTCTCATCATGAGTATCGATACTTTGATTGTTTTTTTCATACCATATGTTTTACATGACAGGAACTGTGTTAATTATATATTCAATAGTATCTAAAATAAAGTTATTAAAAAACACGTCTACAATCAGAGTGATGCCATCCACTTGGCTCTCTTCCTCCGGTACGGTCTACTAACAATCGTACATGCTCTGTTGCAGAGACACAAAGAGAGAGAGAGAGAGATGTTATCTGGTATTTTGTTGAAGACGAGGACACAGTGTTTATTTTACAAGCACGGGCTGCAACGGTAAACAGTGAACACACCTGGTTGGTGGTTGGTTTTGATCAGCTGCATCATTAACAACAAGCCTCCTCCGTACACGGCTCACCTGCTGCTGTGAAAACAGGATCGCAGGTGGAAAAAATCCAAAATGTGAGTTTTGTTTTTGGCCAAGCTTATAAAAGTACTGCTTGTACTGTTTGAGAGAGAGAAACACAAAGAGGTGTGGCGGGGCAAGTCGGTGTGTATGGAGAAAAGAGAGGGAGGTGAGCAGATTAAACTAGTTTGTGAGTAAACACTAAAATAAAATGGAGATTTAAGTAGAATTACATTATTAACATAAGAAATAACTTGCTAGAAAAAGGGTAAATGTCAAATAACCACACAAACACTGGTGACCTTTAAAAAAATCAATTATACTACTTTTTGTGCTTTTTTTTGCCATTATCAAAAGAAGTATCAAATACTGTTTGTTTTTTTTATTCTAGTATTGTATCAAAGTTTAAAATTCTGGTATTGTGACAGCCTTATATCATTTTTAAATGCACCATAATGTCCAATAAGTACTTTGTGATGTGGCAAAACAACAGAAATAGCCCCTGAAATGCTCAGCATTATGTAAGTGTTCAAGCTCTGATAGGAAAGCTCTTTCTGCGTGAATATCTGACGTCTGGGTTTGTTTGTCTGGCACTTATCTTTAACAAAACACCATAAAATATCAAACATAATTTACAAAATTTCAAAGAATTAACTACAAATATGAGAAAGATGCTTCACAGGATGTCGTCCTGCATTTGCCACTATTACAGCTGTTGACATAGTGTGTGTTTGTGTGTGCGACCGTCGCTCAAATCTAATCAGCTTTGGTAATGAGCATCTCCTGCAACCTTGCTTTGCCACTTTGTTGAACGGACGCACCCAGTTTGGTGTAAAAAGGAGGGGGAAATCAGCAGTGGCTGCTCCGGGAGAAGCTCAAATTACCCCCGTTATAGAAGCAGGGAAGGGAAATGGGTTGTGACTCCAAACATGGGAGCTAAGCCAAGCCCCGTGGTCCCACAGCTTTGTTTTCTGCTGGTGTACTTACCCGCTGCTTTGTGTTACAAAACTTTTTGAAGACAGCGCTGTCACCATTTTTCAGTTGTTTTATATTAAGAGAGATTAAAGACACTTTTTTTTTTGCACTAAGACTAATAAGACGTACATTTATCCCTCTCTTGTTTTATCAGATCCAGCATCTGTTTGTTTATAAATGCAGGTTATTGACCTGACACCAGACGATATAAAGAATGTTTGGGAAACTTTAACAACTACAGTAGGTCTATAATAAGCAGTAACGGTACATCTGAAGAGGACACCAAATGCTTTGCGCTCTATCCTGTGGTTCTAGCTCGGGCTTAACGGATCTTTTCATGCTTTAGTGAAAGTAGGCAAAAAACCGCAGGGCCAAGACCACAATACCACAGGCCCTGCCCCTGCCGAATGCAGACGCATGACTGAAGATCAGAGCTTGCCAGGCACCTCCTGGTTCTTGATTCATCATCATTGCACACAATTAGGAAAATCATGCCTGTTCTGCAAGTGATGACTGTGAGTAATCACCTCAAGTACAAAGTGGGAAAAACCTATAGAAAGAGTCAAGAGTCTTCAGAGTCAAGAGCATAATAATGGACGTCGGCTCAGCTCAACAGAAACAGCATGTAGCCTGCCACACCAAACAAACAATATAATACGACCCTGAAAAAAAAGCAGAAATGTGCAGATAAACTCGTTCAAAAGAGCTGTTAAACCAGCGTGTGTTGCGTAATGGTGCGAGCCAAGGTGTTCAGGCAGCACCAGTATGCAAAATTCTTCTCAGCACCTGAACTTGAACTCTTTGGCAGTGCGAGATGGGAGGGCTTGTCATTTTACAGCAAAAATCCGGGACACGGAGGGAACAGCCCGATGTCACAGGAGCTGTGCCTAAAGGGCACAATGAGATATGTGCTACCTCCTCCACACAACATGAGCAATGACAACACTGCAGTCTATTGAGGGTAAACATTCAAAGACTAACTGGCGAGGTGTTGCGTCACATCAGTTCGTGCTGCACTGCCACAGAAGTTGGCCTACCTAACTAAACCTGAGTAAATGACACAGCTTTGACATTTCAACACTAAAATAAGAAAAAAAAAAAGGAACACAACTCACTTTTGGCAAAACAGGTTGTGCTGTGATTCTCACGCGAATAAAGAACTATTTTTGTTTTAAACAGTGACCCTCATGTGCTTTTATTTGGTCCAAATGCAGAGCTGAAGTCTGTAAATGTTGAGACTGGTTGGACGTGTAGCAAAAGCAAAAGGGGAATGGAAAAAATGATGTGTCGGTGGAAAGCAGCTGAGAAGAACTACAGAATGAGCTACTGGTCAGCTACAAAACATTTATATGAAAATAATGTGTCTAATCATGCAGTTTCTTCAAGTACAAAATATGTAGAAACCAAACTGTGACCAATACGGGACTAAACTGAGCAAGATTTGTCTGCTGACATCGACATGAGACAGATTATGATCTTAACAGAAAAATGTACTGGTATGGTGAATTTCAAAGGTTTTATCATCTCACTCGGTAATGTTACAGCTGAAACTAACAACTGTTTTCGTTGTTTATCAATCTGATGATTGATAAACATAAAAACTTTAAACTAACAATCGTTTTTAGCCCTGATCCAGGAGTGTTATACTACATATCACGATGGCCATTCATAAAATTTACTGCAGGAAGATCTTTGAAAATGATTTTGAAATATCGCTGGGTGGAAGGCAATCATCTTAGCAAATTATAAAAGACAATAAAAATTGTCGGGCCGTAATAGAGTAACAAGACAAACCTGGGGTGACTTCCAAAGGCTAAATTCCACCGGGCGCAGATGTGACGTGTTCTGTGTGCACCGCTAGAGCTAATCATGGTTGTTCTAGTCAATGTTTCAACACACAAAGGAAGCACCGCGGTCCGAGACCAGAAACGGGTCTCCACTGTGCTCCTCTGAGAATACGTGGCTATTCCACTTATGAAGGACGCCACGAGCAGCCAGTCAATCCAGGTTACAGGGCAGCTCGAGCTGGCCAGAGTCAGACACAGAAATGGCATAAAGAATCTGGTCGATTTTCCAAAATAAAACACCCTGTGCAAATTTCCAATCATAAAAACATTTAACTACGTAGCAAATTTATATATTGACGCAAAACGCTTCTGAAGTGCTCCAGGTGGAGTTTGAAGTCATGTGGAGAACGAACCAAAACAGCTACAACCTGATGTAGACGTGCTTGGTGGGGTTTTGCCGTCTTTATATAAAGCATATAAAATCTGGATTAGTACTCCAGCAGCAGTGTGCTCAGTGCTACCACCGGTGGCTGCAAACTATATCGCGGCAACACCATTAATTAGAACCGTAGTCAAATTGCTAAAAAGAATTCATTCTATTCAGTGAGTTTTTATTTCTGTACCAAACTGTATGAAGGCTGAAACGTTCAGGCTCCCTCTGATTCCAGGACCATGATATGCATGACAGTCCAGGATCAATACATATGACATGAGAGGTATAGAAATATAACAAAATACTGCTTACTTCTTTGACACTGGTTCTGAGTCCAGCAGCGCTCACTGAAGTGCCCGTTGATGGTGGTCGTCTGGCAGGTGGTCTTTCCGACAGCCGCCCCCGGGCACACGTCTCCACACTCTCTGTCGTTCTTGTTAGCCATGATGTAGTTGTCCTCAACCGAGTCCAGGATTTTGGACCAGTCCAGGGTGGAAAGATAGCAGAGATCAGGGTTCTTCTCGATTCTCACGGCTCCTCGGGTGATGTTCATCAAGCTATGGAGGCCGATCTCTCGCAGCTGGAGCATCTCAAACATCACCAGGGCGTAGTTGAAGAACAGATTGTTGCCTCTGATCACAGTAAGGTTCGGGAAGAGGTCGCTGAGGCTCTCCAGGCCGTAAACTCGGAAGAGCAACAGGTAGTCAGTGACCACTATCAGTTTGGGGAAACTGAGGCCTCTGAAATCTTCGGGCTTGGTCCTGAACATGAGTAAGATCTTCAGGTGGCCTTCGATCACAGTGCAGTTCTCAAGTGTCTGCAGGTTGGTCACATTGTTCCGGATGTCCTTGCTTGGACAAACTGAAAAGACACACAAGGAAAGACAATTCAGAAACTTGATACCTTCATGTATGACCATGCATATTTATAAAAACAAGGCTCAAACAGTATTGTGTGTGTAGTAACAGAAGTCTGATGTCTAACTGGACAGAAGTGACTTATGAAAAGGAAATGTTATAACTCTCAGATAGCTGAATGTGAATGATGCGTTAGGCAAGACGTCTGCACTGTAAACTGGAAAAACAGGGTTGAAGAAGTCAGACATGGTCTCAAGGGGAGAAAAAATAGCTCTCTTGGTAATTAGAGGAGATATTTTACTGAAAAATATGCGGTTATGTCTCTGGCTTTGATGAAGACCAGACCATCTTCACTGACATTTTGTTTAGCAACCACATAGCTGGCCGTGAGCCACTGTCAAATATGGAGTGCTGTCATCACAGTGAGGCTGTGCTCATCCTTAGTTACGCTAAGTTGATTTGTGGAGTTCCTTCTGTAACTCAAGACCATAAAAAACATTACCTAATGCATTAAAAATATTTGTCTGTGAGGGGGGAACTGTACTAATGCACCAGTAGTAGATTTGTGGCTTTGTCAGTCTTCACCCAGACACATGATCCTGTTTGATGAGAAACTCCTGAACTGTGCTACTGTGCAGACGGCTTACATTTTAACTGTCACAATCATTTTAGATTTGCTGTATCAACATTTTGCGGAGGGTTGCAGCAGTTGCAACAGTTATTTTTCTAACGAATCTAATCTTAGTTTAGTCTATTGCATATCAGACAATTTATAAGATCGCCAAAGGATTCCTTTGAATTACATATTTTGTTGAACCAACAACTCAAAACTCAGCAGAAAAGCCGTAGATCTTCACATTTTTGGAAGCTAAATCCTGCAAATTTTTTGGCCTTGTTGCTTGAGGAAATGATATTTATTATAACAATACTCAAGTAGTTTTATTTCAATTGATTGCCAAGTCTTTCAGCTCTAGATGAAACTGTACATGCGGTACAGTGCTCTTGAACCTCCTGGAAAATACATCAAACACTATTACACACACAGGTGGTGGTCTGTATGGAGAGAGCTGACAGTAATGAGGATTTCCTCAACTCTCTCGTTGGGAAATCAGCCAAACTCTCGGGCATATGCTTTGTGTGACATAACACAAGTAATGACAGTCATAAAGACCGTTTTCCTTTGCAGGTGCGACGTGGGACATTCCAGGCACACGATTTTACAGTTCACAAGTCATGGTGCAGCTGGGAGGTGTGCTGCCTGGTTTAGAGGGACTGTATTTGTTTACCAACTGACCCACCATTGAGCTGGGCACATCAGGCCAACTGGTCAACCATGTGGGGAAGCGGTATAACAGCTAGGCATGCACCTCTTTATGGCAGCAGCTCATTTTACACCTTCTGTTGCATAACAGTACAAGACAACTGACACACACACACACACACACACACACACACGATGTCCAAACAACACGCTTTTCACTCCATGACCTTAACCAGCATGCTCGCTCTGCAGCAATTATCTAGAGTTCAGCCTACAACTTTGAGGCTTGTTTAAAGTACACACAAAATGTCCTAACATGGATTTAAGCTGCAAGCTATTAAAAGCAACTTGGCATGTTATAAAGTACACTTCTCTTTTTAAAACTACATTTAGATCTGAAGTTCTCTTTGTGGTCTTTGGGAGTGTAGCCGAATTGTAAGCATGAATGGCATGCCACAAGCCTGTAATTTCAACACATCCACCTCCAAATGAAACATTTCCTATCAAACTGACGGTAACTGCCAGTGGAGTGTACTGCAAATGTTGCTCATTGCCGTGTCCATCAAGGAACACATTTACAGCTACAAAGAGCCTCCCTCTTTCTCGTACAAGACCTCACACACAGTCGAACAAAACAGTTTAATGGACAAAGACGCTGGCAGTGTAACGATACAAGGAGGAGGGGGACGGTGGTTCTGTAGTCGCAGTTTAGTCAGCCAGCAGAGCACTGAGTGACCCCGCGAAGAAGGCAAATCATCACAGGGCGGCGAGCTAAGGCTCCTATCAGTGTACACTTTCAGCCAGGCCAGTATTTTTAGCACCACATTCCCAATAGAGAATCTAATACACTCCGGCCGCACCGATAGTGGCTCACATTGGAAACTGGAACATGGCAGCCCTGGTGTGTAAGTGAGGAATTTTAGAACGGCAGCAGAGAAAGAAACTGACCGAGCTGACTTCTCCGTGTGTGAATACTTTAGTTTAGAAACAAAACTTTGGCACAAGTGGGAGCTTTCTTTTTCTGGTGTTGTTTTGCAGTCGAGCGCTGACAATCAGTCTGACATGATTTAAGCTAAACAAATCAGGTGCATCGCTGAATTTAAATGCTCCCTGTATTGTTGGGAAAGAGGGGGAAACTGGGAGACATCACAAAGGTTACTATGGTGACTAGGCTCTCAATACATCACCTACGCTGAGCCAGACAAGACTGAAAACACAGCCACGGTGCTCTGAATCGACAATTAGAGCCATTAGAGAGGCAGACTTTCATTAGCCGATGCCATCAGAAGTCACACACTGTCTGCATCTCTAAAAACACATGAACTTTTAAGGTTAATCAAAAAGTGGCGGTATGATGGTTTCTTATTTCAGCAACACTGTGAGCAAGGAAAAACATGTTCTTAATAACTGCATAACCACATTAGAGAGAGAGAGAGACATTAAAAGTTTAAAGGTTTATCTTTTTTATCAGCAATGAATCCAAAGAAAAACAAAACAAAACCAACAACAAATTAATTCCACTGACGAATAAAGGAAAATCTCAGCACAGAGACAAATCAAAGTACCTCAGCATGGCATTTAAAAACATAATAAAGGAGAAAATAAAATCAATTTCACTAAAAGCACAAACGTTTCATTCTTAACCTTGGAAACAGTCAGCTCTATTTGTGTCTGGAGAATACAATTCACCATTAACCGCGGTTTGTAACGGTTAAGTTTTGTAACTGTAAAAGACTCAGTTACAGCTTTCTGTCACAACGAATATGCTGTGAGTTGAAGGTCCAGTGTGTAAGATGTAGTTTTATAATCTGGAGGTGTAGTTGTGGATTGTAACCCCCTTGTGTCACCCTCACTTTTTTTTAGCATGAAGGAGAAACTAAGGTGGCTGCAAGACGTGCAAGACAAATGTAATCTAAAATTGTTGCATCCCTAGTCTGGATAAAGAAAAATGCACATTATTGGAGCTGAAAAGGTAAGTCAATTAAACGATAGGTCGATCAACAGAAAGATTTTATTTCATGTTCCGGTAATTTTTCAAGCACGATTAGTAGAAGATTGCACACACTGTCTGTTTTCAGCTTTTAAGATGAGATAATTTGCTGCTGTAGACTTTTGGTTGAACAAAACACAACACAACATCTTTGTCTCTAGGAAGTTGTGATGAGCATCTTTTTTTTTTTTTTTTCATAGATTTCATAGATTTCATAGACTGTGATTACTCAGCAGAGGATGATGCAATAATACAATGGTGCAAATCATCAGTTTCACATTATAAGAACATCATACGTTCAGGCGTTGTCCACTGAGCCACATCTGAAGGTGGTCTGGTTCACATTGTGATCAGACCACAGTCAAAGTCAGCCAGAGTTAAAGGAAATCAATACAGCCTGATCATGTTTGAGAGGAAAAGAAAAACAAATCCGCCCACGAGAAGAAAAAGTCAGTTTGTTGAGATCTGCCAGCTGACTTCTTTGACCCTACATACACATGTACAATGTCACAATTATGCACAATAATGCAGACAAGCTACAAACAAGACCAGATAGTTAATATCAAGCGTATGTATATGCAATGACGACATGCCATTTTCCTCGTAAATGTACTGAACTGTAAATCTGATGTGTGAACACAAACACTGTACATATATAAGTCAGTCTAAAGTCAGCGCTGCACAGTCTGTGTGCACAGTGGCACAATCCTTTCACTACAGTTGCAAGCATCGACAGGCATCGATGGTGGGATGGACAAGTGTGTGGAGGGTAGGGGGCGGGGGGGGGTGGCGAGGGCAACAGACTGTTAGACTGACGACCGGGCCTCGGAGAGAGCTGAGGCCACAGTGAGCATTCAGAAACACAAACACTCAAGTGATTGCAACACTTCCCTTTGCAAGGTTTCGCTGTTCTGTTGTTTTCTAACCTGGGCTGAAAACCAACCACAAAACGCAGAGGTCACCCACATGCATTTTCACAATGTTTACGTGTCCAAACTGACATGGGATGTAAGACGGGTTGTCTTCCTTAGTTTAAAAAGACACAGAAAACAACTTCCTTCTCTTCTGAATTGTAGCAATGACATATAAAACAAAACATACTACTGTTCTGGATGTGACCTCAAACGCGACGGTTAATGAGTCAGCATACAACCATTTCGTTTAGAAACACTCTTGGCTGCAATTACAGTTAATTGAGAGGTTTGCCATCTCTTCAGCTGCAAAGGATTAGATATTACAGCAGTTAGAAAGTGACATTATTACAACTGTAAGAGATACAACGCTGTTGTGAAATTGCTCAAGAGTCATCCTCAACAGTACACGCTCTACTTTACATGTTTTGTAAGCACAGCTGTTTGGGTAAGGGTGGCATGGCGAGTGCAGCACATTCACAATACAATTCAAGTCTGGGGAATAAAAATGACACCAAAGTAATTCAGGCCCTGGTCTTTAAATAGAGTGAAATGGAGTAAAAGAGAGAGAATATAAAACCACAAAGTTCCCTCTTGGGATTGTTTGATGTGTATCCTGTAGAGAAATGGCTCTGGACCAAAGATCATTTGGTGATTCAGTTGCCCCGGCAGCTGCACTCTCTTACAAATGTATTCTCTCTGCCAACGTTGGCATTGATGTAATTATTACTTAAAGTGTGAGAGCACAATAACAAGCACATTAACTTTAAACCGGGTCAGTTTCAAGGGTGAACATCTGACATAACAAGGCCTCTTTGTCAGACGCCTGTGTGGTCAAAGTGAAAAAACTACAGGTGCGCCTGATCGCTCCTTTTTCAAGCTGTATATAATTTCAAACGTGAACCTGTCAACCAGGATTAGACATTAGCCATTGTTGAGGGAGACGAGTGCAAAAATCATTCTATTGTATACACGTCAAACAACTCATGACTTTGGTACCTGAGACAGTGTTTTTGTTTTGGCGGGTGACAGTTTCATCACCTTACAATTGCTCTCCTTGTCACGAGGCGTAAATCAAGAGTGCCAGGTCACTAACTGACGCCACTTCCTTACGAGATCTGCACTGACCAGATCGGTGCTCAGCGACAGGCTGCCAGTGGCTTCATGGCAAGCCCCAGCCGCTTGACACTCGCCTTTGACAAAGTAATGTGTTATCTTAGTGACACAACAATACGCTGCAGTCTGACAACCGGGCCACGAGGTGAGCAGAGCTGTAAGTTAAACCGCAGTATGTGGAATAATAAACAAACAGATGTCTGAAAAACCTGAAACGCTATAAAACAACACTTAGCACTGTTCTGAGAGGTATTTCCAGACTCCTCAAACACATTTTTAACCATGTGGATGAAAAAATATTCTGTGTTAAAAATATTTTTAACCTGTTCCACTGCAGAAACTGTTTCCTAACCAGGTAGGCAGAAATTATAAGCCCCCTTTGTACAAGTTTTTAAAAAAAACATTATTTACAATGTAGGATTATAGACAAATATAACTATTACTATAAATAACTTTTGATTTTTGTCAAGAGACAGAGACAGGACAGATACAACAACGTTAAATACAATATACAAAACCAGTCAAAAGTTTGGACGAACTTTAACATTCAGTGTTTTTATTACTTTCTACATTGACATCAAAACTATGAAATAACATGTGTAGTTATATGGTAAACGAAACAAGTGTAAACAAAGCAGAATAGGTTTTATATTTTAGATTATTCAAAGTGTTGCACACTCTTGTCATTCTCTCAACCGGCTCCATGACGTAGTCAATCAGACAATCAGTTGTTCAGAGGTAGTCCTATTCAACTACTGCAGTAATCCGTATTGTGGCAACAAACAGTAAACAACTGTCCAATGCCAAAGGTCAATCGATCCAAACAATGTCAAAAACTTTTTGAATGTGTCTCCGATCAAACTGGCTCTCATGAGGACCACCCCAGGAAAGGGTCCAAGAGTTACCTCTGCTGCAGAGGATAAGTTCATTACAGTTACAAGCCTTAGAAAACGCCAATTAATGGCAACTCAGATTAAAGCCAGCATAAATGCTTTACAGAGTTCTCTACGTTGAACTGTGTGACTCAGGTCTCCATGGTTAATTCTCTGAGGGAGACCAACAAGAAGAAGAAAACTGTTGAATGGACATTAGACCAATGGAGATCTGCACTTTGGTCTGATGAGACCAAATTTGTCTTTGTGAGACACAGAAAAGGTGAACGGATGATATCCGCATGTGTGGTTCCCACCACAAAGTAAGGAGGTGGAGGTGTGATGGTGTGGACTTAACCCCCATTTCTAACATAGGCTACTGCAGCAACATGCTATCCCGTCTGGTTTGAGCTCAGTGGGACCATTATTTGTTTTCTGTCAGAACAATGACCCAAAACACACCTCCAGGTTATGTAAGGACTATTTGACCAAGAAGGAGAGTCCCTGCAGGGCTGCATTAAATGACCTGGCCTCCACAATCACCCGACCTAAAACCCAGCTGAGATGGTTTGGAGTGAGTTGGACCGCAGAGCGAAGGAAAAGCAGCCAACAAGTGCTCACCTTGAAGAATATATGATATAAAACATACATAATTTTCTTTGTTTAGACTTTTTTTGTTACCACAGACTTCTATTTATGTTATTTCATAGTTTCTATGCCTTCAACGTTAATCTAAGATAATAAAAATAAAGAAAAACATTGACTGAATCAAACTTTTGACTGCTGCTGAACATACAACATACTCATCTACACAAAGTATAAAAGCTAAAAACAATATAGTGCCAGAGATTTAGCATTAAAAACACAAACACCCTGAGGTAATGTTTGTTAGGAAACAGTGGCACAACTCAAACAGACAAAGTTTTACATCCAAGCCTTCATAACAGCAGTAAGTATTGTTAAAAATAGAGTGGGTTTTTTTTTACAGTCGACTGAGTATTTATCTTTTAGGAAAATGTAATGTTACGACAAGAGAGGCCCAAACTGGAGCTGACTGAATGTACCAAAGCACAGGCCACATTGCAGTTATGGACAGCTGACGCTTAATAAATTAAATCAATTCATACTGCCACTAAATATAAGCTTTCATTATTAGGTGAATTTTTCCATCAAGCTGAGCTGGACAGCTACCAACAAGTAGCTCAGAAGATTTCCTGACTTCGACACTGGTCGGTCCAGCTTATGAAATCAGCCAGTGTGAGGCCCAGGTTCCACGCTTCCCTTCTGTGGTTCACTCTCAAGTCTGAGAGGAGTGGGAGGAAGAAGAGGAAGAAGAGGAAGAAGAAGAAGAGGGGGGTGCAGTGCAATTACACAACTGCTGAATTATGTCTTGAAAGTCTTGCTCAAACTGGTTTGATGACATCGCTCCGTTTGCCCCTTGCTAAAAACCTGATGAAAGGTGAGGGAGTCTGAGCTTTTCTTCTCCTTCAGAGCACCTCTTAAATCAAAATACTGCCATGTACTACTGCAGTAGTATGAGTTTTTAAAGCTGCCTGGGGCTACATACACTGTGTGTGTGTGTGTGTGTGTGTGCAGTAGACTAACTTCTTATTCTGAAGAAAGGGGGGAGTGTGTGTTACTGTTTATGTGCTCCTGTCAAGATTACTGTAACAAACAAACCCTAAAGCACTTTTTTAAATGAATGGGTGAACACTTTGGAGCAATTTAATAGACAATCTTAATAAAAAGCATCTATAATTTTGCACCAAAACAAATGCAATATATTTCGATATGCACTCTCTGTTCTGAGCAAAGATTTGAAGTAACTTATAAAACTTTTTGAGCATTAACTGATGTTTTAAGTACAGCTTTTATTCATTGTTTAGATTTTAAATTAACGTTGCTTTGCCACCTAATTTAGCAATATTTTCAGAGTTCATTACAAAACAAAGTAATGACACATAACCTGAACACAAGCCAACTATGCAAAGCCAAGTGTCAAAAGAACAGCTATATTTATTTTGCTATTTCAGTACGTCTGAACGGGACAGAAACTCCATGATGAGCTGTTAACTTTGTGAGATTATACTCTCACCTGTAAATCACAAAGTAACCACCACTGAATGATCTGCTTAGATAAATATGATAACATTTCCTGGTATATGGGACAGTGTGTCACGTTCACCAGAATGGTCTTGTGTAAAACCAGCAAGTAGTCCCACAGGTTTGCTAGACGTTTCCTTAAAAAATATAACTAATATTTGCTTTAAGTGACAGAGTGAAACGGCGAATGTGTGCAGACGTTGTGGTGTGTGAGAAATGTGAAAATGTCTCCGGGTGATTGCAAATGTGTTCATTCATCCTCATCAATCCGAGCTTGTGAGCTGGTGAATATAAAGGGATTGTCAGGAGCTGTAAAGAGGGCTTATTGTTACATTCCTGCACTGACCACAGCAACAAACCAGAGGCTTTCCATGCTACAGTAACAGCCAATTAATACGTCTAAATTCCTAGACTGCTTACTTATTTGGGACAAAACATTTTGTTTACAGTCCCTGCAGGCTCAAATAGCCGATAAGTGTTAACCTTTGTCCCTTCAATGCAGTGACTGTCTATAAAACCACTGTTTGCTGCCTGCCTGTCTTCATCAAATCACCATTACAAACAAACAAAACAAAAATATCTGGGTGACAATTCACATACAGGCTGTCTACTAGTATGTTTGCAGTAGCTCCATAAACAAATATGTTATAGTTGTAATATAATGTTTGTTTGTCAGCATGTTTTTCTTTTAAAATCCTACATTTTATTTACTGGCTTTTGTATATAATTCAAAATGTGTAAATATAGCCACATATTAATTATTTGAATCCTAAATGTCTATAAAAAAATGGATAAAAATGTAAAATAAATCTACTTAACCTATTTCCACACACAATTAGGGAATGTGTAATGATTTTTTTATTTCAGTGTTAATCCACTCACCTGTAATAGACAGAAAATTGCGCAATATTTGACTGTTTTTTTAAATCAAATGTTACTTTGTATCTGTAGTTTATCACGTCTGGTTTCTTAGTTTGTTGTGTATAATTTGTGTTCACACAATCACAAGTACAGACGCTTATTCAGACATTTTTAAACAATTAAAATAGTTCATATTAACTATGATAAAAATGTGATATTTTAATGCAACTTACCCTCTCCACTCGCTCGATGACAGCTCATCATTAAGCAGCCAGCGGTCAAAACAAAACACAAAGTCCGGAGCCACATAACTGACTCGGGATAAGACACCATCCAGCACTATTCCCGGGTCAAATGCAGAATAATCCTTGGCAAAGGAGGGCTGCTCAAACTGGTGGAGAAATGCCTTCAGGAAACTGGTTTTGTTTTGCGGCGTGGGCCAACAGGTAAACAAAAATAAATAAAAGACATCCCGGAAGATGGGCGGAGGAACGAGTCCAACGTGTTCAGTCAAACACAGGCTAACGCTGCTGCTAAAGTTAGCCTCCTCGTTGAAAAGCACATTTAATAAACAACAACACCACGGGACACAAGCGCTCCTTTTTTGTGTGTCTTCAACTGCGTGTGTTGGTTAATAAACTGGTCCAGTTCAGTTTGTCTGTGTCCCAGAGGTGGGAGGGGGAAAAAAAAACAACAAGACTTGTTGGCCGAGCAGATGCTAACGTTAGCGCTAGCACAAACGGCAGTTGAGCTAACTAACTAGCTATGAGCTAGCTACCTAGTAGCCTGGCTCCACCACTCGGGTCCAGGCCACAAGTGAAGTTTGCGCTGCTTTTTTAAGCAAACCACTCAATCAATATCAACTTAAAGAAACCTCACGACATACCCGCACATCTGCGCTGCATATTCTTTATAAAAAATAAACAAGTTGCATGCGTTAACATCGCAGTAAAAGCGACGCTTAACTTAAATTTAAAGTGGATTTTTTTTAAGCTTGCTTGCTTGCTGACTCGATGGTTGTGGCATGCGTGGCGTAACGTTAACGTGTCTTTCGTAAAATATATTTAAAAAAAAAAGAAAAAGATAAATCCCTTCAAATCCTCCAACGAGCACAAAACATTTAACGACAGCTGACTTATTTTTCTCTGGGAAATAAGGTGTTTTTCTCCGGCTAGCTCCAAAATAGAAATAAAAAAAGCGATAACTCCTCTTCAGTCAGTGCAGAGATTTGAGTGAGACCTCCGCTCTCTGGAAGGCTGACAGACGGGACTTCGTCGTGGCTCAACAGCACTCCACTCTTTTTTTGTTTGGAAATAAAAAAATACATAGAAGTCCAAGTTTTTATGCTCCACACAGCTGACTGCTCCCACAACTAAACGTGTATCTGAATGAGAGAAAAGTAGATGAAAAAAAGTTTCTACTTATTTTTTATTTATTTTTTTCCTTTTCTTCTTCCACACACAGAGGTAGATTGTACAGTCTCTCAGGTCCTGTAGGATCCCCCTTCTTCCCAGCCTCTCCGCCAGTAAACAAACCCTGCCAGTGAGCCAGATGGGCTTGAGGGGAAATACGGACTGGAGCTTATTGGATTACACAACAAACTGATCCGACTGTCAGGTGGTTAAAAAAGTAATGCAGTTACTCCAGATCTTAAAAATAAAGATACCACAGTGCAGAAATACTGCGTTTGCAAGTAGAAATTATGCATTTACTGAAGTACAAGTACAAAAGTACAAGCGTCAAAATATAATATAATACTCAAAATATTGGATTACATCTGATAAATCTTAATCTTTTTAATTTAACCTTTATTTGACCATCAAATGTCCCTTTGAGATTAAAAATCTCCTGGTCTATGGAAGCCCCAAGCTGTCATACATTCTGCTACCCAACAGTATATAAATTAAATATATATATATATATATATATATATATATATATATATATATATATATATATATATATATACACACACATATATGAATATACTGCTTTATACTGATGCTGTTGGTTTCATGGCCAGTCCTGCACTTCTATTTTTATATGTTGTAATAATTGTTTTGTTTTGTATCTTACGGAAGCCCAAAGCAGTCATACATTCATATATTTTATTTTCTTCCGTTTTCTCATGATAACCAGTTAATTTAATTTGTTTTCTTCAGATCTCGAGTTATTTTTGTCATTATGTAGTTATGTAATAACAAATATAATAACGAAACTTTGTTTTCCAGAGATAACAGTAATTAATTTCAGGAATTTTTAATCGTAACTGCAATGATTTAATATTCTAGACTATCCTTTTGTTGTTTCAAGATCATGAATTGATTATGGCATTATCTCTGAAAAATAATGATTCAGTATCTTGAGATCTCGAGAACATTATCTTCTTATGTCAGGATAACATTTGTTATTTCAACATAATGACATAAATAACTCATTAAACAGAGGAAATAAAATGTATGAATGTATGACCATATCGGGCTTCTGTAAGATACAAAACAGGCAAATTTTACAACACATAACATCCCAAAAATAAAAAATATATTTCTTAATATACAGCAGCTTGTGAATTCTTCCCCTTGAGATCAATAAAGCCTGAAGGCTGCTATGAATTTATTTATTTATTTATTTATTTATTTATTTATTTACCATTACCATTATCTAGTCTAGTTATCATGCAATTTAAAAATACAGATTTTCTTTGTCTTGTATGATCATAAGTTTGATTTCTGAGGCTTTGAATTGTTGCTCAGAGAAAACAAATGCTTTGAAATCTCTCTGAGAAACAATGATACTTGACATTTGTTACTTTTTAATTAAATACACGCTTACATTTTATAGACCAAACAAATTATTGATTAAGTGATTAATCTAGAAAAATGCTTTTATTAACATTTAAACAATAATAGTATAGTAATGATAATATTAAGCTGCTCATCCTAAAGTTAAACATCTAGATAAATCATGATTTTTAAACAAACCCTCCAACTGCAGGGATCATTAACATTATTACGATATTATAATTATTCATAGAGCACTACTGTGATTGGTTAGCAGTATTACTGGCCTTTCCCCTCCTGCGTGAGTATGAAACAACAAATCTTAACTCAAGTACTTCTTACTAACTTCTCACAGACCTTTCAGTCCACATCTCAGCCTTTGTCAGTGGGTGGAGTTTGCTCTGTTGTCATGGAGATAGTTCAGTTGTTGTCGATTGTTGGCAGCTTATTCAACTGTTTTATTACACAGAAAACGTGACACATTCAGGAAAGTTTCATGTCTTTACTGTACTCATGTTACAGACCTCGACAGAGGTCTATTATTCTCCTTAATTAGACCTTAATGTAGCAGTTATTAATCAGAATCACATGTCAACGCAGCAGAAAATAGGCGCACAAACATTATACCAAGGACTACAAATACAGTGTGGTGTGGTGTAATGCTGGCTATAAATACACATATGTTGTATCTATAAACATGCACTGAGGTACAAGCGTACAGTTTAGCTAAAGCATGCCCAGTTTTAGTGCAACAACAGGTGTTTACACAGCCATTAGCAGCGTGATTGTAGTAGCTGTGAGGTTTCTACACTTTTGAGATTTGTAGAAGACGCAGCTGTTTGAGTAAATAATAAACTTATTTTGCCAACAGCACGGCTCCACCTGCACCTTCACCCTGCGGTGTACAAGTCTTAGATAGATGACAGAATAGTTACATGATTATTATAATGACACAAAACATGACAAAATGATGCTTTTGATTGTATTTAATTGCATCTTTTTATATAAATATACAAATTAAATATACATTATGAGCAAACCCATAGACCTATTGCAATTACTGTTACATAAAGACACACCTCACAGGACAATACCAACAACACTGACTCAGCCGCTGCCATACAGGTTTTCTAAACGCTTTTAATGTGGTGTAATGTTACTAATTATGTTGTTATGCCACTCATTGCTACTAATTTTTTTAAAGTAGCAAGACAACAAATCAGCGAACACATTGTTGTGCTGATTTAGTGACGTGTTGGTCTAATAATAAGCTTGTAAACGCTGTCTTCTAAAAAATTGAGCATGTGATTAAGGGATTTGCATATGGTATGCGGGCACGGTATGTTCTGCTTAGAGGTAAAAAATAGTATAATTAAGTTGCATTATGAGCTTAAACTGATGTGAAAGCACCGTAGTACAACCTGTCTGTCAAATTTCAAGTTGTATATCGGATATACACACATGTACCCGGCTAAGAGAAGATCATGGAGGGGACAATTTGTGAAAAATGTGGACATAAACTGTTTGTTTATTTTCCTTTCAATTCACTTCAAGGTCACATGTTACCGAGGAATGTTTTGCAAGAAAGAAAAATCAATCCTTAACCTTTTTATCCGTGTTAGATTTGGCCCTTCTCTACATGTTCCATGTTGAAGATGTTATTTTAGGAAGCTGAAGGAAAAAAAGACGAGGAAGGAAAATCCTTGTGTGATTCAACCATTGTTGAACTGCTCACACTCAGACAGACCAATGGAATAAAAGACGTTTTTTAACACTGAGCTCTCAGAGGCTGAAAATATCTGAGAGCGTCCTTCCCGGCATGTTTGTGTAAGCTGTAATTGTGCCACAATGCCACCTCCATCAC
Source organism: Miichthys miiuy (assembly GCA_036365135.1). Lineage (NCBI taxonomy): Eukaryota > Metazoa > Chordata > Actinopteri > Sciaenidae > Miichthys > Miichthys miiuy. The sequence goes on along the minus strand of CM071617.1, from coordinate 7,410,686 downwards.
CACTGCTAATTCACTACCTGTTTACGTCCTCCCATCAAAGCAGCTGCAATGTTTGATGCAAGATACTGAAATAGATTTTTTTTTTACTGGAATACTAAAAAAGCTCCACTTACGGGATTTCTGCGGCAGCTGTGACACTTTTAATCATCAGTTCATTGTGAAGTATTCTCTGGCTGGGATTTGTCTGTAAAAGCGAGGCAGGTGGTGTGAAAGAACACCAAACACTCTCCTCTGTTGACGCAGGCACTGATTCAGTGGGAAGCGTAACGTGAAACAGGCTCATTAGTAATATCAGCACTTGGTAATCAGAGTTATTTACCACAAGCTCTCACATGTTCACAACAGCACGTCTGACATGGTGGAAGGAAAACTGAAGCAACAGGGTCAAGAGGTGATGCTCGCTAACGCCTTTCAGTGCAGCACTTACTGGGCAACTAGAGGGAGAGAAAGGTTACTAACGGACAAGAGTTATAAGCTTCTGCACTTACTGAACTGACGTGCAAATGCAGGAACATTTTACATTATATTGGAGGCATTGCTGTGAATTTTATTTTGTAAACATAATCCCATATTGAGTGTGCAGTCTGTGGCAGTGAGATTAAAGCCTGCTGAGTGACTGGATAAAGCCGTGTCTTCCCATTCACGAGTTCCTGTTTTATTTTTTGACTCTCAAGTTTTGTCTGATTTTCTAGCATACGCGTTTTGCATGTGGTTATTAGCTGAGCAGCGACATTTGTGTTGTGGAATTACAATGTGCCAAAAACTGCTGTTTTTGTTGCCTTAAAATGAGCTTTTTTTACATTTACATTTATCCAAAGCGACTTACAGAAAAGGGAACAATCAAGGTATAGTGCGATAAGAAGCGTTACTGCAGCAATAAGTGCTAGTGACAATTCTTAACGAGTAGATTTGTCATGTAGTGCTAGGATAAAAGGTATTCACTGAAGAGCAGGGTCTTCTGGAGGGTAGAGAGGGACGCCCCTGCTCTGGTAGGAACTGGTAGTGCATTCCACCAACGGGGATCCACAAACGAGAAGTTTGGATTGCCTTGAATGAACAGGTGGCAGAGCCAGGCGTCGCAACGGAGCGCAACAGTCTTGAGGTAGCAAATGCCTATATAAGGGCGTTCAGGTAGGTACGTGCAGTACCGGCAAGTGTCAGCAATTTGAATTTAATGCTCTCTGTAGATATTTTTATATCTACAGAGAGCTGGTCCTCTTCCAAGGAGTCCGCCATGTTGAACCGCCATTTTTCTACAGTAGCCCAGAACAGACAAACTAAACACTGGCTCCATAGAGGGCCTTTGCTTCTTTTGTGAACTTCGCAGAGTTTTTCCTACATGCTTGGAAGAAGAGGGTGAGGTGTGGAGGCAGTTTTTAGTTGTTTGCAATCTGCCACTAAAACCTACACACTGGACCTTTAATCTTTAATTATATATATAAAAAAAAAGCTAAATTAAAAACAGGCTTGTTTATTAATGAGGAACCAAGTTACTTTCAGTACAACTTGTATCTTAATATTTTGTTTCATCCAGTGTAGCCGAAGCTGAGTACAGACCCCACTGTGCCTGACCAGATTAGGGTCATTACGGCTCAGAACTATTGATGTGAAATTGAGGCTGAGATGAACCAAAAAACAAATGACTCATAAACACGTGATGTGAATGCTGACAGCCTGTTGCTTGTTGCTGGGGACTAAAAAGAGGTTGTTTTTTGAGCTTTGACTACTAATCTTGATGACCTTTTAATCCTGACCTCTGCTGGGGTCGTGTCAGACTGTTGAGGTGGAGTAGTCACGTCACTGTGCTATAGTTCGGTGCAGGTGACGGTGAAGGGTCAAGGTGGCATAAAGAGCAGGCAGTTGGTGTTTTAAATCAACTTCATCTACACATATAAAGAGAAGACATGAAGATGGAATTTTTGGATGCTTGTTAAAGGTCCAGTTTGTAAGATTTAAGGGGGATTTAGCAGGCACTATTTAAAGAATAGAGAAAAAAAAGAATATAATACTCATCATTTCTTCTTCATTCAAGGAGAGGTTGAAGCGTTAGGGTTGCAATCAGCAGCTATACCTAGATGCCACTAAATCATACACACTGCCCCTTTAAAGGACATTAACAGTGGACGTGCATGTTAAATATTTATAGATTTTTAAATCTTTTTTCCTGCAAATAAGACAATTATTTAGCAGGTTTATTATATTATTATAAATAAAGGATATAACAGGACAAACCAAATATATAAGGAAAGAATACAGTGTAATTTTGATTTGATTTATCTATGGTTTTATCTATTTATTACATTTTGGTAAGCATTAAGAACACCATCATTTCCTTGTTTTTATGAGTGAATAAGTTCAACCTTGAGATAATGTATTACAAGGTTAATAAATATATAAAAACAAAGCATCAAGTCTGTATTTATTTTTTGCCACTGTGACATTATAGTTAATTACTTCTGCAAACATGTTTTCCGTTTGTTTGTTTGTCTATCCGGATTACAGGAAAACTACTGGCCTGATTTTTATAAAACAAGGATGTAACATGGTCCCAGAAATAACTGATTAACTTCTGGAGTGGATCCAAATCACATGACGGACACACTAATTATTTTTCACTTTTGTTAACGCTGCAAGACAGGTCAGTTGAAATACAGACGTGGCCTATAATGGCAAACACTGACAAAAATTGCAGATGTAATGTTCAATGTAATGGGTTACAGAGCTCAAGCAAGCGTCACCAATCTTTTAACTGCACAAGAATCAATGGAAACCATTTGCTGCCATGGAAAGTGCAGAACACGTTTAAAAAAACTACACCTCTGCATGAGAAAATCTGGAAAGTATACATGATTTGCAGTTAAAGGAGCCAAAAATTGCAAACACATGGGTCTTGCATCCATCAACCCATCAACAAATTACATGCTGAATAATTTAAATCATTGGTTACCATTTTCCAAAGCACACACAAATGTTCAGACAGATTTTTTCCAAACAGGCATCATTTTCCAATATTTTTTTTTATTATTTAAATATTAAAATCATTTTGATGCGAGTTGAAACTTGCTAGAAACAATTCCTCACCATTTGGTTTCCTGTCATCACACTGTGCGATACATGCTGCTTGGAGGAACTCTTCCTTTGTGGTGCCCTCAAGGAAGCTTCAGCTTCCAATATTTACATGTTGGCTGTTGAAAGGTGTTGGATTCACAAGGTATGTTGTCAGGAAATCAGACCCGGAAGGCGAACAATAAGCAAACATGGACGTCCTGAAATGGACTATGAATTTGGCACTGGCATCAAAAAGGGTACTGTTTGGCACTCGATCCTTAAACGGATCACAGGGTGAAAACAATGTGAAAGAACCAGACATGACAACAGACACATTAGACCATAAAAAATGGATAATAATAGACAATAGGTTTTAAATGGAACATCGAGATTAAAAAAGAAAAGCTATTAAAATGTATAAACCCAAGTAAACTCTACTTATAAGTTGTTAAGCTGATGGACTGTGGTTAAAAGCTGCAGAAAAAGAGTTTAGAAAATGTAATCGCAGATATGTTTAAATATAATTTCAGTAACACGTTAAATGTGGTCAAGAAAAAATAAAGCTGTTGATTTTATGGCCACTTGGGGGCAGAAAAACTCCAAACAAGCTGAAAAGTTAAAAATATTGAGATGATATGACATGTTAGCTTTTTATACCTCCAACAAACACAGAACAACATTATAATTCAATTGAAGTCATGTTTCTAGTCACTTGACAAAGCTCTGGTTTGGTCTTCTCCAACTCCTGTAAAAAATAATCTCTGTTTTCAGCTGCCAGATTTTCTACAGTATCTAATGGCCATTTTTATTTGCCACTGTGGGTTTGTCAGAGTTGTTGTTTTTGTTGCTGAAAACAGCTTCCTGCTGCTGGAGATTAAACTGATGAGAGTAGTGACACTGAACCAAGCAGTAAAAAAAAAAAAAGCTAAAAGAAGCTAAAAAGCTCCCTAGAGCGGCTGATTTGGGTTAGAATTTCTTGTGCGTTCCAGTTAAAAGTAGGTTTAAAGCAACATTGCGTAACTTTTCTAACATAAAATAACATATTTTATATCATTTTAACACCACACTAACTTGTAATCAAGTGAAAGCTGTTGAACGCCTGTTCTCATGATGTAAGTACATGACGCTTTATGGCACCACCAACTATTTCACTGATTTCGGTGAAACAGGATCTTTTTTTTTTTCATGGAGAAAATGTTTTCTGGTTTTCCCTCTGATGTCCTCCGGCTGTCCTGCCTCAACTCTCTGATGGACAGTGAAGTAAACTGCTGTGAACTGTAGCTACTGTTAGATACCATTAGCTCAGTTTGTTAGCCAGGCTGCTCCGGACTGTGAGCTCAGAGCACCGCGAGCATTTTGGACGCCTTCGGAAGAAGAGGAGGTTTTCAGGCCCGGGGCGCAGGGCAGTGCTGACAGGGAGCGGAGCCAGTGTCGTGCCAGAACCAGAGCTGGGCAATGTAACCGGGCTCAGCAGCCTTTACGGATGTAATGACAGAGGCGAAAGAGGACCTAGCATCGTGAAATAAAAGTCTGAAAGACAGACGCCGAGCTGGGCTTCTTTCAGTAATATTAGCTGGCTGCTATGTCTTGTGTTGTTGCACTTGCTTGCTGTTTGGCTGTTAGCAAAGCTGTCAACTCACTAGTCTTTGTTCATAAGTAACATAATCATAACAAATACACATGTACAACCGTCCATATTTACAACAGTGGTATTGCACTTTGAAAGTCGGGGCACTACATTGCAAAAATACAGATTTCTACGTAATGTTGCTCTAAAAAGGTTTGTTGTGAAGATAAAAATCTGATCCGTACATGGTTTTGGAGCTTTTATAACACAGGTGTGGTAACTCAGAGGTTTCAAATTAGACTTGGGTACAGCTAAAAGGCTATGATGAGACTCACAGGGCGTTAAAAGCAGTTTAATATAGTTTGTGGTGGGAAACAAGTGTCGTGTTTCAACTGTCACTCACCGTACAGGTGCATTCATTTATATTCAGTCTCCCTCGGTAATGGCGTAAATCTGGTTGAAATGATCAGCTCACAGCAGGGAGGGATTAAAGTGCTCTTACATAAAAGCCTGAAGCTGCACTTTCTGACACTCGTTAGGTGTGTGTGCTGCCTGCTGCTGCATTAATAACAACCACACCGTCTTAACCGTGTAACCTTTAGCTTATTCCAGCACATACATAGGTATGTAGGTAGCACTCTTTTTGAATGTGACAGCAAAAACAACAGGGTCAGGGTTCAGAATGATAAGACTGACTCACTCTGTTATTATGGACATACTGTTTGTGTCAGTCCACAGTATCTATATGAGACGCAGGAGATATCTGAGAATAAATACAAGGAGTTTTTTTTCCAAGTATGGCCTTGGAGGAAAAAGTATCCATAGATGTTAGGACCTTGTGTATGAAACAGCCAGTGCCCGGAGGTCCACACCTATCCCTGAGTTAATCGTCAACTGCATGTGCTAGGAAGTCATATGAGGGAAAAATACTGGTGGTCTGCATATAGATCATGGGAAAGCGGGTATCGTGGCAGAGGTTAGTGACAAACCCAGGTTCACACAGACCTGTTTGACTGGAAGAACAATGAGGTTCACACATGATTCATCCCGGGGCTCTTCCTAGACGCCAGTACACTACCCTCCTCCACCACAGGAAAAGATGCTGCCGTGTGTCAGAGCCGAGTGGGACATCCACCACTGGGCCCATTTCCCCTTCCCAGTGCGTCTGCGGGGCTCAAGGCGCACTGCTCTAAAGAAAGATTTCTTCCTGCTGACATTTACAGTGTTTGCAAAGACAATACTTTAAGGTTTGAAGCAGAGCTTGATGGATGCACTGCTTCTCTGAGGTTAATGGACACTCACATTTATAGTAACAACCCCGAGGACCGTGAATGGCCTTCAGCCAAGTCCAGGAGGCCAGTTTTTCAAACATGTAAGCACTCTTCCACTCTCATGCACCTAATTGAAGCCTGGAAAATAAATGTGCTATGACAGCGACTCTGCATCACAATACATTCCAGCAGCTCCCCCAAATAGTCACATGGCCTCTTTTCATCCCCAACATGAGCACAAATAAACGACGGGGGGAAACACTAGAGGGGCTCGTGCACTCACACTAGGCCTTGGAAGTGATCTGAGCAGCTAGCTTCTCTAAAGTGCTCAGTAGAGTTGCTCTTGTTAAAACATGCCCAATCCTTTCCCTGCCAGAGAGCTGTTAATCCTGACAAGGCTGTGTGCCCCTAATTTCCTAGGAAAGCAAGAACCGTTTGTTGATGTGTTGTGTAGCTACGAGCACACACTGGAGGCCTCTTTTTAGTGCCATGAGAAAAAAAAAAAATGACTTGTCAAACATGTGTCTGCAAGTCTTCATGTGTAGAGGGGACTTGAATTAAAGTGTGATATAAAACAGCAGCAAGCTAGGCGTCTTTCTTACGCCATCGCTGGATTTCCTTGCATTATGCACAGTAGTTTGATTATGAATGCTCAATAAGAAACCCCATTGTGCTGCCGAGTCCATCGTAACTAAATCCACCTCAGTGTCCAGAGCTGCTAGAGGGCTCGTCAGGAAACAATGGGCAAAACAATGGATTACAGTTAAGAGTCTTATTATTATCTCCTCTATCTGAGGTTAAGACCACAGAACACCTGCTGCTCCACGTGGACACTTTGCCTACATCATCATATTCGAGCAGATAGAAACAAACACCGGTGAGGCCGTCTGCTCAGGCATGCAGAGATTATTCGATAAATGTGGATGGAAATGTGGTCTCATTACAGTAGCTGACAAGTCTTCACATCTCTTAGTGGAAGACTAATTTAGGTAGACTAATCTCTGAAAAGAGAGAGTGAAAGTGATGTAAAAACACCATTAATCTCATGTAGGATCATGTTTGCACAGGTGAAAAGTATGACAGTGGGTGAGGTAAGGCGCTTTGATTTATGAAAGCAATATTTCGCAAACATCTTCTCCTGGCAATGATTAGAAAAATACAAAAATAAGCCCCAGTGAGTTCAAGTTGTATGAAAATAGAGATTTGATTTTATGATTCCACATTTTCAATCAACAGCAGCACTTCCTCTATGAAGCAACGTTTCAAGAGGAAATGGGAGAAAAGCAACTATTGAGGTGTTGATACACAAGTAAAGGTTTACGATGCATATTTGTGGTCCACATTATGATGTGGTATGTAACAGTGGTATAGATGCTAAAGATGCTAGCATCCAGGATCCGAACAAAACAAAACAGAACAAAATCTATGTAAGATCATGTTTAAGCATGTTTTTGTGTTCATGCACTCAGCAACGAGCTTATTAGTTTAAAGCACCGGTTCTCAAACTGGCACCGGTGCAACGCGACGTCTCTGTGGTGGTACATCATTTTTGAAATAAATTTAAAAACATGCTATAAAAAACAAAACAAAAAACGCTGGAATATAATTTAAAATAAGTTTATTTCTTGTGATATTTAGTTTCAATATCAGCCTGATATGTAGTCACGTTCATGCAGGTACACACATACGTCCATGTTTAGTTACAAGCTAAAATGTGATGTCAAGATTATGAGTGTGGGTCAAATGAATGGTTTATAATATTACACCAAATTATCTCCGGTTCTGTTCAGGATTCATCAACAGTCAACAATAAACAACCTTCTCTTTGTAAGAATAAACCTGCCTCCTGTGTGGACTGTCTGTAGCTGAATAGGGTCGACCGATGATGGTGGTACTTGGACAGCTGAATATTATCTGAGGTGCGAGGAAGCATAAAAAGTTTGAGAAACACTGGTTTAGAGCATTTACACAATTATCATTGTCTGCATCATACAGACAATAATACAAAGAAATGTTTAATTATTAGCTGGTAAATCAAAATATGTCCAGAAATAAACACATTTCCCTCTCCTACATATTACAGTAGCTGCTTTTAATAATAGATTATACTATTCTGGCACTGGATTACTTTACATTGGATCCAAACCAGTTTTTGTGGTATCGCCCACCGCTACTACACACGCCTGTTCAAGGAAAGCAGGACCTTGATTCAGGATTTCTGCCAGACTTTACTACTGCCTCCATGTGACCTTAATAAAGAAAGGCTCAGAGCACAGAAAGTAAATGAGCTTACGTCTGTGCATTAATAATAGCTGACTATATATATATATATATATATATATATACATAGCGTGTGTAGGTGGAAGGAAGTATTAGAGCTGCAATAAAACTCTGAATGGCAGGATTACTAAACAAACAGAGTCTGGTATTAAGAATGCTAACTGTTTGTAACGGGATCTGATGAGATTAAGCTGCCGTTTAATTAAGGATGCCTGTTTTTAACAACACTAACGGGTTACTAGCTGGTTAAATGCACATCCGGGATCACTCGATGAGCTTTGGTATAACATATGGTTAACACACACACACACACACACACACCAAACCCACAGAGGCAAACGCAAACATTTCATTGTACAATAAACCTTTAATAAATAGTTTCATTAGTTTCCCATATTTACATAATAACCACCATTTACTTATGTTGCCATATTCATTTCTTGGCTAATTTTAGGCACACAGAGAGGGGGTTCAGGCCACAAACCACATCGTACTAAAAACAGGAGTGGCTAGCAGGTAAGTCTTGAGAAATATAGAATAATAATTGCACCATACAACCAAATAGACCAAGAGGTTGGCCGTCTCCTTGAGCAATGAATATATACACTTGCTGTACGTACAGGTGATTTTTGTACATTTACAGTCGTCTGCTTGGAAGCTGTACGAGTGCACATGGGGGCTGGTGCAGAATCTTACCAATTTAAGTAGGATCTGAATTTATGGGTTTACAGATGTGTTGGTCCAATAAATGATTAATTAAATAAAAATGAGATTTGGAGATCAAAATCAACACCAATGGCCTCCTGTCTAGTAACACCCCCTCTGAAATAATAAAAACTAAGACAGGTTAAGTCAAAAACGTTGAGGGTATGGCGTCTTCAACACGTACAGCTTGGCTTGGGACATTCGGTGACTTTTGTTATGCTCTACTGAGAAATTGGGGGAAAGAAAATAAGCTTATCAAATGTAACTTAACACAGTGAAATGCTTGTTATCAAATGAAGACCGAGAAAGAAAAAACCAAAACTGACAGATGGACATCGGATAATTTACCATCTAGCCACAATTTCTTTTTTTAAAAGCTATAAAAAAAATAGCATTAAAAATTAAATGTTCAGCCAGAGAAATTAAGACGAGAGAAAACAAAAAAAATATCCAAATCACTCAAGTGCGCAAGCACACGTACACACACAAACAGTATGAAAAAGCAAACCAAAAAAATTATTTGGCACAAAATATATATATTTATATATGACATACGTTTCTCTTCAGACAGATGTTAAACAGCATGGAACCCACTGTTAGTCACTATTCGTTTTCAGGTTGTAATTTGGCTATTTAAATGCACTTGAGGCATTTTTTTAAATTAACGCTTTAGCGATAACAACGAAGAATAATTTACCAGTCGCCGACACAGTATGTGAACAGAGGGAACAACTGACGCACCGAAACCAGGCGCGCTGCAGCAGCTTCAGACCTCCAGTTATTTTGTTCAACGTGCGCCCTCTAGTGGCAAAAAAAAGAAGAAAAGAAGTAACAGCAGTGGTTTAAACTTGCAGATAAACGAGCTGAGGTGCGCCATCTACAGGCAAGAAAATTAATAACAGATGCTGCAGTTTGGACAGAGGCTCTTGTAAATGTACATTATGTTTTACTGATTCGTTAACTTACTAATGAATTCATAATCCAAATGTTGTAATGTAACCTCCGACATCAAACACCATCCTCCTGATTACTCAGTAGATTTCTATTTAATGAAGTAATATCTACTGGAGGGTAGAATGGAGGACAATAACTAGTTTTAATCCTAATTTTGCTCTTATGCTTTCAAACTGTTCTATTTTTTTACTTGTAATATTTAAAGATGTTTTGCATTGTTTTTATTTTTAGGCATTATTTTCTATGTGTTGGTAATCACATTGGTTCACAGCCATGGGGGCACCATTATTTCCATGTTTCTAAGATTTAATTTTTTGTAGCTAAAAAGGTGTTTGAGGAAAAGTAATAACACAAACTTAAAAAAAAAAGAAAAAAAGTTATTTCCTTCCTTGCCTGTAGGTGGCGACCACATGTGTTTCCCCCCCTCATTTACGAGTCTGAACTACTGCTGCGACTAACTTTTGTTGCCTAGAGGTGGCGCAGCATATGAAGAACTAGCCTGAAAATGGTCAAACAGCTCCTCCTTGTGGTGAATCTGAGAGTTTTAGTTGGAGGTGCTTCACATTTTAAAAATCAGGTGTTAAGTTATTGTTTGAGAAATGTGAAGTGCCTGTTTTTGTTTGTATGGAAGCTTACACGTCAAGGATTCGGTGAAACCGTTTCATAGTTCATATCCAATTACCACATTACATCACGCTTTACTTTGAATTATCTACTTTGCAGCAGCACGAGTGATATTCTGTTTTTACCTAATGATATTAATTCAAAGACTCCGTATTAACAGTCAGTGCCAACACTGACATGCTGATAGCAACGCTCTAGCTCCAAATAGTCCAGAGGCTATCAAAATAAAACCATGGTTGCCTTTAACCCTGATAGTGATAAATGTCAGGAAACAAAGCAACAGGAAGGGCTTGAAAACAACCAAAAAAAAAAAAGGAATAAAAAGTGTGGAACGGCTCCGATGGGAGCGATAGCGTAAGATTACAGAGCCTTCTCAGACCTCGGTCTTCATACAGGTTACGTAATTAATATATATATATACATATATATATTAAGTCACTTCGAGGCAACATTTGTTTCTTGAATAAGAACTTGAAGCACAACTAGCCTTCAGTTTGAACAGAGAAAAATATACAACCCAAACTGTACTACTTATCTAGAGAATGGCAAGTAAACATTGAAAAACAGTTTTTCAGCTAATAAAGTGGTCTCTCTCGCACACTTCTCTCTGTAAGAAGTGTGTTGTTTAAACAAAGTGTGGTCTCACGAAGCTTTTTATATCTGAACTGAACGACCCATCCTAACCTAGATTAGGCAGCGCCTCTCCAACACAGGCCTGCAGAGACTCCCCTCACAGGCACATACAGTCGCTGTGCTTCCCCTGCTTCCCTTCCCCGGGTGCTTTAACAGAGCTGTAGTCGTGACAACAGATGTTAGCTCATGAACGGCCGTTAGACAAGCGCTCAACTAACTGTTTGTTACACCCTCGATGGACAAACAGATGGAGTTGTCACTTCACTTGCTACAGAGGAATATGAAGACTCACACAAGGGTTTAGTAACATTTGAGATATACGCCACTCACACTTTAAACCAAATCACTTCTGTTCGCTTTTGTTTTGCACCATGAGGGGGCAAGCTGTTGTGTACTCCACTCTGTTACCGCTTTATAGAAACCAAGGATTTACGGTCCAGCTCAGCCAAGTCACACACATCTTTCCACTGCAGCCCGAAAAATACTCAACACATTCTCTTTATGCAGGGTCTTTAGAGAGTCCTCACGATAACCCTGCTTTTTAAAAAAAAAAGAAAGAGAGAAGGGCTGCGAAGGAAGGAGTGCCCACTTTTGTGCTGTGGACACAAACACCTCTTCATGGCACTTTGAGTCTTGATGTGTGCCTGAGGCGAGAGTGTGTCCGTGTGGTAAAATGTGTGTATCTGTCCGAGTGTGCGGGGGGGTTGTCGGGTTGGAGCGAAGGTGTCTGCCCCCCTTTAGCTGAGGTTATACACTGCTGTCCTCCAGCAGCGGCTCCTTGCCCTCGGCCCCACTGCCTTGAGGGCTGTGGGAGTGACTCTGTGCCCCGTTGCTGTGCTTCTTATAGGCGCCGGGCCTCATGCCAGGCCCTGTGTGCTCCGGGATAAACAGGGCCACCAGCAGAGACAGCAGCACTGAGCATGCACCAAACAGGAAGGGAGGACCCGGGATGATGGCACTCTGAAGAGATGATGGAAACATTTGTTTGTGTAAGTACAGCGGACTACATGTGCAGCTTATTTGTACTGTGTTTTTTTTTGTTGTTGTTCATCCTCACCTCATCAGTGGGGTTGGCCATGTTGGATTTGGCACCTTTCTCAGAGCCGTCTGAGTCGGTCAGCTCCACGTGGAACAAGTAGAAGACAAAACCGTAGAGAGCCGGGCCCAAACCGTTACACAGGCCCCGAATTCCTGTAATCATCCCCTGGACAACACCTACAGGCAAACAGATATAAACACAACACTGTCAGGAGGGTGCTTCATTTCAGGTCCAGTTTGGATGAGTATTACAAATATTTGTCAAGAATTGCATAGTAGTTGGTATACAGAAGGCAGAGCACGCAACTTAACCTGAATGTGTCAGTTATCAGCGAGCAGTAAGACACCCATTTTCTTAGATAGAGTAAGAGACAGACATATGTTGCAAAAAATGTGGTCAAAAAATGTTTATGTTGTCTCTTTACATTTATTTTTTATTCTTATCTTTTCACCTCTTAATCTTAGTTTGAAGTTTCTCACTCAAACAAATCTCAAAATAAAAAAAGTGAGGCTGCTGGGCAGAACTTTTTCCCTTCAGATAAAAAAAAAAAAAAAGTTAGAGCTCCACCTTATTTTACTGTTTACTCACAAACTACTTTAATCTGCGCATCTTGGTTTTCTCTCACACACACCTACTTCTGCACTCAAACCAGTTTGCCCCACTTGACTTTCCCCGTCGTCAGCAGTATGTTTTTACCAAGTCGCCCAAAAAAAACACAAAATTGGATTTGGATTTTTTCACCTGAGATTCCATTTTTACGACAGCAGGTGAGCAGCAGGTGAGCTGTGTGTGGTGGAGGCTTGCTCAGTGTGTGTGGCTGTGACAATAGTTGGTTACTGTCTGACACGCTGTGTGCATGACGTGAACCATCGTACAAATTTGACCATTGCAGAATCTGATGAGACTCTCTATATGAGACTGATGCACTGACCAAAATACGTCTTGCGCCTAGAACAGAAAACTAAAAAACTAAATCAGTCTCATCACATCTGCGATCAGATTAGTCATTTAAACTATAATTCAGCTAATTTAAGTTTTATTTGGACCAAGTTCACGTCATGTTAAGATAAGCTGATGAATAAATAATATATATGACAGATGCTGAGAGTTGAGAAACGTACCTTGTTGGTCAGGGTCTGCGTTACGGGACACAATGGCGCTGATGGCAGGAAAAGTGATGCTGGACATGGCTGCAACAGCTCCAGCAGCCCACATCATCCTACAAACAAACAACACACATTAATTAAGTTAACAAAGTTTTATTTAAACCTTAATGAAGAGGCATATATAGTATGATATGGTTAAAATGTTATAGCTAAAAAAAATAAAAATAAAAAATACCTGTGAGCAAACTGTAGCTATAAAAACAGTGACTGGGCCTTTAAGATCCAAAATGTCAATGCTAATTTTAGACAGAGCTGTACTTCCTCTTCCATTTATGAAAGGCTAAAAACATAACAATGACGACTAGTTGTATGTTTTCTATCATCAATTGACTGCTTCAGATTTTAAGTCATTTTAATAATTATCCCAAAAGGTAGAGAGACCAGATGGACACTTTATTTTTGTGAACATGGAAAGGACTCTCAGCTTAATATATAATAAGGCCAACTTGACCTTTATTTAACTTAATTTTCTGGGTATTGACCAAAGCAGAGAGGAGCAACGGGGAGACGTGTTGTGAATGTTTTCTTTCAGAATCGATAGATATTATGGTCGACTGCTTTCCCCCTGCAGGCAAAACATCAAGAGAAGCTGGTGGAGCCGTTATGATCTCACTTCTGGAGAAATGAAACCGATGGTGTGACCTGTGTATACGGGCGGTGGTGGTTTGGTTAAAGCACATTTCTTCATATTTACAAGTTTTTAAGTGGATGAACACACAAAAACAGTTGTAGAGTTTTACTACTGATTTTTCTTTCAAAAGTTTTATTTTTTAAACAGTACTGAACCTCAAACTGTGATTTCAATGACAGCGAAAACGACTTTGTATTTCTGCTCCCAAGAAATCATTTTAGTGTTTACATTGGTCAAACATTATATTTTAACTTACAACACTCTGATACCGTTAAAGAGTCTCAGTTATCCGATTACTTCGTCACCACACCCGACTGCTCACAGGGCTACTGAGTAAGGCTATGCTCCCCTCTGGTGGCTCATCAGGGCATTACAACAAAGCGGACGACAACAAGGAATCCTGGCGCAAAACAGTAATGTATGTGTGCAGTGTTCACTGGGAGACTGAAGCACATGGGGTTAAGCATCGTTTAGATTTTATTAATTTTGATTACAGATTCTGGTTGTTACTGAGCTGTGCTTCAGGTTCTTGGAATATTATTTTAATAATAAATATTTAGTTTGTGTTTAGATTGACTTTCAGATGTGATGAGTCCTGTAGGTGGGGTGGAGCATTTTTTTTTTTAGACTCCATCTAGTTGCGTGTGGTTGTGTGCCAGCTTCACTGTGTGCATACTGAGTTTTGCCAAGTGAAACTGCAGTTCGGTAATGCAGCGTTTGGACGTGGAGGCTGCATTAAATGAATTGGACTGAATTAATTAGCTGGACTGTTTTAACTACAGGATCATGGACATATATGGATTTATTTATTTCCGTGTTTGCTCGGCTGCATCGCACTTCCTTCCACCCTCTAACTTTAAAAAAAACAGACCCAGCTCTTCAGAGAGGACCTCCTCTCCGAGCACTACCAAGAACTGGACATGCTAAATCTATCCCCCTCTACAACTGTCACTTGATTCTATGTGAGTAGTACTTATTGCTGGTTTAATGAGGTATGTATTTATCTGTGTAGTGTATACCTGTTCAAATATCACATGGCCACGTGTAGAGAGAAAAAAATGCTGCGTTAAAATAGAGATGAGCAGCGTTTCTGTGGTCAGTGTACAAGTTTCAGTTGATCGTAAGAGAAGCACGCTCGGCGCCACATCCATGCCTCATTTATTTCAGCCGTTAGTGTGTGTGGTCTCGGTTCATTTGAATGAATATAGTGGAAAGGTAGGTGTGTGTGTGTGTGAGAGAGAGAGAGGGAGAAACAGGGTGTGGAAGTTACTCACCAGGGCTGAGAGCCGAAGCCGTACCACGCCAGCTGGAGGATCTGGAAGCCAAGACCGAGCAGGATTGTGTTCTTATTCCCTATGGAACGCATCAAGATGCCCAACACGACCGTCTGCAGGCAACACAGCGCACAAGTTATACAACACAGCTGTAAGGAGGCATCAGGTAAAGTAGCATATCACCAGTATCATCAATTTTAACAGACATATAGAGTATGTGCAACAATATCTCAAATAAACGTTGAAATACTAAAAATTGCCACTTTCCTCTGTCTTCTCTTCTCTGATAATAAACAGATTCATTTTGGGGTTGTGTTTTGGAGAAAATAAGCAACAAAGACTGTTATTGTTGTTTTTTACTAAGTATTATGTCTTTACTGTGTATTATATATTATGTCAAGGAGTTGTCCTGTTTCTTTTCCCAATCCGTGGATCTAAGGACAGAGGGCGTGGTGTGCTGTGCAAACAGCAAAGGGCTTTGATGCAAATGTGTGATTTCAGGATATACAAATAAAATTTGAATTGACTTCAAGTTGTCAAATGAAGTTCTTGGAAATCAAGGACATTTATCAGTATTTCATAAACCAAATCACTGGGATTAACGACACAAAACCTGCAAACACGAGGACAAGATGGCTAAATATTTCATGTTAATTCAGCAGCAGAAGTGTAGTTTTTCCAGTACCTGAGCTAGTATTGAGAGGATACCAACAACAGCGATAAAGGCAGCCACTGTCTCTGATGAGAAGCCTATGACCTGAGGGGTAAGAGAGCGTTCAGATAACACAGGTTAGGACATGACGAGAAGCAGTCAGAAACATGCACGTATCTCATTCAGCCGTTTTTTTTTTTACAGGACACACTTTTGTAAAACACACACTGTTTACTACTGCACCTTAAAAACAACAAAGAGTGCTTTTCTTTTAACTCCTCTTTGTGTTCTCGGGTGTATTTAGGTCAAATATGCAGCATCAGGAGCAGGGCAGCTGGTGCACGGTGTGTATAATTTATGACAATGAACGTGGAGAGATATATATGATAAAGCAACTGCTGCATAAAAAGGAGACAGAATGGCGTGAAGAGCATTGTTAGAGCCGACACTGCAGACCTACTTTGCTGTCTTTTTCAAGATGGTCACACAGAGAAGTAGGAGACGGCGTGTGTGTGTGTGTCAGACTCGCCAGACTGGTTCATCACACACACACACACACACACACACAAACTTAACAGCCCTTATTTCAGGCTCTCTGGAAAAGGAGCTCATCTCGAGAGCTGCCAGCTGATTCCAGATGCTACCGTACTATTATGTAACGGCCGAAGCTGTCCGTTTCTGTCTACCTGTGTTTTAAAATACATCAGTTTGTCCGCTTTAGGATTTTGCTGAGACACACTAAAAAGGCCACTCGCCAAACCTGCTAATGTCATCTTAAATGTGGGTGAAAATGTGTGTTGGGCAGATTTCCCCCCCCCTCAACTTGTGCTGAGATGATTCCCTGAGCTTTCCAGCAGCAGTTTAAGCTTTTTATTAGCAACACAAAAAAGCTAAAGTATGATGCTAAAGATGATGATATCAAACTGATATCATCCCTGTTGACAAACCACAACTTAAAATAACGAGAAAGCAACATCTTTCATTTTTCAAATGTGTAAAGGAGGGAGGGAGCGGAGCGTTACCTGTCTGAGATAGAGGAAGAAACTGGAGTACTGGCCGGCCTCGGGGAGGTAGGAGAGAAACACTGTGATACAGATGAGGAGCACCGTGGAGTCCTGGCCCACCTTACGAAGAGACTGGCCAAGAGAACAGCGAGAAATCATGTAACTTGTTGCGTAGCTAAATATGTCAGCAGCATTCATGACACGCTGTCTCATCAGTACGCCTCAGGTATTAAAAAGAAAAACCTCTGCTGCCAAATGTTCTGCCATAATCACCATGAATATTTGAACTATCTTGCGGTCTTGTAAGGTTACGCAAGAAAACTAAAGCTTCGATAAGCATATAGTATATATTTATGTCAACATAACTGTCTTTGAACCCTGCAAAGGACAAGTCGGTCTTAAAACAACATTCACATGCTCGTGTGTACGCTGAAACAGGTTGAGCTTGTCGTAATCATTCCTCCATTTCACAGTGGTCATTAACAGATTCATTCTTAGGGAACGAAAATCCACAGTCTGTGTTATCTGTCAAACCTCCAGCAGTCTGAGTTCATCAAATCAAGCGAGTATTTTTCCAAAGTTTCAGCTTGTTTAGTACAAAATTCCCTCTGTTTCTTTCTCTAGGCAGAATTTCCACAGTGTCCTTTGAGGGCTGTTACTTTGTGTAACTTTGGAAGATACTTGATTTGTCTCGCTCCGAGTGCTGACTATTAACTATAGATAAACACTGGAGTTTGTTTTTGCACAGAAGGACTGTGGATTTTGTCCCCCCGTCACTTTCATTGGAAGTCTCTATGATATGATCTACGTACAGATACGCAAGCTGAAAACTGCACTCATCCATGACAGAGAAACTTGATTTGTTGACCTCCAGTGGTTCCACTCTCTGCCTTGCTGCACTGACATACACGTGTACTCCAGGAACCTTTAACGTCACCGCCGAGTGTGGTTACAACAACAGCACACACACTCATACACACTCCTGACAGCATCCATCAGTGATGCTGTGTGTGGTCAGAGGTGAAAAAGGGGGCTTGAAACTTTAAACCAGTCAGCAGCGAAACACCACTTTTCAGTCTGGTGTCATGTTACTTGAAAACCTATGCTACTATGTGACTTTAAGCAGCCAAGATGAATAAAATCTGATCAGATCTGCACACACAAATACAACAAAAAGTACACTACAGTTACTTTTCCTTATAAAAAAACCAAGTCAACCCTAAAGCTAAAGCATTACTCTCTTATAAATAAAATAATCTAGTCAGGTATCAGTGCACCGCTGTGCAGGAAAATGATTAAATCAAACAAACTTTCTGAGACTGAAAGCACTCTACTGTGAGCAACAAGCTCTTGCGCATAATTTGCAGCATCAAGTACGTTCCCGGCATGAGGTCCTTCACAGATTTCACTGTGATGTAAAAGCTTCCACTCAACAGCGAGGCAAACTTGTCTTTATTCCAATAAAACCCCTAATAACTGATAAAACACTCCAATCAACTGCTGTTTGTTTGGAAACAACCTGAACATAATGCTGGGTCATAACCGACTGAAAATTATTAACAGCATTATGTTGCTACTCACAGCGAAGGGATCCGCCTGTTCCCAGGAAATGGGTGCTCCCCATGATGCTGGCCTCATCTTCTCAGGCAGTGACTCCGGCACGGCCACCAGGATGAAGCAGATGTCGAGCAGGGCGATGGCCGTGGCCAAGATCACCACCAAGGTGTCGCCGTAGGCCACAGATAGGTAGGCTCCAATGGCCGGGCTGGTGACCAGGCTGGCGGCAAAGGTAGCCGATACCTGGACGGAGGTTAAACCAGAGCTGAGCAAACCAGGATAGGAGTGATCTTTCCTTAAATGCAGCCTTGGATTACATAATTCTGGAGGTGTTTAAAGACCGCCATCTCCTTACCAAACCATATGCTGTGCTCCTCTCATGTTCCTGCGTGATATCCGCCACATAGGCAAAGATCACAGAGAAGGTGACGGCAAAGACGCCGGACATGGAGATGACTGCAAAGTACCACCTGAAAGAAGAAAAGAGTTTGGGTTTGTTGGCACAGATGAACTAAAACGGCTGGAACTTTTGGAGCTGCAGCATATTCTGTCGTAATAAAATAACTGTACGGCGTTGTCTGTGTTTTGCACTCACCATGGGCTGATCTTCATCAGTGGAATAGGTGCACACGTGAAGAAGACCGTAAGCAGCAAGAAAGACTTGCGTCCCCATACGTCTGACAATGCTCCAATCAGAGGAGCACTGAGAAAGGATAATAGGCCCTGGAAAGAATGAGGAGAGAGGGACGGAGGGGGACATGGAACAGAGAGGTGGCGGATGTATCAGAAAAGTGCTGTCAATGGATAACTTGAGTGAAGTTAGCACTTACAGATTCATTTTTGTGATTTGAGTACACTCACGCACAAAGCCAGCTTTTAAACTTGCAGGTTTGTTAGTGGGAAATGTACAAAAATGTAACAATCTCTGCTAAAACTGCACTTATGGTTAACTCTGAAGTAAAAAATGAACACCAGGGACACATTAGTATCTACAGACATACTATCTATACAATTAAATCTACATTCTTGTCTGTGGACTGTGATGTCTTGTCTTGTGGCTGGCAGACTGGAAAGAAACGCTAAATAAAGATGTGACGCCAGACGAGACTATAAGGAAGCACCTAAGGCCTGCTGGTGTGAGAACTGACTGTCACACGTGGTGAAGGGGCACACTTCAAAATAATCTCATCTTGCTAATAGAAAATATCTAATAATACTTCATATGTCATGATGAAAAATACATTTGTTTCTTTTTTTTGTCTTGACAAACCGATCAGTCCATTATCTTCAACACACAGACAATAGATTGCCCTGAAGTGGTTTTACGGTGGTCAGTAATAGATGTGTCAACTCAATTTAGCATCAGCTCTTGTTCACAGTGATTATTTCTTTAGCGAAGAATATTGTTTTTCTCGACATCACAGCAGCCTTAACGACAAGAAAATAGAAAATCTGTACCCTCCGACTGTCTTCAGACACACTTTGCTTTCCCTGAATAAAGACAGTCAAGGTGCACTTGAGGCACTTCACCCTCCAAAGGTGCTTCAGTGAGCTATTCTGTGGCCAGCTGGGGAACCTGCTATGGTTACTGGACAGCTTGCAGGTGTTAACATGTCACTGCATTAGTGTCAAGCAGGGCGTCACTGAACAAGAGCACACACGCTCAGCACATCTCCCAAAAGCTAGACAAACTTGCAGTGCTGATGTTAACTAAAACAGCACATATTTCTTCGTGTATTTATTTTTCTGGTCACATAAATCTCTTATACAGTAATGCACCAGTGTCTTACCTTGACACCATGGATAAGCCCATTCATCAGGAATGTGTGTTGGGGGAATGTCTGGTGTAATACCTGGAGAACAAACATAGATAACACGACATGAAACCACTTAATCCACATGGTCTGCATCACATTTCAAACAGTGACCTCCACCTGTATATGTACTTTTCAGAGTTAAACTTCAGCTAGGTGGGAAAACAAGTGTGACGCCATCGGACAAAAGTCTAGCAAATGTACCAAAAAAAAAAATGGAGGGCTGAAGTTAAGAAAATAAAGTTAAAATTAATCATTGGCAGAGAAACAGATGTTTTTTTTTTTATTATTGCGGTGAAAATCTACATCATGATCTACATCGTGAGGTTTCTGCGCTAAAATAACCTACACATAACACACCAGGACAAAAAAGGTGACATGCAGAAAATGGCCATTGGTCGGATTTGAACCCTGGACCGCTGTGCCAAATAACTGAGCCTCTGCACATGGGGCGCACCGGTACTCCCAAACTGTATTTACTAAAATACTTACACTCATGTCTCTATTTCATTACATAAAATGTGTTTTCTTTAAAAAAAAAAAAAAATGTTAATCACAAAAAACTATGCTAGTTGTACCACCTGGCACCGTACTGGTTTCAAGTACACTCCAATACCTCTAAAAAGTCTGGTGCCGGAGTTTAAAGCTGGGATCACTCTGCAGGTAAACATGGTTGTCATTCCTCAAGTGAGCTCTAAATCCTGTTAAATTTACATTTACGTTCGGCCGTAAAAACAACACACAACCTTTTTAGGTCTCTACCGTCGAATGTGAGTTTGGATTTAAAAAACACATTTTCCTCACAGGAGATGACCTGAACATGTGTTATGTTCTGAGTCAACCCAAATCAGCCTCAACAGAACAAAATAGACTCATCAGAAAGGAAAGATTGTTGTTTTACACCTGACAGGTACGCTCACACTGACGTTAAAGCAGTCAAGTGACCTTAATAGTTTACAAAGTTTTGGTTTTCCAGTTTTGCTTTAGTGACTTCTGTTTTTTTTGTTTTTAGATGATTATAAGTGTTGTGTGTTTTGCTCTGTTATCAAACTTCCACTGCAGACTAGGAAGTATCCATATCCATGCGAGGCGGCACAATCAGCTGGATTTGCATAAAAAAAAATATTAAATAATAAAAAGTTTACTTTGTGTATTGCAGTCGTTGAATTTGGCTTCTATTTTAAACACATGAAACACAAATATAGAGCAGGACTTGACAGCTGCTGTGCCACAAATTTAAAAAGAACCGTAATTAAGTATTTCAGGACGTAGCCAGACACTCTGTTCCTTGTGGGAATGTAGGTGAAAGTGCTGTTCACATTGTTAAAATCTGAGGGATGTTCAGTTCAAAGTCCGTAACGTCAGTGTGCAGCAAATATGGAGTGTCATTGACACTGGTGCGTGAACACGAAACCTTGGTTTAATTTAGGGCATGTGAAGCTTGACAGAAGCTGAACATCAGGGTCTGAGTATTGTTTCAGGGTACAGAGGGGAAGCTCGTGGCATGGCTAAGAATCCCCCTCTCTTCCTCTGGGAGTCAGTTACCCAACACACACAGCCTGTGAATGCTCAGTGAAGACTGTTTCTGCTGGATACTAATGAAGCAGTGTGTGCTCATTGGGAGCAGCGAAGCAGTCCCTCTCATCTTCAGGCGCCCTCTGATTAGCCCAAAATGCAAATCCTGCCTCCGCCCAGGGATCTTGAGGGCAACAAACCCCTAGTAATTAATGCTCAACAGTTACAAACAAGAGGCTGCTGCTGTAAAGCGTGTATTGCATAAGCCTGTCTGGTTTACATCATGTGGCTCACAGATGTTTGCTCATCATTTGTTTGAGATACCAGTTTCGAGCCAAAATAATTCAGATTGGCTGAGAAAGACGTGTTGGTTAAAAAAAAAAAAAAAAACTGGACGGGAATTTAATTCACACAGAGCTTGGCTGAAAGAAAATGAACGCTAATGACAGAAAAACTATTAATACACAGTCCCTGCTGGAATGAAATAAAGCATACAATCGTAATGAGTCATTTTTAGCACAAATTAGATCTACTTTAGAGGATTGTCTGTTTTTGTTTTTTTTCAATTATTGACTGATTTTCCGCTGCCAATTTTTTTCCCAAAAACACAGGTTGCATTTTGGAATGGAAATCCTCGAAACAATGCTCGCTCGAGTTGCAAATACTTAAACGGTGCTACTCCACAGTGCGCCGTGGTGTTTGCCTGGCAGGCAATCTGCGCTGTGGCCCGACAACACAAACCAGTGACCCCCCTCCTGATAAGCCTTTTCAACAAAGAACTGGTGCTTGGACAATACAACTGTTTGATGCCCTTTTCATATTTCTCAGTCCATTAGCGCTTTGGCAAAACATCTGCCAACACGTACACGCAAAAAAAAACCAACAACATAATAATGCACCACACACACTGGGGCTTTGCTCATTTGATTAGGCATTCAATCATTCATAGACACTGTTGGGCCTTGTTTGATTCCAGTCAATGGGAAATGCCACTCTTTGGCTAGGTTTCCAGAGAAGAGGTGTAGGCGTATGAATATATTACAAACCGTTATGTCAGTTTACATAATGTGTCTATGTGAGTGTGTGTGTGTGTCCTGGCTTACCGTGAGCATTGGGGTGGTAAGGAGACCCCATGCAAAAAACTCCAGGAAGATGACCACCACAGCATGGTAAACACTTGGCTCACCGATTCCCTGAGGCTGGATGGAGACAGAAAGAGAGACACACACACAAACACAAAAGGTGATTGGCTGAGGACCAACAAACAAAATCACCTGATCCTGTTGGGCTGCCCGCAGCTGAGTAATTTTGCTTACCACCCGACTCCGAGCTGTCCGACAGGAGAAAATTAGACTTACAGCACTGAGCGATGGCAACAAGGTTGAATAAACTGACATCTGCTCACAGGACACAACAGACTTGGACAACGATCAGTAGATTTACATCTACACAAATGATTTGAATACTATAAAAAAACAACTTAAGGTAAATTTAGAACTAATTTACATGATTCATGGGAACTTCCTTAAAAAGTCTAGTGTGTAGGATTTAGCTGCAATCTCCGCACATCACCCTCGCCTACCTAGTGTAAAGGAGAAACAACACTTGAAAGGCCCTGTCTAGAGTCAGTATTTAGTTTGTCTGTTCTGGGCTACTGTATAAACATGGTGTTTCAACATGGCAGCCTCCATGGAAGAGGACCCGCTGAAAAAACTGGCAGCATCCTGTAGACAATTAGAAAATAACACAACGTATCGTCTTTTTAACCTACTCACAAACTAGAACTGACTTTAGACATTTGCTGCTAAAATGAAGTGGTTATATTTTTCACCACGACAAAGAAACCACTTTTTTTTTTCAACACCACACTTTGTATCTATTCTACAACATGAGGTTTACTGCGCCTGTGCAGCATCAAAACCGAGAAGCCCAAAACAAAAAGCAACTAAGCCGCATACGTGGCAAGACTAATTTAAAAGCAGGCGAGTGCCGCGGGTCTATTAATCCAGTTGTACTTACTTTAATTACGACATTAATGTGAGTGAGACTACACGGTTAAGCTGTTTACACGACATCTGCAGTATTAGTTATATTGCCTTACACTGATTACAAATGACAAGCAAATGCAGACTGAAGCAAAAGAAGAAGTAGACAGTATTTAGGTTAAGTGTTTCTTCACCAAACTGTTTAATATAACAATTATTCTGAGCTATAGTTTACTGGGTCACTCTAAATAAAGACCTATATCTGTACTGAGCAAAACACAAATAGACATCCTTTTTAACTCGCATAAAACCCACTCCCTGGAGAAGTAGTCAATTAAAATCTGTACAAGTCTGTAAGGTAAAGAGAAAGCATGATGGCGTGAGCGCGGATGCTGAGGTGTGATAATTGAGGAGACTGTAAAAGTAGGCCAGGGCCAACCTAACAAAAACACACTTGCTGCAAGCTTACACCTTCATGTGGTTTGTCATTTCCCCATGTGGAGAGGCTGAAAGTATCACAGAAATTCTGAGGAAAATCAGCCCATTTCTGTTGTCTACGACCACACCAGATGCTTCACTTCACAAAATGAGTAATCTTTAAGCAACTCATTGTGTGGATGTTGCAACTTCCTCTCCACTCGAATGACGATCGGCTGCAGTACAACACAATTTGCTACTGACGTGTGAGTGTTAGATGCTATGGCTGGATGTGGAAAGTGAAATGTTAATGGCTGGAGTGGTCAGACGTAGCTGTGGTAATACAGTAAGGCAATAACAATCATCTTCACTGGAACACTCCTGTCAGGCGTTTAAGATATATACAGACACGAGGCTGTCAACAAAATGACAGGATCTAAACTGACAGACAACAGTGTCGGTCTACAGCTCTGTGGGTCTTCATATGAATATCCAGCATGTTTAGCATCTAGCTGTCCAACTGATTACATAATCAGCACTGATGCCTCACTGTATTTATAACAATCCTACAGCCAGCAGCCTAGTTTGGCACAATCACAACTTACACCATCCAAATGACCAGATTTGCTTATATGATAGTTAGCTGACTATTTGATCTGTCTATTGAGGATGCATACATGTAAGGGCATCATCGTATCATGACGGTTTAAAACAGACCTGAACTACAGGTGTCAATGACCCCAAAGAAGGAAGTGTAAACACAGAGACGATAAGCACTGACTACTGATATTTAACCAATGATTAGCTCTATATTCTCAACAGCTTAAAAGCTATGTTGCCTTAAACAGCTGATGTTAGGTTTAGCATTCTTAGCTTTCCTGTCATGTTGACTTAAACGTTGTTCGCTTGTTTTCAATCAACGTTGCCAAACCCAGTGCTCAAATGTCACATTTACAAACCACACTATCGACTGAGCATCTCTTACAATTATCCTACTTTGTCTCTTAATCAATTAAATAGGTGGTACAAAATGTAGCTTATGTGTAGCTAAAGTTATCGCAGCAACGTATAAATAACGCAAATTAAACACATATGCTAGTGCACTGACGTTAACCTAGCCCCAGTTTGTCTGTCACGTAATAAGATTTGAACAAACGCGTGGAAATGTCAACATGAGGTGCTGGTTTGTGATGTAAAAACGAACAATTGCAGTGGGTAGATAAAGGAAAAAACCCACAGCTAACGTTGACATTAGCCAGCTAGCGGCGTTATACACCTGAGCTGACGTGTAAACGATTAGCAGACGTAGGCCGCTAACAGCTAACGCTAGCTCACGGCTAGCTGTGTTAGCCAGTTAGCACGGTGGACCCAGCTAACGGTTAACATCCATCAAAAGGCGGAAAGCTACAAACAAAACGCCGCTTCGACTCGCTACGTTTTCACGGAATAAATAACTGCTAACTAAACTTCAGCGCCCCTGAAAGCCAGTTTGGCTCAAGCGGCAAGTTAACGAAGATAAATAAATATTTAACTCACACTTCCTCCATCTTTTATTATAATTTTCTTTGCAAGAAGAATGCTGCGGTTCAGCCGCTTTTTCTTCTTTTTCTCCCCCGTCATTGTTAACTTATGTCCATTCTTGGTGTCAGAGGGCCATCGTCGCACCTATCGAAACTAAAATAATCTACTGATTTCGGCCACGGCGCTCACAACACATCGGCATCGGCACTAGGCAGCTAGCAGCGAGCTAATGATGATTTCTCATCCCCACCTCACTTCTACCAGTCTTCCTGGACTAAATATTGACCCGCCCTCGCCCTGCAACACTGCTCGCCGATTGGCTGAATGATAAAACAGCTAGTACAGACTCTGCGTCTGATTGGGTTAGAAAAAAACGTTGGTGCTATTGATCCTCAAATGGTGATTTGCGAACAACACACCGCGGGTTCGGTATATAAAGAGGAAATCCCTTATATGGTGATTGGATATGTGCATGAATAAAGTGTACAAGATGTTCAGCTACTTGTGGTCTGACCCCAGTAAAAACAATTCAGTAATAGCAAAGACATATAATTAATACAAAATGTTCCAGTACCGAAAATATGTTTGAATTTAACAGCTTAGAAGCTTGATAAACGTCCAAAATTCAATTTAAAAAAGGGGTGTTCAAACAAAAAAAAAAAGAGGCCAGATTTGACAATGTGAAGATGCCAATACCAACATTTTAAAAATGAAATTACCAATAAAAGTTACATACTAATGCACTGTTCTGTAACAATTTTGTTTTCATAGTCACAATTAACTTTTTTTTTTAAAAAAAATAGCAATGTAACCAAATCTAAACCAGTCAGGCGTGAACAAATCTAAAAACCAGTTCTTCCTGTCTTTCACATCTGTAGTCAGATAACAAGGAACAAATTGTATGGAATACGTTAAACTTGCATGAAGATGATGTTAACATTTAAGTTTAAAATCACTCTTGCTCTTGTCTTTAACAAAATAATTCAGAAAGTAATATTTTGTGTCACATCTACAGATATATAACACCAGCAGTCATGTCCTTAAAGGTTCAAATGCTTCGTTATGTCAACCAAAAAAGCCAAATCTTCCAGCCATACAGTATCTGAGCAGGACATAAATAATTATAAAAATTAACCTTTGGGTTGCATGAAATCTGACCTCGGGCCATACTTTGGACATCCTGCTTTAAAACTACTGTCATCAATGAAGTAGATACAAACACAGACATTTAACTAATCTCAGTTTAATTTGTGGATATTAAACACAGGATTAATTGCTGCAAATGTAATGGAAGTCTCTCTTCTGTTACACTCATTCATCACTGTGATGAACACTTAAAAACTAGACGCACAGTGTCAGGAACATTCCTTGTGCAATAACCTGCAGCATCCTTTGCACTCATTGCATCAGCTGACACATTATTGTTGTATATATATATATATATATACACACACATACTGTTTATATAGATATACATACTTTATATTCATACATTTTATATATACATAGTTTTTATGTTTATGTTTACCTGTCAAGCTCCATGTTTTTTTTTACCTGTACTATGTCTATATCCATGTAACTGGCGTCATATTCCTTGTGTGTAATCCTTGACAGTCACTATTTGTTTGGAGTAAAATACTATTGAGGATGACAGTAACACATGACAAATGTCTGTTTTGTTTATGTTGTTAGGGTTAAAGAGAAATGCTGAATTAGATAGGCTCTTTTTCTGCTCACAAACATGAGATCAACAAATTAACTGAAATATTCTAACCAGCCATTAATACATGTATAAAAGCATGCCTGTGAATTTTGAGGTATCTATCATTTTATAGAGGAAACAAGAACTACAGGAAATGGCGGTCAAAACACAACACTCAAAACATGTTTCACAATGGCTAAGAGCCGTGCTCAAAGTATTAGATTCCTGTGACAAGAATGTGCAGGGAAATGATTAAAAATGAAACCTTTTGTGTTGCAAATCTGCCACAGGGTGTGTGCAACCGCAAGAAATTCATAGTGAGTCACTAAAAACTCCTGCAGAACATTCTTGATGAAAATGAAACTAGGGATGTTTCACAAAAAATGAAACCAAACACAAACAATTTCACCAAGGTCAGAGAAGTTTTATCATTATTATTTATTTATATTTATTCATTATTTATTACAGTTTTTACACATAACTGCACAACTACAAAAACATGTGAGGAAAGGTCAGAATGCTGACTGGCCACTTCATTAGGTACACTTGTACAATCCAGTGTGATCAAAACAACTTCACCTAACTTTTATAAAACATGTACAGTACAATTCTGAAATATGTTCACATAATCACGTACAGTGTATTGGTATAAAGAGGCTGAGCAGTCTTGGCTGACTTACTCCAGATCTGTTATGTTTTAAAAGCTCCATCGGGACTATCCATACACTCTCCCATTAAATATATATAAATTTTAAAAGCATGTTGTTTCCTTAGCAGCAGTGCCAAATGGAAATGTCTATAAGACAAAGTGCACAGTTCCTCTTTGACGTAACACAGCTCTTCTATTAACACAAACTTGAGAATATTCCAAATATTACAACTTGTAGCATTAGGCTGCGGTTAGCTCTTCATCCTCATCGATGTAAGGGATGTTCAGATCGTCAAAGCTTCTGCTTAAAGTCTTGTGAGTGATCTGAGGGATTTGATAACATTTGTCTTTTGTTCTTACGTCAACCCCAAGTTCCTGTGTTGATTTGAGAGAAACAATAAACACTTGATATAAATAGGAGAATTTATTTTAATGAGGCCACACGGTTTGTAGGGTTAGATCATCTACTCTCTGGTGACTACTTTCTCAAACAAGGTGTTTCATGGGTAGTTTAAAGGTGTCAGTATGCTCTAAACAAAGAATTTTGTATGCATAGTAGGTGCTGTGTTTGACCCTCTTTGGACAAATGGTAAATGGGTAATGGACTGTACTTATATAGCGCTTTTCTAGTCTTCCAACCAGGACATATCTCATTCACCCATTTACACACAATTATACACTGATGGCATTGGTTGCCATTCAAGGTGCCAACTGCTCATCAGTTTTAGGAGCTAACCATTCATACGCATTCACACACCGGTGGTGCATCCGTCAGGAGCAATTTGGGGTTCAGTATCTTGCCCAAGGGCACTTCAACATGCAGACTGGAGGAGCCTGGGATTGAACTGCCGATCATCTGATTAGTGGATGGCCCGCTCTCCTGAGTGCAGCCACCACTTTTCTCCATAAAATAGGATTCAGTTTCTGTTACTGTGAAAACTTCAAATTCTCAGTCACTTCAGAGGTGAAGCAATGTTCTTGACTTATTAAAACAAGACTCACACTTTCAGACACTTTCCTTTGGGCTACGTTCCCATTTATTGAATATTGAAATGAATAATTTGACCTAAATTTCTTGTCTTGATTTGTCTGGTTGTACGCTGTCACCACCTACAAACCTAACACTAACCTTGCAGTATCTAATTAAAACATCTGTAATTCAGAAACACAAAGAACTCCCCCTAGTGGTTAAATCAAAAAGTGGATACTATACTGGCCTCATAACTGTGCTGACGTGCCCTTAGCCAAAATATAACCATGTTTGTACAAAATCTTATTTCTTAATTGACCGGAGGTTGCAAGCACATAGTAAACGGTTCTTGAGCTACATGATTTCATTAACATACAGTTAAGTTTGTTGACAGGACTTTCAAGGAAGCCTGTTTTGGTCCTCAGTTGAACTAAGAGTACTGTACCTTTCTTACCTGGAAAGGTCTTTGTCACTTTGCCCATCAACCAGAAACTACGCAGAGCAGAAGCTTACCACATCAGGAAACATTGCTCTATTTCCATTCCTCTCCTGTAGCTCACAAGCAGCTATCCTCCATTTTCCCCTTAAACTTGAATGGGGGTTTCATCACAGGATGTTTGTGGTTTGATGGTATATCCATGTCTGTAAGCTTCCCATCATGTTACAGCATCCTTTCAAAAACAACATAAATGCTTGAAGAGAACTTGCATCCTCTGACCTTACTGGTGGCCATGTTAAGGCCTTTTTTATGTACTACTGCTACTGTAATCATCATTGCCATAGTGTTCCTTTATTAGTTGTTTGGTAGTTGCCTTGGCTGTGTGGCATATGATAACAGCTTCTAACCGGATCTCTTGGCTGCACTCTGGTGTACTGTTTAAGGTAGTACAAGCAATCCTGGTAATGACTGATTTTCCTTTCAATTCCTTGCTCAAATGCCATGCCACAAGATAATTTGCTATAGCATATCATCTCTAATGGCTTCAGATGCACACAGCCACCATAAAATGGAGAGAGCTCAGCTAATCAAGTTTTATTTTCACCTCTGAATGTCATATCATGAGACAAAGGAGCGTTTGATGGAGGTTTTAAAAATCATTTGACTGGACTGTGTAGCCAAGCCTCCCTTACTGACAACTATAAAACTATAAAAGCTCAGGCCACTACACTTAAAATGATTGTATGAACTGTACTTCTTGACAGCTTTCTGCACTCTATCAAATCAAACTTTTTGCTTAATGGTACAAGCAATTATTGCAAAGTTATTATTTATTTTAGTCTTGTACAAAGCCAGGGTGCAGCAGGAATCAACCTGCAACATGAAAGACATCATCATAAAATTGCTTAAATATCACACTGGGAACTTTACTAGCACGAAGACTAATTTTTTCACACTGAAATAAACTTTGCCTTTTATTTTGTACAACTGCCTGTTACTGTTTTATGTTGTATGTATGTTCCATCTTTTTGTTTTCTTTTTGTAATGTGCTAATTAAAATATGTTTCATTATTCATTATTGCAACGCAACTAAACTGTGATTGGCTTCTCTACTTAATGAAATTGACCCTTGACCAACCTGAACAACATCTCAGTTAAAAAGACACACTGTGTGCTCTTTTATGCCTTTTTTATATGATAAAAAGTGTAAATTTAAATATTTATTTTAGTTACATTTTATATATAAATACACAGCACCTTTTGGGACCTCATGACCTTCTTAGTATTTAATTATTTTATTATTCTATTCATAAAAAACAGATTAATTTGCGGTCATGACACATGGAGGTTATGAGAGGTAACGATGTGGGGCAAAAGTCGTTTTCCGGATGCCGACGCTTGACACGTGATCAACCGCGCTGCTTGTGATTGGCCGAGAAGGCGCTCATTATGCACACACGTATGTGGGACAAAGGTGGTGGATATTAGTAACGTCTGTTTATACTGCTCATCCACAATGCTGTTCAACAAGGTTAGTGTCTTTACATTGACTTTAGCTGTAATTCACCTGCATGTTTTCATAGTTTTAGTTCATTAAAGATTGGTCGCTGTCGCTTGTTGTCCTCCTGACCTACATTTACCTCCTTCAAGGCAAAACTTTACCGGCTAACGAGCGAGCTAACTCTGTCTCTGGCTAACGTTAGCTTCACATTTATCTTCATGTTTACACTGAATTAGCTGAAATTTGTGGTGTGTGAACGTTAAAATGTGAGTCATACAGCTCTGAAAAATAAATAGCTAGCTGGTTATCTTTGGAGATAAACAGAAGGTGGATTAATAAAACATAACACCAGTCTGAAGGTAAAGACTCGAAGACGAGAGATGTCACCTTGTAGCAGAATATCTATCTATCTGTCTATCTATTTATCTATCTGTCTATCTATCTATCTGTCTATCTATCTTTCTGTCTATCTATCTTTCTGTCTATCTGTCTATCTATCTGTCTATCTATCTATCCATCTATGTCTGTCTGTCGAGGTTAAAATGAGCCTACCTCATGTACATAAAGCAACCTGCTACATAAACCATATTTATTTTAGCATCCTTTGCCCTATTCTTCTATTAATTAACACTATTCTGTCTACTAATGTTTTTTCTTATATAATTTATCTGTACATAGTTTAAAGCTTATGTTTACCTGTCAAGCTTGTTGTCCTTTGTTTTTAGCTATATTTATGTACATTATATAATAATGATAACATTATTTTTATAGCACCTTTTTAAAAAAAAAAAAACAACAACTGAGTTTTACAAAGTGCTTTACAGAGCAGTAGACCCAACAGAAGGCAACACGGTGTAAAAACATGTGACGGTGCGTACTGACAGATTCAAAGATAATAAAAGAAATGATAAAAGGACAATTAATAAACATAGAAAATGTAATAGATGAAAAGATAAAAATTAGAGGATAAAAATAAAGTGAAAAGATAAAAAAATAAATAAGTGACATTGAGACAAGGTGAAACCGGAGTCAGATTCCATGTATGTGCGCACACACCTGTCCAATCAATGTAATCCTGATTCTGATTTAAAGGACCAGTGTCTAAGATTAAGTGCCATGTAGCGGTGTAGTTGATTTTTACAACCACCCCTCGCTTCACCCTCTTCTTCCTAGCATGAAGGAGAAACTATGGTGGTTGCAGTGTTTAGTGTGTCCATTCTGGGCTGAAGTAGAAACATCAACGTGGTGGCATGTGCAGATATAAAAGTCTCATTTAAAGATAGCAAAAACCAAATTATCTTCAACTGATTATTCACCTGTTTTATTGTCCAAAAACAGCTCAGTCACCTTCTTCTTACATACTGCACCTTTTTTAAGTGACCTCTAGGTTTTTTAACATTACAGGTATTTGTTTCTCAGAGAACCCGAATACATGGAAGGCACAAACTGGGCCAAACTAATGCTTTAGTAACCTATTACATAAGAGGTGTGCAGTTACACTTTAACATTGTATATTGTTGATTTCTCCTCCACACACAGCTGCTCAAAGCCAGTGTGCGGTCTGGGGTCAGACTGCAGAGATCCAGCTCTGCTGCAGCCAGTGCTTCAGCATCTCACGGCAGCCATGTAGCATCCGGCTTTGCATTTGGTGAGTAGGATGTAGAACTTACATCATTTTTTAAGGTATTTTCACATTTTACCGTATGCCCATGTGAACAGTTATTGAAAAAAAAAAATGCACCATCCTTATTCTTTGCAAAAGGATATACTTAAGTTTCCAGAGACTCATATGAGCATCAACTGAACATTGAACAGGAACGGTGTGCTATATGATTTTTGTCCCTCATCATTATATTGTAATATCTTTTATCATGTGTCGTCCTGCTCCCTCGACCCCACAGAGTTCACAGATCAACAAAAGGAGTTCCAACAGCTGGCGAGGAAGTTTGCACGTGAAGAGATCGTCCCTGCTGCACCAGCTTATGACAGGAGTGGTGAAGTGAGTATAGCCCAAAGATCAGGCTGCAGTCAGTCTATATGTAAGATTAAATATGGGTTGGGGGGGTTATTTATTTTTTTTTTTTTGTCTTTGAAAGTCAGGAGAGTAGTCTTGGTCGAAGTACACCCTATGACCCTGGAGCTCGGTAGTCAAGTGTCTGCCTTGACTATGGTGCTGCACAATAAATCTGAATAATGTCCTATCATTTTGCAGTATCCTGTCCCCATCATCAAGAAAGCATGGGAGCTCGGTCTGATGAACGGTCACATTCCACAGGATTATGGTATGTTATTTTCTTCTCTGTGACTGTTTCAGAACAGCCTGCCATGTTTTAAACTGAGTTCTCTCTTTTTGGCCACACAAAGCCTGACACACAATGTTTTGTATCAGTTAAGTTTATAGACTAAAATTAATAAATACACACACATATATATTGAAACTTCTGCCCCCCAGCTTGTGTTCTGTTTGTTTTGTGTCATTGGAGATGGTTTATTTCATGCAAAGTTGTCTTGACTTCTGTCTGAAAACACCCGTTATGTTTGTTCAGGTGGAATGGGCTTGACAATTTTTGACAACTGCCTCATCACAGAAGAGTTGGCTTACGGCTGCACAGGAGTACAGACTGCCATCGAAGCAAACTCTCTGGGAGTAAGTTGTTATTTATCAGGATTGTTTCAGTGTTGTTACCCAGTGGTGAATATATCAAAACTATCTGAATTATTCAGTATTTCTTGAGTTGGGCGAGTTGTTTTCTTGACACCAAGGGGTAAGATGGGTCCAAAGTCCTCCTATATAATGCAACATTTTATACAGATGTTACAGTGTACTGTAGAATTTAACTGAATAGTCTGGATCCACCATGAGCATAAAGTTTTCCATCCAACCTATACTGTGGATCTGTCTGCAGTGTTCAAGGCATCTCACATTGTTCAGTTCAATGTTATTAGAAACAGAGTCAGGCATTAGGAGGGTTAAGAGCACTGCTGCTACTGATGATCTGTTTCTTCCACACAGCAAATGCCTGTTATTTTAGCTGGCAGCGATGCACAGAAGAGGAAATACCTGGGAAGGATGACCGAGGAGCCTCTCATGTGTGTAAGTTTTTAATTTATTGGAAGCAGAGTGGGGATTTCCGCAGCAACTTGAAGAGGGGAAAAAGTCTGAAGAGCTCAAAACTCCAGCAACAATGTTTTTTTTTTTTTTACAGAATTAAATTTTAAAAAGGACATATATATTTTAAATAAACTCATGTTTGTAGTATACAGTGGTAAAAAAAATAACTACATTTGTTGACTCTAGCACTGAATTTAAAATAAACTTTATACTTTTATCACACTACATTTTAAGGGATGAAATGTTGTTGTTTTTTTTGTTGTTTTTTTTAATGTTTGTTGCAGCTAAGTGAGTATTTCTTTTTGGAGCGATGGTCAATAGGGGACCAGACAGAGCTTTGTAGTTAGCAAGAATGTGCATCTTGCGGGCCTTGAACTCCGGCATCCACACTCTGCGCGCCTTTCCTGTAAAAGATGAGGCAGAAGTATTACATTTATTTACCGGTCACTGTTAACTATTGCTCTGTTTTTACCTTTTTTAAAAAAACAAAAACTACTTAATATGTTGATGGCCTCTCATACCATACAGGTGCTTTCAGTTATGATGCTGATTAGACCAGCTCAGGTGGGACGTGTGCAGCACTGCGCTGGGACTTACTCAATTTATCTTTGAGTCAGTTTCTAGAAAATGAATCTTCTTTGTCACGTGATGGTTAACTGAATGTCTTTGGGTTTAGAACAGTTGTTTACATGCTGCTGAGATGTTGAATCTTGCCACACAGTGCTGCACTGTTGACAGTGTGATTATCTCACTCTGTGTTTAATTTGAAACCGTTTTAACACGTCATTAATGAATGGCTGCAGGGTTTCCTGAGCTTTTTAATAGCCCAAAGGCCTGAAGTGAGCTACTTCCTTGAGGAGCGCTAGTGAGCCGTTTTGTCACACCCATGCACAAGACCCGTATCAGATATCAATTCTCGGCAATCCTAATGTGGCTGTGTGTGAGATAGCATAAACCCTGACATATCATAGTAAAACTTGTGGTGTGTTTTTGGCAGGCGTACTGTGTCACAGAGCCGGGGGCGGGCTCCGACGTGGCCGGCATCAAGACCAGAGCTGTGAAGATGGGCGACGAGTACGTTGTTAACGGGCAGAAGATGTGGATCACCAATGGTGGGAAAGCGAACTGGTGTGTACTCGCCACCTCTTCTCTGATTGAACGCTAACAACGTAACAATATACGTTCTGATGGCCAGTTTATGTTGATTCAACTTTATGTTCATTTTAATGGCTGCAGTTTGTGGTGCTGTTGAATGATCATGAAGTTGAAACAGCCTCTCTCTAACACGTTCATCCAGCAGTGAACATTTTAGCCTTCACGAAAGGAGGATTCATTGCAGGACTGTGGTATTAGACTTTATTGATCCCACACTGAGGAAATTCACTTGTTACAGCAGCTCGTATACACATGGTGGATAAGAAATTGGTCTTTGCTTTCACAAGCTGAAAGCAAAGTTACCAGGGAGTCCAAAGTGAGTTCATTCAGCCAGATCTGTGATGCTACACTCTCCATACTCCCACTGTATCTTGCTTAGCGCCATTGTCTCCTCCATCCTATTAGGGAGAGCTCTTAGGTTCTCCGTAATAACAGACGGTATCCATGGTTTCTATTGTCTTTTCTGCTCTTGGCGCTTAGATCCAGCTCTGCGTCCCCGTCTCCTTCTAGTATGTTAGCGCTGCCTAGGTTTCTGAAGAGCTTTGAAGCTCAAAATCTGTAGTGCTGGCCACCACCATGTTGGCACTCCTGCCTTTTCCTCCTCCTGGTGTGTGTGTGTGTGTGTGTGTGTGTGTGTGTGTGTGTGTGTGTGTGTGTGTGTGTGTGTGTGTGTGTGTGTGTGTGTGTGTGTGTGTGTGTGTGTGTATGATTTTGAATTTTTAAATGTCATTTTTTCATATTTCCAGGTACTTCCTGCTAGCCCGCACTAACTCAGATCCTAAATGTCCAGCCAGCAAAGCTTTTACCGGCTTCATTGTGGATGCTGATACTCCAGGAATTCAAGTAGGGAGGAAGGTAAGATGAAGCTGAAATATTTATTTTTAGTCCTCTAACTGAGATCCGTAATTTTCTTAGCAACTAAAAATGTATAATCTGTGCTGGATGTTTCTTTAATAGAGGTTAAGAAATTAACCTAAGCCAAGAGCAAAACATTTTTTCAGATGCATTAGACCAAGAAAGAAAATGTGTTCTTCAAAGTGGCTGCTCCACATACATTTGCACGAAAGGTACAAAATCAGGGTTTTAAGATTTAAACCTTCCAGTGCAGGCATATGGTTTAGAGACACAAACTGGCTGAACATCCCTCTAATTGAAGACTTTTGAGTTCAGTGGAATATTACGTCTCTCTGTGAAGCGGATAATAAACTCTACTTGTAGATACGTGCTATATGAATTATTATTAGAGACAATTAGATTATAATTAATAGGGAAATATGTCCTATCCAGCTGTGATTGTCCCGTAATCTACTCCTGCTGTGCAGTCCAAAAATAATAAAAATAATGATAACGTCTGTTTGTTTTGTGCTCGCAGGAGATGAACATGGGACAGAGGTGCTCTGATACCAGAGGCATCACCTTTGAGGATGTGAGGATACCGAAGGAGAACGTCCTGGTCGCAGAGGGAGCCGGCTTCAAAATTGCCATGGGTGCCTTCGACAACACGAGACCACCAGTAGGTCTTCAAACTGTAACTGAACTGGACTGAACATCTGTGATGCCACTTTGAAATGTCTTGTGCTACCCCAGAGGTGACTCGCTGTTTCTGTTTGTTTCTTTAGAAGAAAACAGGATTTAATTTGTGTTTTATCAGAGT
Source organism: Miichthys miiuy (assembly GCA_036365135.1). Lineage (NCBI taxonomy): Eukaryota > Metazoa > Chordata > Actinopteri > Sciaenidae > Miichthys > Miichthys miiuy. The sequence goes on along the minus strand of CM071617.1, from coordinate 7,373,847 downwards.
TCATTTCAAAGGATTTAAATGGATCAGAAGTTCAAAAATCTGGGCGGTACAAAACACTTCAGTTTTGACATATTTGACTTGACTTTGAGGGAGAGTGTCTTCTTGTAGTATAGACTGTCTCTTTTGGATTTATGAGGATACACAAACTCACGGTATTTTCTAAACCGAGACAAGATAAGACCAAGACCTAAGCAGGACGAGACTAAGTCATAACCAAGACCAGACAGTATATATCCTACCTATAACCTTATAGTCTGCATCAGTCAAAACCGTTTGTTTTACTCTTGCTTCCGCCTGGAGTGTCAAACTATCTTCAGTTGATTATAAAACTGTCAGGACAAATTAGACATAAGTTGATAAATAGGGAAACACTGGTCTGTCTGTCTGTCTGTCTGCAGTTGTAGTCTTGACCGGTCTTCAAATAATATCCTGTGTCTGAGACCGAGACGAGACAGAGTAAAACGTGGTTTATTTCGACACCCGAGACCTTTTTAAAAAGTTGTCTTGAGACTGCTCTCGAGAGCAAGATCGATCTCGAGTACTACAAGACTGGCTGCCACTATATACATGACCTGCCTCCACATCAGCCAATGGTGACATTTAATTGCAATAAACGGGTTTCAACAAGTAGAGGGAGATAACTATGCATTTTTATGACACAGTATGTGGAATTCAAATACTTTGCACAACGGTGTCAAGATCTGGACATGAATCGATCAACAACATTACTACCACACATACCCACGTTAGGTTTTCATCTGAAAAAAGGTGGTTTAGTTTAGAGTTTAAACATTATGTAAGAGAGACTCCTGTTTAATTGTATTTGTCACTGAAGATTCGTGTTTGAAGATGTTTGCTAATGTACTTCTTGCACTGCAGGTGGCAGCAGGAGCGACAGGCCTGGCACAGAGGGCACTCGATGAAGCTACAAACTACGCGCTGGAGAGGAAGACGTTTGGAAAAGTTATCGCTGAGGTTAGTTCACTTCATGTTTTTCTAAGTCCTCAGCAGCTGATGTTTCTCATTTTTAGTTCACTGAATTACAGCATTTATTAGCGTGGCAGCTCTGTCATTACTGTAATCATCACAATAACTGACAACACAGCTGTTCATTAAGTGCAGCGATGAGTTGGGATCAACTCTCTCCTCCTGTTTCGCAGCACCAGGCCGTGTCCTTCCTCCTGGCTGAGATGGCAATGAAGGTGGAGCTGGCCAGGATGGCATACCAGAGGTCTGCCTGGGAAGTGGACCAGGGCCGCAAAAACACCTACTACGCCTCCATCGCCAAAGCCTTCGCTGGAGACATCGCCAATCAGGTGGCCAGTGATGCTGTTCAAGTATTTGGAGGCAACGGCTTCAACAGCGAATACCCGGTAGAGAAACTGATGAGAGACGCCAAGATCTACCAGGTGGGTGACGATGTTTGTGCCTCATATCAGAGGTGTTTGGCAAAACTTCACTTTCTTTAATCGACTTCTTTCCTTTTGTAGATCTATGAGGGCACAGCTCAGATCCAAAGACTCATCATTGCCCGAGAACACCTGGGAAAATACATGAAATGAACTGTGCACGCCTGAATCGTCGTCATTCAAATGTACTTTATTGTAACTTTTCTATAAAAACGAGTTCCTGGAAATAGATCTGGTTACTTAAACTCAGGATACAGTCGTAAAATGTTGTTTGCTTTCACATCATTTAATCCTGCCTTGCTTGTTTTGGACTGAATTGGTAGACAGCAGTCCACCTTTTCTAATCAGAAATGCAGCTTGAACTGTGGCCTTATTTTATGACTTACTGGGAGGATGAGGATCACCACATTTAAGTAAAAGATCATGTGACCATGTCATGCAGGTTGTGAACAATAAATGCCGCTGCTCTTGGAGTCTGAATGTGCCATTAAACGCAAGACATTACAAACATACTGCTTTTATTCAGCATTAAACTATGACATATTTGACTTTATAAGTTGACGAGCCCAAACGAACACCTATAGTTTTTGTTTTTTTGTGGAGGAGGGGCAGATTCAGGCTGACCTTCATCTTTACACTGTTTGTGTGTATTTCAACTCTTTAATACAATACTGATTTTGGTCTTATTGTCTGTTCTGATTGGCAGTAAAATCAAAGTCGTTCATGATTATTTTTCTCAGAGGTTTGTGCTCCTGTTCTACCTCTGACATCCTATCAAAAGTGATGCACGATCCTTATTGATCTTCAGCAGCCATTCAAAAACGAGTGAAAATAACGCCATGGAAGCAGTTTAATTTTATCTGAACATTCTCACCAGACAAATGTGTCTGATGATCTGTTGGCCGTAAAAGTGTATGTTTCTGTCTGATTTAGCAAATCAAATCCTCAACAACTGTTGTCAGTTCTACGTTACTATCCAATACAGAGAGGCATCGGCACAGCACTTAACCATGAAGAATCTCTGCAGATAGTATGGATGTAATATGTGAGCTCACTCATGCCATAATAGCGAATTCATCTAAACTCTGTATATCATCCACTTATTAAATTATTCCATCCAATCAAACTGATCATGTTATTTTTGTTTGTTTGTTTGTTTTGTCAGCATACAACGGTAAAAGTGTTTCCTCCATATTGAAGTTCAATAAACTAAAGACACCAAAACCAGTTTGTGTAGATTTAGATATAGTGCAACATAGATTAATATACGTAATACACCGCACTGATTCCAAAAAAGTTGCGATGCTGTGAAAAGTCTAAATAAAAACAGAATGCATCCAATTCATAATTACTGTATATTCCCAAAAAATATCAGTTTATCAGTTTGGACATTAAATATAAATTATTATTTAAATATTGTCCTTGTACTGTGTTCAAATAAATACATGAAAAGGATTTGCAAAGCATTCTGATTGTTATTATGTTTTCATTGATGTTCATACAGCATCAAAACTTTGTTTTATTGGGGCAGTATATTAATATGTAAAATATTTTATTATTCTAACTTTGCAATGCAGTGATTAGCACTGTCGCCTCACAGCAAGAAGGTTCCTAGTTCAGACCTCGGCTGGGGCCTTTGTGTGTGGAGTTTGCATGTTCTCCCTATGTCTGCGTGGGTTCTCTGCGGGTACTCTGGCTTTCTCTCACAGTCCAAAGACATGTAGGTTAACTGGCGACTTGTCCAGGGTGTATCCGCCCTCTCACCCTAAGTCAGCTGGGATAGACTCCAGCCTCCCACGACCCTGATGATAAGTTGTTACTGATATTATAACTGAATTAAGGACACTCATTAAAAAGTTCCAATGCAAAAATACAATCTAAAAAAAAAGTAAATACATAGTAACACATATGCAACTTTGTATCAAAAAGGCTACAACTGCTACACCCACACCCACATACAAACTCAAGCACTATTGGCTCCACAATCTGGATTAAAACCTGACTGAGCCACAATAATGCCATTTTGTGAAGCAGACAGCCTGCACATAAGTCTGTATATAAGATTTCATGTATGATGGTTAACTTAAAATATTTTACAGCAGGGTTAAGTTGTGGGAACTTTACATTTACACTGAACGGGTGAAAACCTGACGGTGGCTCAATGTAAATATTTATTAAGCAGTGTTTTCCTGAGGGTGGTGACTTATTTTAAGTCATATTTGTTTGTGTTAGTCACATATTTATTCAGGCATATACACCACATGTTGACACAGCTCTTCAGACAGGTAGGCAAAACAGGTAATAACGCATGAGACCCCTTCTTATCTGAGTTGATATTTTGCTTTAGTGGCAAAACAAATTAGCAAATAATGCAATATAAATCCAATAAACCTCCACCCTCACCAGTGTATGTGGTTAACCTTCACATCCATCTGCAGGAGCAGGTTAGTGTAGTTTTCAGTTTATTTGTCATATGGAGGTTAACACAGGGTCAACAGAACAACCAAATGTGTTTGACAAGAAAAATACGTCATCTCAGCGTTAGTGGCAGTACTTACAACAGCATTATTATTATTATTATTATTATTATTATTATTATTATTAAATATAATAAGTTGAAGAGTCTGATGGCCTGGTAGAAAAAATAATAGTGTTTATAATAAAATAATAATAATAATAAAAGTGTTTTTGTTTACAGTTTTAGTTTATTCATGCTCCTCAGGCATTGACAATAACAAAGATAACTTCTCAAACTTCTAACAAAACACAAAACACTTCTTCTTCTACTACTACTTTTTTCCTTCTACGTTGGCAACATAGAGGCGAAACGCAGTCAAGATAGCGGACAGCGTGTATGTCGACCCACGGCATATGTAGATAAAAAGGCTAATTCTAAGGTAATAAAAACACAATGATATATATAATGTGTTTATATATTATTGACTGCAGAGGTCAGCATTGCGCTTCACGCCGGTGTACAGACTCTGTAGAAGAAGACATTGAAGGGGCAGTAGAATTAATATTAGCACTGTTAGCACAAAATACTCAGATTAAGTGGACGTACCTGAAATTTACAGTTACAGTAGTTAAAGGTCCAGTGTGTAGAATTTAGTTGCATCCAATGGTGTAATTGCTGCATTGCAATCTCCTCACATCACCCTCATCTTCCTAGTGTAAAGGAGAAACAACACTTGAAAAGCCCTGTCTAGAGTCACTATTTAGTTTGTCTGTTCTGGGCTACTGTAGAAACATGGTGTTACAACATGTCGGCCTCCATGGAAGAGGACCCCGCTCCTGCTGTAGATATAAAAGGATCATTTTTAAGTTATAAAAACAAAAAAAAATAAAATATTATATTACATGTCTGCCTTATTCTGAAGACACTGAGCAACATTTGAATTGTATTTTAATCGGCAGACAGAGTTTAGTCGTAGTATAACACAGTTTAACGGTTCAGTCTGTGTCCTCACTCCGAAGCAGGAGGTGGCGGTAATGCGTCAACCGCCATAAAAACACACGAAGAAGAAGAAGAAGAAGCTGAACATGCAGAATGGTAACCGGTGTTATGTTGTAATTGTCACGTCTAACGTGTTTAATTCAAGATAACATTACAGCCCAAGTGGATAGAAATGTCCGTTTGACTGCGCTCTGTTCAGATTTATCCTCACGTTGACCGTTAATCTGTGAAAGCAGCTGGTAAAGTGGTTTAAAACGTAGCTAGCATCGGTGTTAGCATGTAGCTCCTCGATAACCTGTCAACAACTCGTTTTCCTATTTTCATATCCGGTCATTTAGCTTCGTAATATGAGTTAATTCATGTTTGACAGCGAAAAGATGGGTGTTGTTATTCTGTCACACTGGAAAGAGGTCAGTTAGATTTAGTGTTTTTAATATTTTGGTGTGTTTTTTTTTTTAATGTCAGGGTACCCAAGTGAAAGATGTCATCATTAAGCCTGACGCTCCCAGCACACTGCTGCTGGACAAACACGCAGACTACATCGCTGCCTACGGCTCCAAAAAGGACGATTATGTGAGTAATATGTTTAGATGTGTTAACTTTGTGTACTGTTGCTCTGGGCTGTTTCCTTTGTTTGAGCTAGAGGAGAAACTTAATGCTACAGTATATACAAGGAGATTTAGACAGAAGTGCTAAACACAGACAGACAAAGTCTGGTCCTTGTCTGGTCTGTACAAAGTCTAAAACTCAACCCCGTCCAACACCTCTGTCATGAGCTGCAACACCCACTGTGAGCCATCATCCCAGCAGCCAGGTGCCAGAATATTGTGGAGGGTTTTTGGCCTTTTTCAAGCTTTTATTTGATAGAGACAGCTGAAGGAGTGACAGGAATGTGGGGAGAGAGATGGGGAATGACATGCAACAAAGGGCCACAGGTCGGATTTGAACCCTGGGCCGCTGCGGCAAGGACTGAGCCTTCGTACATGGGGTGGATGCTCTATCAACACCCCAGAATACTCTCATATGTTTATGTTTCATTTTACTGGCAGCTTTAGGTGCCCTTGAGCAAGGTACCGAACCACTAACTACTCCTAGGTCACCGTTGTGTGGCTGCCCATCACTCCACCATCTCCCCTTGAGGTATCAGTAAAGTTTCTGTTCTATTCTATTCATTCACCTGGGATGCGACCGCAAGAAGGTTCCTGGTTTGAACCCCAGTTGGGGTCTTTCTGTGTGGAGCATGTTCTCCTCGTGTCTGCATTGTTTTTTTTCTGGGTACTCCGGCTTCCTACCACAGTTCAAAGTTCAAACATGCACTTAACAAGTTAATTGGTGACTCTAAATTGTCTGTAGGTGTCAGTGTGAATGGTCGTTTGTCTCCATGTGTCCTGTGATGAACTGGCGACCTGTCCACAGTGTACCCCGCCTCTTGCCCTAAGTCAGCTGGGATAGGCTCCACCGCCCTGTGACCCTGATGAGGATAAGCGGTTACAGAAAATGGATGGACATTAGTCTCTAACATTTCGTAGACAAAGTGTCTTTTTCCAACAACACAAAGCAAAAAATGACAAGCATATACACAGATTTTATCCAACAAGCACTTAAAATAAATTTGATTATATTGCTTTTTTTCTTTTCATGATGTGCTGCTATGCTCGTCTGCTTTAAGGAGCCAAATATGTCTCATTGTATTTATGGTGTAATTTTAGTTTTAGACATAAAATAATATGCTCTTTTCTCTGGTCAGCAAACTTAAAAAGCACTGTTTCTTTATTGCTACCTAAAGCACTAAAGCTTTTGCTGTGTTCGTTATATAAAGTTCAGATTTTATGCAGAATCCACAAACTTGTTTGTTTTGTTTTTTTCCCCACCTTTATTTATTCAGTTGGGAATTTGACTGAGAGCAAAGCTCTTTTTTTTTTTTTTCAGGAACGCCTTGTTCGCATTCACACAAGTCACACCTGGAAGTTGGCCAGTACAACTGCAGTCTGATCTGCTGGCCGCTGAGTAGTAGGCCTTGCTCAAGGGCACCTCAGTGGTGGTAATGCCCTTTTGTATGGGCTGCGTGATAAGCAGGATCTGGTGTCGTGATCATTCATGTCTCGTTTGTGTTGCCTCAGGAGTACACGCTGTCGGAATACCTGAGGATGAGCGGTATCTACTGGGGCCTGACGGTGATGGACCTGATGGGTCAGCTGCCCCGGATGAATCGACAGGAGATCATAGACTTCATCAAAGCCTGTCAGCACGAGTGTGGAGGCATCAGTGCAAGCATCGGACACGACCCCCATCTGCTCTACACTCTAAGCGCCGTCCAGGTGACTCCTCAGGCTTGAGATTTGACAGATTCACAGACTTAATCTCGTTTTCTGGCAACATTAATGTTACGAGAGGTTGGATTTGTTGTCAAGTAGAAGGACAACACTTTGATGTCATTTTCTAGCACTGGTTAATCCTGTTTATTTCGCTCTCTTGAGCTGCGTCATTACTTGTATTCTTAAAATGTTTCCTCCTGAAGGATCTTTGTGATTAATGTGATATTTTTATTTAACTCAGAAAACTTTATTCAACAAAACTCTTGTGTTTTTGACTTTTAATTCTTCGTCCTCTTTATCCCTGCCTCAGATTCTATGCTTATATGACAGCGTGGACGCGATTGATGTGGACAAAGTGGTGGAATACATTAAAGGGCTGCAACAGGAAGACGGCTCATTTGCAGGAGACAAATGGGGTGAGCAAGATTTACTTTGAAATATATATTTGTTCAGATATACAACTGTAATACTCGTCATGTAGGGCTTCTAACAGAAATAAAAACTAGTAGTTCTCATTTATTTAAATTGTAGTTGGTTTAAATTTAATATAAAATAGTATCATGTTGTCATAATTACAGTTCTTTGTCTTTGCAGGAGAAATAGACACAAGGTTTTCCTTCTGTGCTGTTGCTACACTTGCATTACTGGTATGTCTATCATCACGTACACTTTTCTGTAGATACTTTGTAATTAATACAGTAATACTTGAAGATGACTTTCGGTGCTCTCCTCCTTCAAAGGGAAAGATGGACACAATAAATGTTGACAAAGCCGTAGAGTTCGTCTTGTCCTGTATGAACTTTGATGGAGGTTTTGGATGCAGACCTGGTTCAGAGTCTCATGCTGGTCAGGTGAGTCCACTGATGAACTTATATATAGTGCATGACAAAAACATTTTGAAGGTTTAAACTTAAAGGTTCGATGTGTCAGATTTAGAGGACTCTATTTACAGAATATGGCAGAAATGGAATATAATATTTATGACTATTTTTTCATTAGTTTATAATCTTTGTTACCTTACAATGAGTCTTTTATATCAAATATTGTGTTTGCAATTAGCAGCTACGCCTTGAGATATCACTAAAACTTACACACTGCACCTTTAAACTTTAAACAGAAATCAGGTGTGAAGTTGCTAGTTCACACATGAAAGTTATCAAACAGGTAAACTGTTATTCACAGATCACAAATGTTAGGCTGCAGGCTGGTCTCGTGGGAGGGAGTCGGACTAATAACTGAGAAGTTGTCAATGAATGCTAACAGGGTGTGTTAAAATCTGTCGCGTATATAAACTCTCAGGTTTTCTCTCTGTCAGATTTACTGCTGCACTGGCTTCTTGTCGCTCACCGGTCAGCTGCACCAGATCAACGCTGACCTGCTCGGCTGGTGGCTCTGCGAGAGGCAGCTCCCGTCTGGAGGCCTGAATGGACGGCCGGAGAAGGTTTGCGGTTTAAAATGAAATGCAACAGTGTCATTATTTGACTTTTAATGGGGACCGACTGATTCCTTCATTGGCACACACATCTGTGGTGTGTTTTTGTCATCACCAGTTATATTGAACAAAACCTGTTCCTTGTGTTTGTTGTGTTCACAGACCACACAGCTGTTCATCAGACCGTAATGATAGAACAAATTATAGCAAGCAGTTCCATTCAACGTTATTGTTCATTCAGAGTCGTGTTTTTGGCCACCCGATGAATGTTTCGTCCAGTATTCACTTATTTTTAGAAAAATATCTGGCTCCTCAGCTGCTAAATGCTCCACTATGTTCTCCAACCAGTCTCTGACTGTGTCTGTTTGGTGTTAAGCATTGTTCAGTGGGTTTTTTAGAGCTTTTTTTTCTCTGAAAACAGCTGTTTGCTACAGCTGAAAACACTTTGAGAGCAGCGAACCAAAACCAGACAGCTAAACGATGAGCTGAAACTCACTATAAGGCTCCACAGAGCTGAGCAGAGCTGCAGATTCAGGTGATAATTCTCTGTCGGTTCATCACTGAGAGAGACAACTTTCACATTGTTATTTGATAAAGTGTAAAATATCAGTTAAACTATATCAAAGAAAGTGCTTTTCTTTCTACGGCTAAATATTGCTTGTTGTACCTCAAATGACACCACTTTAAATAGATGTAGTTACATAAATGCTCTGTTTTTTTTTTAATCTTTCATCCAGCTTCCGGATGTGTGCTACTCATGGTGGGTTTTGGCGTCTTTGAAAATCATTGGCAGGATTCACTGGATCGACAAGGCCAAGCTGCAAACGTTTATTCTGGCCTGTCAAGACGAGGAGACCGGAGGTTTCGCTGATAGACCAGGAGACATGGTGAGCTGTCAAACAAAAGTAACTCCTGCACGCTGCAGTAGAAACAGATCAGACCAAAATCTCCTGTTTCATCTTACGCAAGCCTCAGTGATCCTGTCCTTTGTCTCTGGGTGGGTTAAAAGTTATCTTTGCAGTTGTCCAGTACACAGAGAAACTTCTTAAAGGAACAATATCTTGATGATGATTAAATCTTATGGATGTGAGTGCTTTTAGTCTGATTTTGGACCTGGGTTATTCTCAAGGCTCCTGTAGTATACGTCTGCTGCTTTCAGTCCTCATCGCACACCGTTTGAGCCAGTTTGACGTCTTCTCCATGATGCACACTGACTCTTAAGCTTTCCAAACTCTCCTCACTACCCTTGTCCAGGTGGATCCTTTCCACACTCTGTTCGGGATCGCAGGTCTCTCCCTTCTCGGAGACGAACAGATCAAGCCGGTGAATCCTGTCCTGTGCATGCCCGAGGATGTCCTGCAGAGGGTCGACGTGCAGCCCGACCTCCTCAGCTAGCCCTCTGACATCCGTCATCCCACCACCACACACACAGACACAGCTGCCCTGCTCAGCACCATCCAGCCACACCATGACCACCATCACCACCACGGCTGGATGCTGGGAGCAGAGAGCGAGGACCACCACACATTGTAGTGTTAGCTGAGGTCTACAGACACATTTTAGACGCAGGTTTTGATCTCTGCTCACTAAGGACAAATAGAGTCACGATTCCTCTGAGGCTTCGTTTTATTAAACCCTCAAGCACTCAATATGTTATCAAGTCACTTATGTTGGTTTCACTGTGAGAGAACGGTTTGAGCAAGATGATGTGTAACCATCACCGCTAAAAGCTAGAAATCATTAAACATTCCTGAACTTTCTGACACTACGTCAGAAAAAACATGTAACTGTTAGCGCATGAAACTGTCACAGAAGTCGGTTTCCTCTCTCCGTCTTGTCTCTCGTCACCTTTCTAGCTTGTCAACAAGCCAAGGAATTTATCACTGTAGCTAATTACTGGACAGAGGCGCTGATGGGCTTCATGTGCTTGACAGCTCTGTGCACTTGAGCTTGAAACAGAAGGATTATTGTGTGGAACAGACACGCATGATCAAGTTTGGGGCAGAAGACACTTTGACTCTCTGTCAGTCATTTGGTTTGTTTTTCTCTGTTTGTTGGAGGGTTTCTGCCAACTTCACGCACCGACTGTTTGAAATAAAATAACTTCTGTATTTGAAAAGTAAGAGCATGTAAAGGGCAAACTGCCCTCGATCTGTTTACACTCCAGCAATCTTACCAACACTGTTTGTTCGAACGGGCCTCACAACCGGAGACGCAACACGGGACTTGCGAGCTGATTTTTTTTATTAATGTCGGTTTATAAGACGGGAAATATTTTAGGCAGGAGGAAGGGGCAGTTTTGTGTTTGTGACTGGAGACACCCAGAGGTAAAACACATTGCAGTGCCGTTGTCTCTTGCCAAGTATATTTAACGTCTTATCCACAGTCTCAGTTACACGATTTATTTAAATCCACGTTACTTAGTCCAGCTTTGTTATGCAGCTGTGGGCAAACACACTGTGTGTGAAATGAAATATTTTCAGTCTTATGTTTTGATGATTTTCAGCTGCCTTTTTTTTTTCTTTTAAATCTTTGGTTAAAACTCTGCGCTCTTCTTGTCCTACTCGACACATTTCATCTGTTGTCAGTGTTTATATTGTTACAGAAGGTAAATAAATCATGTTGACTCATTAGATCTGCAGCCAGTTTAGGTGACTGATAACTCATAAATGTATTAATTGACATTGTTATGCAAAATGAATGCAGTCATTACTTAAATGTCTATGTTGTGCTCATAGGGTTTAAATCACAATTCTCAGAGTTGCGCAGCTTAAAGACTAAAACTTAAAAACTCTAACTGCATCCTCAACGACTTGTCAATCCACACAGTCTCGTCTTCGTGTCGTGTGGGCAGCTCGAATCCACATAAGCTGTTGCACAGCTCCATGTGTGTATATTAATGTAACTTATTTGTTATCTTGGTTGGCAATAAATGTTTCCCTTCAACCGTGACCGAGTTTGTTTTTGCACTTGAGGACCTTTAAAGGAGCATTTTACAAACACTAAGTCTCACTGTGTAAGTCATCTAGTCTAACTCAGTTCAGACATCCACTCAACAGGTTAACTGATGACTTAAAATTGCCCGTAGGTGTGAATGTGAGTGTCAGTGGTTGTTCGTCTCTATGTGCCCTGTGATGAACTGGCGACTTGTCCTCGCTGCTTCTTGCCCAAAGACAGCTGGGATAGGCTCCAGCCCCCCCGGTGAGCCTGATGAGGATTGTTGTAAGTGGTTACAGATAATGGATGGATGGACCTGGGGCCTGCCACATACAGTAATTGTAGGCCACTTATCAGTTATTAGTTGATTAATCTATTTACATCTCCCCCTAATTACCCTGATTGCGTTCATTCATAATGTCTCTGTTGTTTGTCTTTATCCTGTTGTGTATTGCAACCACCTTATTACCTTACCACCACTGTTCTATATGGAAAATATAGATAACTTCTGTTATGATTTGGCACTCTATAAATAAAATTGAATTGAAAAATGTTCTTTAATAAAACTTGATATCAGTCTCACTGTGATTATGAAGGAAATTGACTTGGACTTCTTTATATACTTCCTTCTTTATACTTACTCATATACAGGAAGCCTATATAAGAGATAAAAGTAATATTGACCGTAATTTTAAATGTACAGATACAGAAGTGTAATGTAAAAAGTATCTTCTCATGTAGGGGCTCTGTAGATGCCACTAGGTGGCAGCCTTACCATTCAAAATGCATTCATGTTGACGCAAACTATATATGTTAAACTATCAACAAGGATCCTGTTAAAAATGCCCAAATTATGTGCTGTTAGTGATTGTAAGCTAACGTTTAATTGCAAGTCTCTGAAATCATTCAATAACTGTCTCATATTTAAAACTCACACAGTGAGATGGACAAAACTGTGAGGAAAGTCTAACTGTGGATTACTTGTTAGTGGAAACACTTTTGTATTTTCTCATGCACATCACATCCATACTGATTAATTGGAGGGAGGCTGCAGTAATAACACCAGCACACCAGAAATGCCACAACTCATGCTGTATGAGATATTATGTTTCATAGCAGTGACAGACTGTAATAATGGAGAGGTGTAAAGATTGATTTACTCTGCCTGGGTAATTAGTGGCAGGTAATTCACTCCTACCTGTTTTCCTCCATGTAATAAAGATAAAGACTTCCCCTGCAACGTACAGCCTGATAAGAAAATGACACTTTACCTGGAACAATGGCTTTCATAAAACGTAACACAAATGATCAAGTGATAACAATATGTGGAACATTATTATCTCCGTGCACTAATTACTGCATCATGATAGTGGGAGACGCCGTTCGTGTTAATATTCTGATGCGCTTCTGTATTCACGCTCAGGGGAAGGTTTAAAAATAGTAGTAAGATTGGTCACTAGTAGTAGTAGTAAGATAGTCACTTCATAAAGAGGCTTTTTTTCAGGGCCCCCTGGTCTTTTTCTGTCTCTTTGTGGTCATTATGTGTTTTTGTGGTTGTCTTGTGTCTCTTTGTAGTCATATTGTGGCAGTAGTTGTTTCACATCTCTTCGAAGTTGTTCTCTGTCTCATTATTTTCTATCTCTTTGTAGTTGTTTTGCATTTATTTGTGGTCACTTTGCATCATACTTCTTTTTGGTTGTTAATAATGACTTTATACGGCAACTCTGGGTGTGTACCAGGTAGGTCCATTTAGTAATGCATCCACTAACAAACAATCTGTCACCTTCTGACTCTGTTTGCGGGCCAGCAAGGGGTAAATCAGATTCCAGGTAGCGGGCCTGTGCAACCCCTGGCCAACCTTCTGCCTCTGCGCCCGTTCATGCTTCATGCATTTTTCATTATTTCATATTCTTTGTGCAGCACGGGCCTGCAAAAATATACTGGCAGCCCTGTGAGTTTTGTATTTATTTGTCTATTTACTCTGTCGATGGGGGAGCAGTAAGCTGTGGGCCCCCAGTGTCTGGGCAGAGACATACATGCTGGTTGTTAGGCTACTGAGAAACCCCACCGGCTCTCATTAGTGAGGAAGGGAGAGATGAAGAAAAAGACAGAAGGTGGGAGATAGGATAAAAAAAAAGAAGTGTGAATGAGAGATCGAGGCAAAGACCGAGGAAATCAGAGAGAGAGAGAGAAAGAAGCAGGAAGACAGATGGATGGATCACAGGTTTTACCTCTCCGTCTTGTTTGTTTGCAGGGAAAGCCGCAAACCCATTTTTCCTCTCCTCTCCTCGTCTCAGTCCTGTCACCCTCTTGTTATCTCTCAGCTACAAAATACTGAGGATTAGTCCAGGCCACAGGGGCTGCAGCCAAATGCTGCTGAACCACAGGCGCAGCAGACAATCACTTAATAAATGTTTAATTAAACCACCGCATTGTAGAGATGACTCACGAGTCTACATAAGAGATTTGTGTTCAGCTTTTCACCCAGTTTGTGGTTATTGTCAAGCACATAGAGTGATATGTTGTTATGTTGTTTACCCCCAACAGCTTTGGAAAGGTCTGATGTTATAGTTCAACACTCTGGCATGTACTGAAGACTTTGGAAAAAGTTTGTTTGACTGAATTCATAATTTACCTCATGTCAGTGTGGAGTTTGTTACCCATCAATTTACTGCAGTTTCTGTTGACAGAGCAGTTGTTGTTGGTGGGTTTGCTTCGGTCAAAGTTGTGCTCCCCTCTGACACACCTGTCACACATTCAGGTGTAAATATAGATATACAGTATTCTGGTAAAATTGGGAAAATATCAGCTAATGTCTAAAAATCTTACAACTACAGTCTAGCTGAAGAAAAACTTCACTGCCCTAAAAAAAAATGAATTGATCTCTGAGATCTGCTTCTGTCTGTTAATAAAATATACCAGTCTGTACATTAAATATAAGGCTATCAGCGGCCTGATGGAAGGTAAACTATAGTGAACTGTAGCTGCTGTTAGCTAATGTTAGCTCAGTTTGTTAGTCCGGTGGCCAAGCAAGAAGCTGCGAGACAAGAGTAAATTTGGGACTGACTTTTAGTCGTTGGCGAGAGCTTGGTGAAATAAAAGGCTGTAAGACAGACGCCGAGCTGGGCTTCTTGCTGTTGGACTAGTAAGCAATATTAGCTGGCTGCTATGTCTTGTGTTGTGGACCTTACTTGATGTTTGGCTGTTAGCAAAGTTGTCAAAAATAATATAATCATAACAAATACACATGTACAGCTGCTCATATTTAGCACAGTGATATTGCACTCTGAAACTGGGTGCACTAAATTGCAAAAATACCAATTTCTATGTAATGTTGATTTAAATATGAAGCTTCTGCTAGCAGTTGGTTAGACTGGGGCTGTTGTGTGTGCCAGTATATGTGCCTTATGCTTGCAGTTTGTACTGCATTATTTTACTACTGCTGGAAAATATTATTATTATTATTATTCATCCCAGACTATTGTTCTGTCCCTGCTGGGACCTGATGAGCTCCAAAAACAAAAACAAGAACATTTACTCTTGTACAGTTTAGTATTCATAAAATCCACTGTCACCTCCTCTAAGGCAGTGGAGGGTTAGCTGACTTCCTCCATGAAGTAATCTGAGATTTTTAACAGTTCTTGACACAGATGGATTTCATGTGAAAATATGTAGAACAATCTACCTCAGTGTTCTTTTAGCAGCTCTTCTGGAGCTTACAGTGATGATGATTTATTGAAGTAACCTGTAGGTGCTGATCTATGGATGTACACTCTCCCCAGGTTGGCCTTTAACAACAGGAATGATGATGATGGCAATCATTAAACACACTTCCACACATTCGCTGACATGCCACTCATTTACTGATAGTGATTTCACATACATGTATGTGTTTGTGTGTATCTGACAGATACACGTGAAATATGAAAATCACTATGCCAGTCTGTCAGAGCTGCAATAGAAGAGAATCAAAAAATCTAAAACTCTGCTAAACAAAAGTCTGAATGCTGCAGCAGCATGACCTCAAAAAGCTGCAGCTAAGAAGGATAAAAAAACCTGCAGCTGTGTATCAATTAAGTCCTTTCCCTCAGCTAAAGTCAGAAACAGATGAACGGTGACTTATGATGGACTGGCAGCTGGACAGTGTCTGTTCCAAGCAGAAAGCTCCATGGATGGAAAATGAAGCCAGTGCCTTAACAAAAAACTGCAAATCCTCAAATGGCCACTTGAGGCTGGTTACAGAACATTTCAATCTCCATAAGTCTGCATGTAATAAAATAAACATGTTTACAGCCTGGTGCAAAAAACTGTTTTGGTCTCTATAGCTAATTTCCCCGTTCATGACAACTGTACTGAGTCTGCATTATTATAGAACTCACCTGTTCAGATTATATTAAGGCTTAATGTTATGCAGAATTAACAATATGGCTGCTTTGATTGACAGGTAGGTGCCATTACAGATGGCTTGTTTGAGCACCCTGATGTCATTCGGCCCGACTCAGGTCTGCCAATCCATGTCTTTGCCAGTTTTTTGATTAGCCAAGAGGAGGGAGAAGCTGGACAGCCAACATGGCGGTGGTGCGTATTTTGCGTTTCAAAACAGCTGTTCAGAATACTATAGGTGACATCACGCATATGCTGTCATTCACGTAAAATCGATGCACAAAGCCACAGAATGTGCATGTGAGCTGCAAGTGGGCTGAAAAGGAGATACCTGCAGTCTTTGGCACTGAGTGGATGACACATTATATCACTGTACTTTCCCTTTTTCTAGATTTTTATGTTTGTATAAATGAAGAAAACTGCATGAAGAATAATTCATTGATTTTGTGAAGGCTGAAAGCTGCGGATCACCACCAACAACACAAGACACGATGTGAAAACCAGATTTTGAACCCTTCAGGTTTTTTATTTCAATGATAGTTGATGAATGAATCGTGTGTTTTAAAGCTGACCCATTACACTCATTAACAAAATGACACAAGGACACGTGGCAATTAGATTTCCATTTATGCCTCTTTTCAGTGTCAGGAGACACACGTCTGTCGTAATGATTCAACCTGGTTGAAGCAGAGAGGAACATGGGACAAGTGCTTATCCACTTTTTCTGTAGCTGGAGGCAATCTGATGTGCGAGTGCATCCTCTGAAATGCTCCACTTGTGTGAAAGTGCTGCTTGAATTACACTTTATTCAGGTCACGGTGAGACTATACCTGTTCTAGAAAGTGACTATTAGATTGCTGCTAAATTTTAAATAGTTCATTAAAAGCTAATAAAGAAGTTATTTACACAAGAGCTAGAATAAGTCAAATAATTTTATTCATTTTGTACCTGCAGATAATTTGATCATCTTTGTTTTCTCTGTGAATTTTACATCAGTGCATATGTAGTGTAAGATTTAGTAGATCCATGAATAGTAGATATTCATGGATGGGAGGCACAGCCGGTGTCAGACCTGCCTCTCTGCAGATGTTGTGGTTGTGTTGGCCTCGTCAGACTGTGACCTTCAGCACACACTGGGGTGGTTTGTAGCCGAGTGTGAAGCGGCTGCGATGAGAGGAGTCAGCACCTCCAAGTCTGAGGTTTGCACGAGCTTGGATAAGAAAGGACGAGGGAAAAGAGGATGAAGGGATGATAAGATAAGATAGACTTTATGATGCGACATCGGGGAAATTCACTTATACAAGGTGGATAAGAAAAATACTCAGAAATAAATAAATAGGGGCGTCCCGGTGGCCCACATACAAAAGTCCTTCCTGCAGTGACCTGGTTCACCGGCCTGTGGTCCACTGATGTTTCCTTTGCTGTGTGTCGTCCCCCCTCTCTCTTCCTTCTTTCCTGTCTGTCTTCAGTTGTACGCCTTCACAAGTTGAAAGCCGTCCAGAGTTACCAGCGAGTCCAAAGTGAGTTCATTCAGTCATGAAAAAGTCCTAAAGAAAGTAAAAACTAAAACAGAAAAGGCTTGAGAGTAACTTGCTGCCAAGCACACAGCGCCATGGCAACAGAAACAACACAAGGCGATGCTGGGGGATGAGTGGCACGATAATAGGCCTCAGGAACACGTCACAGATAAAATACACCTGTGTTTGTCGTCTGTAGCTTTTGTCTCTCTATGTCTTATGTCTACTGACTCTGTAACCCCTCTGTTCACATGTTGACATTAGCACACTGCTCGTTCGATCTGCTTTGTGCAGTAAAAAAGGGGTTCAGCCGTAGAGAGAATACTTCTCTAAAATGCCAGATGCCATAAAAGGCGAGCATTTGCCAACTCACTGTGTCTTCTGTTTTGTAATTCGTAATTCTCCCCTCTCTGCCAGTTTTGATTATCACCTGAGTCTTCTTGTCTTGTCTACACTTGTGTATTTAGTCTGTGTGTTCCTTGGTTTCATTGTCAGGCCAGCTGTGTTTGTTCCTGCTCCTATTCATAGTAACTCTCAGTTTTGTATTTTTTGCTGTTGACTTTTGCTCATGGATTTATCTTAGAGACGGTGGCTCCAGCCCCGAGAGACTGCCCAACCGCCAACTCAGTTTTTCGAGGGCCTCCGGCGTGTCGAAGCACAGCCTCCTTCAGGATTCTACAGTGTGAGGCGAGATGAAAGCCGGTGGTCAGTCTGGCTCTACAGTGGAGTGGTGGGCCACCTTGGCTCTGCAAGCTTCCTGTGAGGAGGAGACTGCGATGTCAGTGGGCGCCGACCTTGTGGAGGGTATCAGCTGGACAAGCTAAGCCCTCAACAGATAGTGGGCCATAGCCGTTGGAGAGTCTTAGTTGAGGGGGCGAAGTAGCCCTGTCCAAATCCCCCTTGCAGCAATGTACAACCACCTCAGAACAGGATGGCTCAGGAGTTGAGCCGGAGAATGGCTGTGGACAGATTGGATCCCAGGCGACTGTGTCCTGGAGGGCTGCAGAGAGCGAACCAATTTGCCTGGACATGCCAAAAGTCAGGTAACTGGATAAGTCTTTCTTCCTCGCTGGATGTCTTCCTTAAGGTCAGTGATCTTTTTATTTTCCTTTTACTCCTCACTAGTCATTGCTGTCATTACTTGAAATGTTGCAACTGAAAATGTTTAACTGGAACTCCACTACTACTCTACTACTTTCCGTCTCTTTGTCTTCACCTCCGGACTGACAGACTGTGAAGAGAGCGACTTGTCTCCGTCAGCTGGGAACCTCCACCGGCGTCTTTGTGTGAGCGTCTGTCAGCAGAGGAGGAGTGTTTCAGGGAGCAGCGAGGGCATCATCACTCAGGCATCCTCTTACTGTGCTCACTGGACTGAAGCCTGGGAACCAGACCAACGATGACCATTCTCATCAAGCAAAATGAACCCAGGTACTCTGACACTGAAACCAGAGCCGGTGTCTGCGTTGTGTCTGATATTTTTAGACAAAAGCTCGGAGAGGAAAAGTCTGTACCTGAAATGTCTCCACGGACCACGCATGTTCGCACTTTTTACCTTATTAATTAGACAATAAAAGCCACTACTGCAGTTGTAAATTGATGTATAATTTGACCTTTTTGTACTGTGTTCAGATATGATGCTTCTGCAGGAAGCTTTTCATCAGATGTTTAGAAGAAGTTCTATGAAAAGGAGAATGTCTATTATAGTCCGGCTGTAGCAGTGGCAGTTGGTTTTTCGGCCCGCCACTTTGCTCCTGACTAAAATGGTTGGATTGATTGTCATAAAATCTTGTACAGACATTCATGGTCCCCAAAGGATGAATCCTACTAACTTTGGTGATCCCCCTAACTCCCTCTAGTGCCAACATGAGGCTGACATTTTTGGTTCAGACTGAAATATCTCATCAATTGAAACTTTCTAGCAGAGTTTCAGGAGCAGGACCACAACTGTGCCGCTGTGCGTTCCTATAAATACCCACCTAACCCTCTCTTTTGCTCTCGTATACCGTCTCCTCCCTCCTCCCTCCCACCTCATTTCTCTCTTCATGTTTCTTCCTCTCCAGAGGGTCCTAAGGGGGGTCTGTTACACCCGGGTGCTGCCTCCCCACAATGCAGACTGCAAGTGAAACAACTACAAGCAAGATTCAGCCATCTTTCATTAATGCAGCATTACATTTCAGGGTGTAATACCACTGTGGTAAATACGGACCGACAACACAAGACATAGCAGACAGCTAATATTAGTTACTAGTCCAACAACAAGAATCCCAGTTTGATGTCTTTGATTTCACCAAGCTCTCACCAACGACTTAAAGTATCAGTCCCAGATTTACTCTCGTCTGGCGGCCTCTTGCTCCCTCACTCTCTCCTTTTCTTTTCTTAGCTTCCTCCGTCAACGTCCTCTTCGGTCTTTTCACCTCTATAATTATGTCTATAGAGGCTGCTGAGACAGGTTACATTGCCTGCTTGCCCAACTCTGTTTCTAACAGCCTGGCTAACAAACTGAGCTAACATTAACTATTATCATTTTCCCCATAAAATATGATCCAGTTTCACCATAATCAGTGATGGTGGTGGTGTGTGACTTAGTGCCGTAAAGCATTACTTACTTATCATGGGTGATCGTACTCGGAGTACAAAGTTACATAGTGCAGGGAACAGAGTGGGGATGACAGAGACGCCATAAACTGATTACAAGTCAATGTAGCGTGAACATGATGAATTGATTGATGGATTTCCTAGATTTTGATGTACGCATTCGAGATAAATTGTTAAAAATTTTGATGGTTGCTGACTTTTCCTCTACCGCCATCATCAGGTCAAGATTTCAATTTGTCCAAATGTTAAGTATTACACCTGCTTCACTAACAAGGACCACACCGTGATATTTCATGTAAGGGTTTAGTGGAAATTTGTGAGATTTTAATATTAAGAACAGGTGATGTAGATGTAGATGATGAGGGGAGGAAAGGTGTTCGTCTCAGGTGTGTTTCCACTCCAACTACTTACAGGCCCTCAGACGATACCTATAATGAGATGTGGGAGAGGTTTGCACGAGCTTGGATAAGAAAGGACGAGGGAAAAGAGGATGAAGGGATCTGGGTAGGGATGAAGTAGTGAAGTAAATAGATGAAGGAAGGGGAGGGAGGGTGGTTCAAGAAAACTGAGGCAAACAGGGTCAGAAGGGTTAATAAGTGAAAGTAGCCTGACAGGTAATTAGAAGTGTGGTTGAGGCGTGGCCCTGCTCCCTGACCTCAGTTAACTAATTAAATTCTTTTCACATGTTAGCATGTTGTAATTGTAATCACATTATGATGTTAGCCTTTAGCTCAAAGCACTGCTGTGGTGAGCTGCCAGCATGATTTTTCTGTATGCTGTTAATGTACACTACCATCCCATTATGTAATGTGCAAAGAGGGTTAACATATTGTGCATAACTAACTTAAATTCTTCAAAAAACATTTTTGAAGTTGAAGTTTGTGAAGTTGTAGCTTTACTGACATCAGTGCGCATATTGTGTCACTTCCTGTCAGTGCTGTTGTTAAAGTTTGGTCATTTTATCATAATCAAAATAAGAAATCAATTTATTATCAAGTAGATTTCACATAAAAGAAATTTGCCTCTATTTCTGTGCATAATGGGCACAATAAACGTAGTGAAAGAAAAGTCAAGAATCATAAATATAACAGAAATTTAAAATGTCAAATACAAATGTTTTTAAGATTAAAATAGCTGTACAGTGTTTAAAATGAAGAGAATAGAACATGCAGATTGTATACAAATTAAAAAAAGACATTACATTGGCATGAAACTGGGAAGTAAACTTCTCACTGCTCAGATGTGCTGCTCAATGTCCTTCTGTCTACTTGCATCTAAGATCTGAGACTTAAAAATATGTTTTTATATTGAAGGTTGTTTATCACATCCAAAAGACGTGACTGTGTATCATCCTCAGTCTCTTAATCATCCGGAGGTAATTTCAGATGCACGGTCTGCAGATGACCTTGAATTTCTCTTTCTGAGCGGGGTGCACACTCCTGGGAATTTAATCCATGATTAAGAGTTGGAGGATTACTTTTTTTCATGCTCTGTTTGAAAAGCTTTTAAAGATGAGCGGTAGACAGACAGAGAGAGAGGGAGAGAGAGAGAAAAGGGAGATTTGGTGATAACCCTGATAGAGGTATTGATTTGGTCAGAGGACCTGCTTCACACCTGGCAAGAAGTTTAATCAATGTGCTGACAGCTAATAAAAAGAAGTGAGGCGTACCAGTGACCTGTGGAAACCAGCTCAGAGGGTTCGTATGTGTTTATACTTCCATAGATTCATGCTTGTTTGTGTCCCAGTAATCAAGACGATGTATATCAAATATATTTTGTGTTGAAATAAATTCAGATTTGTTTCTTTTATTTGCAAACAAGACTGACATCTCGGAGAATTTCTATTTACTCAAGGTGTCGTGTCATCTGGCAGGAAGGCAGACTGCAGCTGAACTCAATTACAGGCTCCCATACAGGCAGGCAAAACACAAAGGCAGCATCTGAATTATATCTGAATAACAGAATAACGGCGAAGACAGGCAGGATGTTTTCTAGGATTTATTCTAACAGTTTGTATAAAAATATACAGGAAATAAATATTATTAACCAAATCATTTCTGAAATGCATCTCATCAAAGAAGGTTAATTTGAAACATATTGTCTGCCAGGTTGTGTTACACCTCATGTTTGTGTCTTTAAAGGTACAATATGTAACACCTCCTCTGAGCTCTGTTGCGTATTTTCTTGAGCTGTGTACTCACCTCACCTTAAATGTTTCCAACAATGTTCAAACCCAGAGAAATTTGTGTCACAGTTTCACAAAACAACAACAACAATTCTGAGTACAGAAAGGGTGGGACAAACATCAAGCAAGGTCAACAATACAAGACATAGCAGCCAGCTAATATTACTTACTAGTCCAACAGCAAGAAGCCGAGCTCAGTGTCTGTCTTTCAGCCTTTTATTTCACCAAGCTCTCACTAACGATGCTCCCAGAGTCCCAGATTCTTCCCCGGTCACTCTCTCCTTTTCTCTTCTTAGCAACCTCCATCAACAGTCTTCATCAACCTCTTCAGTCTTTTTGCCTCTGTCTTTATGTCCATAGAGACTGCTGAGCCCGGTTGCATTGTCTGTTTACCTAGCCCTGGTTCTGGCACAACACTGCCTCCCCATCAGCATTCCCCCACACCCCGGGCCTGTAAACCCTCTCTTCTTCCTGTGACCTGTGGTACAAACACGAACACTCTGAGCTCACAGCCCAGGCAGCCCGACTAACAAACTGAGCTAACATTAGCTAACAGCAGCTACACTTGGCAGCTGTTTACTTTACTGTCCATCAGGAAACTCTGTAAATCACAGAGAGTTGAGACGGAGGACATCAGAGGGAAAACCATAAAATATGATCCAGTTTCACCAAAATAAAAGTGTTACGTACTTCTAGTGGGAGATTGTTCTGGAGCACAAAGTTACAGAGTGCAGAAAGATATGTATGAATGACAGAGACACAAGTCACCTGATTACAAGTCAGTGTAGCATCAACTTGATTTAAAATCTGTTTTTTTTTCTGGTAGAAAAGTTACAAAATGTTGCTTTAATTAGAACCATCTGTGGCCCAAATGTATGCTAATACACGAGAGGCCCAATCTGGGGTTAATAAATAGGATACTTACCTCTGTACAGCTCGTTCACATTAATATGTATCTTTTCTTTCTGCCATGCTGATAAAATGAGAAAAACATTGTTGCATTTAGGCCATTGAGCTTGTAGGATGTCAGTTGTGTTTTTTTTTAGGAGCCCTGTCTAAAAATATTTATGTTATCTCCTCTGGCGTGGAGACAGTATAGAAAGAGATAACCATCAGGTCTGCAGATATATTATGTGTTTTCCCCTGAATTCCCCTGAATACAAAAGTGTTGCAGTGAACAATATTGATGTCTTGGAAACCTTTCAGGTTTCTTCAGATTATTTTCATCCAAGAGTTGTGTTAAGAGTTGGAACTGGGAAACTTTTCTTAAAAATACCCTTAATAACAATCATTATGAAATTACAGCAAACAGATGTGATTACGGCGATGCTTTTAGTTCATATGTCTGCTTTTATCTCGTTCAGGGTCACAGGAGGACTATGAGACATCATCAGCATGTCTGTCACACAGAGGGAAAAACACATTTGCACTATTGGAAACTTCAAGTATCCTGTCCACCCTTTGTACATGTCTTTGGACTGTGGGAGGAAACTGGAGAACACAGAGGAAACAGAAGCCGTCACGGTGAGAACATGTAAACACCACACAGGAAGAGCCCAGCTGACAGGATCAGCTGATTTTACTGATGATTTGCAGGAGTGGAGGTGCTGTATCACACTTAATTGGCTGATGCAGTCTTGAATGCATATTGCTATGATGTTTAAAGTTTTTGTCGATATTCGCATAGTTAAATCAAACTGCAAACTCTGTGGTTGTGAAGTGAAACCAATGCAGAAGTGTCAAAAGCGGCAGTTCCTCAAATGTCCACTTCAGTCTGGCTACAGAACGAGTCAATCTCCATAAGTTTAGCCCACCTCAGGTCCACCGACAATCCATGTCTTTGCAGATTTATATATTAGCCAGCAGGCAGAAGGATTGCAAATATGGCAGCAGCCAGAGCGACCACACTGATCTTCAGAAACCTGAACTGTACTGTACTGTGCTGCAGGTACGATCACCTACGAGAAGTACCTAATGCTCTACAGCACTATGTAGCCCAATAACACAAATCAGGGGGCTGTTTCGGATAGTCTTTGATGCATATACAGATCATATACAGATCACAGTATAGTAAAGTACAATTTACTAAACTACGGTGTTGTTTACTGTTAATGTTTACTGTTTGATGTCATATAAAATGTGTGTTAAAATGGCTTACAGGACAAAAAAAACAATGAAAAGAGTATGTTCACATAAAAATAAGCAAATGAGCAAAAATGCATCATGGTTAAATGGAGCCATCTGATGTTTGTCACATTTTTCTGTTTTGTTGTCTCTGTGTATTGTTTTCTGTCCTGAAGCTCCAAATAGCTGACATCAGATCTGCAGAGAGGAAGGAAAAAGTTTGGCAGCAGTGCAGCTGCATCCCAAGACGCTTGCATTATTAAAGTCAGACGAGCGAGACACCAGAAAAAATTTAATTGAATTATATTAAACTATTCTTCAGTGCCTTGACGAGTCTTGCCATTCTTACAAGAAGCCCTGCAGGCCCCTAGACCACACTTTAAAAACACTGCATCAGAAAACAGAAAAGAAAAAGTGGAAGGAGTCATTTTTTTATCAGTTGAACATTTCCCCAATGTAATATGTAAATGTAACAGCCCTGTGCGTGTTATCCATATGATAATAGCTTGTTTTCACAATGTATTGATCTTTTCCCACAAATAAATACAGCATCTTGATCTTACAAGAAGAAATGTTGCTCTCACAAGATAAAAAAAAAAGTACTGTTGTTGTTTGAAACACTTCATTTGTTCCAACATGAACATAAATTATAATGCAATAATTTGTAAGATCAACATACAGATCTTGGACCTATAAACCTCTCTGAAGTTAAGATCATGACTTGTTCCCACAACAAATTGATTTCTTTGCACAACAAAACATCCATAATCCATAATATAATAACTTGTAAGCACAATAAATGGATCTTGTTTCATTGATTTACTTGTTTCCACAAAATAAAATCATGTTTTCACAATAAACTATTATAAAGTCACTGTTTGGAGTGCATGGTGTGTAATTATGTCGACGATTACAGACAGTTGTTGTGAATTTGATTTCTAGACGTTTGTTACAGTGATATCTCGTCATGTCACTCGGGATTAAACTAAATGACCTTTTAATACTCCCATTAATGTATATCAAATGTTTAATAAAAGTGGACCAGGACCAACAGATCCCAATGCTAACTTGTGGAAGCGAGAGAGGTCGCCGCTTGCTGCCAACATGGCGGTGTCCAGAACAGAAAACGGCTGTTCAAAACCTATGAGTGACATCAAAGATACGATGTCTATGTTTTATACTGTCAGTGTTTAACATCAGCATGATCGACTTTTTTCTACACATTTCTTATTCATGAGTGACCTCTTGACCACTTTGTGATCTTCCATCCATACATCCATCAGGGTCACGGTGGGGCTGGAGCCCATCCCAGCTGACTCTGGGCGAGAGGCGGGGTGCACCCTGGAGAAGTTGCCAGCTTATCGCAGGGCACATAGAGACACACAACCATTCACACTCACATTCAGACCTACAGGTAATTTAGAGTGACAGATTAACCTGTTAAGTGCATGTCTTTGGACTGTGGGAGGAAGCCGGAGTACCTGGAGAGAACCCACGCAGACATGAGGAGGACATGCAAACTGTTTTCTTATCTTACCACAAATACTGGTGCACAACACATATACAGTAAAGGTCAGGGAAGGTTTTATTATGCCTGATTTTAGGGGTGCTGCAGCCCTGGATAACATTTATGAATTATTTGAAATTATTCAGATTCTTTAACATGTTAAATATTTATATGGATTATCTCAGACGGTTGTATTGTCACTTATTTGGCCTCTCCTATGTCTCCTGGTGTGTCTTTCCTCACACACAAGCACAGAAAAAAAAGCAGAAGTCAAGGAAGTCGGGAAATCAGCGGCGGTCATGTGACGCTGGTGTGGGCGGGTCTGTGCGTCTGAGCCGGCCAGTAGCAGCTCAGCGTCGGTCCAGGTCCCAGCAGCTCCATGGGAGAAAAAAAAAGCCGAGAGAGAGGAGACGAATAACGGTACACACCAACATTTATGGAGCCGAATATAACCGCACCGCATGTGTGTCTCCTCCTGTGGTGCATGCATGAATAAAAGTCTCCGGGGACGGACGCGGTGATCGGCGGTTTTATTGAGGGGAGGGTGGGGGACTGAGGAAAAACAAGCGGTCCACCATTGTCTGCGTAGAAATAAGAATGGCCTGGATGTGGAAGGTAAGAGAGTCACATACATCACAGTGCAAAATGCAGGAGAAACACACACAAGGAGCCAGCTGACGTGGTCGGCTTTACGTCCGTGTGCATGTGAGCAGATGTTGGGGTGAAATGTGAGCTGTGGTGCCGGTGCTGCTGCTGGTGGTGGTGGTGGTGGTGGTGGTGGTAGTGATGCTCCGTGGAGGTAATTAAACCCTCCTCTGGTTTGTGTCTCCGATTTTTGTTGTTGTTGTAATTTGGACACTGGATTTGTGATTTTCACTCGTGCACATGAAAGAACAAGCAGCCTCGTGTGTTTGTGTGTTTGTGTGTGTGTGTGTTATTTTGAATGATTTGCACTCAGTCCATGTTTGTGTTTATTGTTCAGGCACATGCCTGGCCTATCCAGCTGTGTTCACAACATCCTTCACGACACATGTTCAGGTTTAAAGAGGCAAAGTTAACAAAAAGTTCCTCAGTGTCTCTTTCCTTTTCAGCTTCATTTAGTACATCAGTAATTTACAAATGCTGACAGAGCTGAAGGTATCTTCTATTACTCTCTGCAAAAGGTCAGAAAACAGTGAAGTCTCTTAGAGTTAAAGGGATAGTTGACTAAGAAACTTCCTCAGATAGTTTGAGAACATTTGTGAAGCTGGAAACGACTGAAACGACTCGTTTTTAGTGATGAAATGACAATTAATCAGCTGTTGGTGATTATTTTTGTTGTCAGTTCGCAAATAGATGAATCATTGTGGCTATAAAAGGTCAGAAAACAGTTTATAATGTATCTTAGAGTGAAAGGGGATGTCTTCAGATAGTTTGAGAACATTTGTCAAGCTGGAAACGACTGAAACGACTCATGTTTTTGTTGATAAAGTGACAACTAATCAGTTGTTGGTGATTAATTTTGTTGATGATTGATAAATAAATAAATGATTGTGGCTATACAGAGGTCAGAAAATAGTGAATGTTGTCCACAACAGTCTCTTAAAGCTAAAGATGACATCTTCAAATAGTATGAGAAGCTAGAAATGACACTCTTCAACCGTCTGTGATTATTTGTGTTGTCAGCTGACAAATAGTTTAATCATTGTGGCTCTGAAAGGTTATAAAATGTCTGTTACAGATTCCCAGAGTTCAAGAGGATGTCTTTAAATAACTTCTGTTATCATATGTGACACATTTATACTACTTTTCATCAATTACTCTCCGTACAGTGTCAGAAAACTGTGAAAAATGTCCATCACGGTCTCTTAGAGTTAAAGGTGACCTCTTCAGATAGTTTGTGAAGCTGGAAACGACTCAAATGACTGAAATTTTTGGTGATAAAATTACTTAACTAATCAGTTGTTGGTGCTTAATTTTAATTCCATTGACAAATAGATTATTTATTGTAGTTATAAAGGTCATAAAATTGTAAAAAAACGTCCATCACAGATCCCCAGAGTTCAAGGCGACATCTTTAAATAGCTTCTTTTGAGAGTTCTGGTGTGGTTGTTTTGTGTTTTATAACAAAATTAAACATTGATTTCTTTAGTTTTTGAGTTTTGTAGAGAAATAGTCTTATATTTTTAAAGTGATGCATTGGTACTAATTCAGATTAGATTAATCTGGATTTCTCAAGTAATCTGTCAATTGTTTGTTATATAAAATATAAAAAAGCCCATCACATGTTATTAAAGTCCAAGGAACGTCATCAAATGTCTTTTTTTTGTCTGATCAAAGAGGGATATTCAGTCTATTATTACACGAGACAAAGAGAAAAGTGAGATGAGAAGCTGTAACTAGGGAATATTTGATATTCATTGTGTTTGAAAAATGACTTATCAAAATCGACACACCGTTTCAGCTTTAAGTGGTGCTGAAACTCTGTCTTGTGTTGCAATATCACAATATATCGCACAAATGTTCCACTTGTTACATTACCAAACTCTTTTTATGTGTAAACAACTCGTTATCTTATTTGAAATGATACATTTGGCCAATCAATTATCTAACAAGAGCATGTGACGTGGTGATAACTGAGGTTTTAATACACTATAAAGATCGTCCTCTCTGTTTACCCCACTGGTGTAGTCGAAGTCGAAGATAGCGAGCGTCCTTCAGAGGAATCCACATGCTTTTATGGACAGTTCAGTTGGACAGTCCGTCGCAGTTTTATTGTGCCAAACTTGAGAGTTTTCATTCATTTAAAGGCACTTTGGTTCCTGTCAATCACACAATAACACCCACAGGAAGAAAACTGTCAACAACGCGTCACTTTACAGAGTCATTCAGGCTGTTTTTGTCATCTGAGACAGGAGATAATTTCACACTAGATTTGCCTGTTGTATTTTAATAAAAAAAAGAAAATATAATTACATGATACAAATTACAGTGTGATTGAAGGAAATGTAAACTAGGAGCGGACGCAAGTAAATGAGCTGTAGCTTTGAATTAAATGACACCGGCGTTCTTGTTTCCTGTCAACTGAATGTTAGTCATTACTCCAGCTTCATCATATAATCAGCAGCTAACTTCTCTTATTTAGTCAACTTGTTGCTCTCACTATGATACGATATCACACCAAGCGACGACCTCCCTGGCTGTGAAGTGAAACCAATGCGGAAGTGTAGTTTTGACATAGGTTTCGCCGTTTTGAGTGGAAAATATGCGGTGTTGGCTGAATGACAACTGGGTGCTTGAATAAACCATCTCTAATGGCACCTACCTGTCAATCAAAGCGGCCACGTTGTTAATTTTACATAACTTTAAGCCTTAATATAGTTTGAACAGGTGAGTTCTATAAAAATTCACCCTCAGTACAGTTGTCATGAATGTGGAAATTAGCTATAGAGACAAAAACCAGGGTGTAAACATGTTTATTTCTGCTGTGAAGTTGGACATTTTAACATTTCTTAACCCACCAGCCCGCCCTAGCATTGCTTATAACTGAGAGCTGTCTAACTCGCAGTGTACCACTTAGTTCATGTTTATATAATTGGTGAGAGAGGCCTGTAGAGAGAGCTCTGACGTGCAGCTTTTTCCTCTTTGTTAGCTTGTGTTTTAATTGGGGTGAGTTCATCCGTGAAGAGCTGTGCTCGAGCTGGGAAAGGCTGAGGCTGTTGTCCTCCATCATAACGGTTCAGGATGAACTCTCCATCCATCACGTCTCATCCGAAGATGGTGATGCTGCTGTAAGTCCTAACTACATGTGACAGAATAAGGCCAGCGGAGCAAGTTTGTGACAAGTTCATGTCGGCACACAGAGGCACAAAGCGCACAAACACACAGAAATGTGTGTGCATCCATTCAAATGAATGAATGACTGCACACAGTCGTTTGCGTGTGTCGAGAGGTGTTGGAACAGCTATAGGGAATGCAGTGAGTGCCCCAGTTCTTTAAGAGTTTCAGGGATGAATGGCACTTCTCTGAGTCCCCCTTGTCCCATGTGATTGTGTTACAGGAGAAGCCAGGCTGATAAAAAGTGCCCCGCTACAGTTTTAGAGAAAGCACAGGGCACCAGCAGGATGTTGAATGAGGCTGAGACACTAGTCTTTATTCAGAGGTTTATCAAATCCGGGCTCGGGTTTCCCTTTGTGCCTTTGTGTTGAGTGTGAAGTTTACATGAGATCTTTGGAAATACAATGTGTTATGGTTTTTAATGTGGCTGCGCAGGGTCCTTAAGGAAAACTTCATTTTTAACCCTACAGTACATCAGTTTCTAACAGATTTCTAATAGATTCCTTCATACAGTAATGATAGTTGAAGTCACTTTATAGCAGAAGTTTAGTTTCACTCATAAAGATGCTGAAGATGAATAAATAGAAAATACACAGCAGAACCTGAAGCCATAATTTTATAAAACAAAATTAACATTTGCTAAAGATTAGTGGTAAAAAATTGAAATGACCAAAAATAAGAAATGTCATTTTAATTATTTTTCTGTCGTGATGCCTCTAGAGGCTGTGAAATAATGGTTACTACTGACAGTGTCAGCACTATAATTTGTTAAATGTAGTTTAAAGGCCAGTCTTAACGTTTACGTGGGCGAACCCCCAAAATATTTCATATGCTTTGATTCCAACAGTCACACAGGCAGTTAACTTTTCAGTAGAGCTGCACGGGTAAATGGCTGATTAGGTCACTGGATTATATTTAAGTCTATAGCAATAAGCTGTAGTATAGAAATGACAAACTTGGTTTGAGGTAATTTAGAAACAGTGTCTCCATTACTTGGTTTCTCCACCAGAGAGCACTGATCCATTTACTTTTGCTCTGTCATATGTCCCACTCAGTATGTGTCTTGTGTACTAAAACACCCCAAAACTAATCACTACATTTTATCACTAAAAGTGATAAAATGTAGAATTTCAGTGAAAACCGTGTGTTAAACTACAGTTACAATAAAACTAAACGCAGCTGTGCCACAGAGAGACAGCCAGCTAAAACAAGAGAAAACTAGCTGGAGACTAAAACTAAATTTACTTTCCTCATGAGCTGAGAACAACCAGCCTGAAAACTTTTGAAGAACAGACGCCTTGGTAATTCAGTTTATTAACCCACATAACTAACAACTAATCTCGTAATGAAGAAAGAAAAAGAACAGCTAAACAAGTTTGGATAACAAAATTAGCCTAGCTTTGCAGA
Source organism: Miichthys miiuy (assembly GCA_036365135.1). Lineage (NCBI taxonomy): Eukaryota > Metazoa > Chordata > Actinopteri > Sciaenidae > Miichthys > Miichthys miiuy. Next base: position 7,342,763 of record CM071617.1, on the reverse strand, counting down.
GTAACTACAAAATCACTCACACGAGGAATTTGACTCAGGTTCAGTTGTACATACAGGTATAGACATAAGTATAGTTTAAAAGACAAGGGACATGACAGGTAGGCGCAGACATGAACATAAAAACATAAAACAAATCCTCCATTGCTGGCTGCCACATTGACGTTAAATACACTACTAACACTGATACAGATGATTTAGTTAGTTTAAAATGAGATTCACTCCGTTTGTGCTCCAAATTCACTGCAAAAGTAGATAATTTAGGCAGTTTAAATGATGTGACTACAGGGTTAGCAGTAGGGGTGCATGAACACTTTCAAGCCATAGTAATGAGAGGCTTTGCTGTTCTACTGACACACTTTCCAAAAAATATATAAATAATTTCTATTTCTTCACAAAAAAACTGAGAATTCAAATTTCAGTTTGACTTTTTCTGAACTTTTCCCTGACTGAATGACCTCAAAGCAAGTCTTTGTCTTGCTCTTCTCTGTTTCCATCCATTCTCTAAAACCCTTTTGATCCAGCACGGTACCATTTAAGCGTGTGGCTTCTTTATCATGGTAATGTAACCTACATCTGTTGTGCAAACACACACGCACACACACACACACACACACACTGCTGCAGAGACTAGTGCAAAGGGTTAGCTTATTCACAGTGGTAACCAAGGGTGATAACCTCCCTCCAGATTTGGCATTAATCCACATTGCTGCAGTCGTTGTAGTAACTGGGCCAACAGGCTGAGCCTTCGCACGCATAAGACATCTTATCAACATCTGGGAAGACTTAAGGCTTTACTTGTGTCGTTGGACGCGTTGTTCAGGTAGTCTCTAATCCTGGGTTGTTTAAACTTGTGCCAATCTCCCAATTCGAGTTGCTTGAACTCTGCTGCCGGCACTGGTCATTTTCTTGGCTTGTGCCTTTGTGTGTGTTCCCTCTTCACCCCTATTTGGACCAAATACAAAGAAAAGACACCCAGAGTTTAATGAACGAGGCGATATGGCAGACTACAAATTAAGTTCCAGTCTGTAACTGCAGTCACGGTCAGCAGCATAAAATTACATGTCACTCACAAAGAACCTCTGGGCCATAACCCCTATTATTACTGTACATTCAATTCACAGAGGAGCTTTCTGAGACTTTAATGTCAAGGTTGAAGTTTTGTACTTTAATTATCCTGAAACGAGAGGATGGAGCCAGTGTTCATGTAGACAAGAATTAAGTGCGGTTATTAATCTGCCTTTGTTCTTCCTGACAGCGGAAGAAAGTGCAAATGTAATCAATACAGTAGAACATTAAGAAAAAAGCTCCTCATTGACTTAAATGAAGTCTTGTCTTTCAAAAGAACATAGTCACAGCCTTTACTTCTTATGGTGGTTAAGCTGTTTTGGCCCGATCCCTCCAGGAGCGCAACAATTTGCCCTCCAGACTTAAGTTGCTCAGATTTGGTCTTTTTCCTGGTTTACGTGCTTCTGCCATGAGTAAATATGCTATGTAGTTAATTTATTTCCGTATTTGGTTGTTTTTACGATTGGAACTTTGGACAAATGAGCGTCAGCACCTCCAAGTCTGAGGCCATGGTTCTCTGCTGGAGAATAGTGGAATGCTCCCTCCGGGGAGCGAGTTACTGCCCCAAGTGAATGAAGTATCTCGGGATGTTGTTCACGATTAAAGGGGAAAATGGAGAATGGTACAGGACAGCTATGGGGAAGAAGAATTTTCCAGTCCATCTATGTTCTAACCCTCACCTATGAGGGTCATGAGCTTTAGGTAGTTTTAAAAAAATGAGATTGCGGATACAAGCGCCCGAAATGAACGGCTTAGAGCTAGGGTAAGGAACTCGGACATCTGGGGGGAGTAAAGCTGCTGCTCCTTAGCATCGAAAGGGGCCAGCTGAGGTGGTTCGGGCATCTGATTAGGATGCCCCCTGGGCGCCTTCGTTTGTAGTTGTTCTGGGCAAATCCAACTGGGAGGAGACCCAGAACTCAGAACCCAGAAAGGGGCTACATGGCCCATCTAGCCTGGGAACGCCTTGGGATCTCCCAGGAGGAGCTGAAATGCGTTGCTGAGGAGAAAGATGTCTGGTGCGCCCTGCTTAACCTGCTGCCACCACGACCCAACCCATGGAAGTTTGTACAGGGTGTTTTATTTTGAAAATTGACTGGATTCTCTTTGCTTTTTCTGTGTCTGACTTCTGGCCAACTTGATCTGCTCTGTGCAGACTGTTGTGGGCTTCTCGCGGCCAGCCGCTTCTGGAACAGACTTCAGTGCTTCTGGTGGGGTTTGAAACATTGACTAGAACGATGGCGATTAGCTTTGGCGCGCAAGGTATGCATTGCATCCGTGCCCAGTGGAATTAAGCTGTCAGAGATATGGCTTTTTGACTTCCTTGTATTGGGTAAAAAAACAGATTCTGTCTGTGAATTTCAATGATGGTGATGGTCATTTTTCCTTTTTTGTTTCATTCTTGGAGTCTGCAGTGTTTTTTCTTTGCTGAGAAACGTTGTTTTAATCACAGAGATTAGACAAATGATTATTAATTTTTGTTTCAGCAGTTGTTCTCCAGATTTTAGAAATCATCTCAAGATGCTCTCAGATTATCTTTGTCCTCTTTGGGATATTTTGACTCTCTTTGGGGTCCAAACAATTCAAAACTACTTTAAAGTCTCAAATCAGAGATTTGCCTCCATGTGTTGACTATAGGTGAACTTTGGAACCAAATAGTGACGTGAATGTTTTCTTTTTTAATATTTGGATTAATATTTGGAGTAGGGCCATGACTAATGATTATCCAAAACCCGAAGATGAAGAAAAAAAAAGCAGGAAATCTTCATTTGGCATTTCTGCTTGAAAAATGACTGAAACAATTAGTTGTTTCTGTTATTTAATTAATCACTTAATCATTGCAGCTCTAATTTGGTCTATAAAATGTCAGAAAGTATTTAAATGCTTATCACAATGTTGTAAAGACTACATCAATGTCTTGTTTTACCATGGCAAAATCCAAGAATAATCAACTTTATCATGTGAGACAAATAAACACAGCAAATTTGAGAAACTGGAATTAGAAAATGTTTTAGAACTTTTGCTTGAATTAACATTTTCAACCCCCTAGTAAAATAAGAAAGAAGTTTTGAAGAAAAAGTAATATGTTGTGTTGTTTTCTTGTCAAAATATCCGATCTTAGGAAGATTATAGTCTTGGGTTAATACAGAAAATGTCTGCAGGGACATGAAGGGAGAGACATGACAGACTAATTAATATAAAGCTGTGAACATAAACCGGGCAGTGATTATGTTTGTCAGCTGAATGACTTAATTTAAACAAACAGACAGGGTGACATTATTGTGTCCATCGACTAATTCATTGATCTCCTAATTATTTCAGCTCTAGTTTCAGTATCTCTAAAACGTTTTAATCCCATTTTTTTTTTCAGATTTAAATAAATCATCTCTCCGGGATCCAAACATCTTGAATTATTCTGTTCTGGTTCTTCTATATATCAATGTTTGTTCCGATGGCCATAGTGTTTAACAACACCTGTCTGATCCATCTTCATGGATTAAAAGGTCACACCACATTTTAGGATTAAGACTAGCCTTTAACTCTTCGCTCAGTCAGTTGTGAACCTGTGTGAACTGGTAGATAGAGACAGAGTGACTGACCGAGTGCCATCAGTACAGTCTGTGAGACAGAGACAGACCTGCCAAGACGGCAGATTGTTGGTGGTCAGATGGCGTCATCCGGCCCTGACGGTTTCCTGGGCGAACTCTGGAGTTTTGGGTTTGAACATGATGCAGGAGGCGATGTGCCAACTTACTGCTGCGAGGGAATGACAAATACCGGATGGGCCTCACATTGTGTATGTATGAAGGAATGACCAATGGTTTCAATCTGTGTGAGCTGTGACATAGTGTGAACAATCTGGGCTGAACAACCTGTTAGTGCTGAGAGATGTGTGGTTTGTTTGTCCCGCTGTAGCATTGGAGGGTTTATTTGTGCAACATAGAAAATGTTAGGGCTGCAACTTATGATTATTTTTATTGTTTATTAGTCCAGCTGTTATTTTCTAAACAATAGTTTGGTCTATTAATCATCAGAAAACATTGTGTGTTGCCAACAATATTCATTTTATAACAATATGAAGACATAGAAAATCAGCAAATATTCACATTTGTGAAGCTGGAATGAGAAGTTATTTGGCATTTCTGTTTGAAAAAAATGACTAACAACATCTGTTAATTATTTTTCCTGCCAACTGAAATGTTAGAGAACTGTGAAAAATCTCTGAGCCCAAGGGCATCTTCAGATATCATATTTAATCTGACTCCAAAAGCCAAAGATGTAAATTTAACAATGAAACAGCAGCAAACACAGTCGGAACCTACAACTCCTGTCCATTTTTGCTCAATAAATGATATATTCTTTTATTAAATTATTTAATAACTAGTCAATCAAACCATGCCAAAGGGTTTTGGACTATTGATCAGATAAGTAAGGACATTGAAGATGTCATCTTTGGTTTTAGTGAACTTTAATGAATGTTTTTCAAGTTTATTAAAAGACCAGATGATTAATTAAGTAATTCATGAGAGGGAGTGATGTTGTACTGAATATCAGCATGGCTGTGCTTTGGTTGTTAATCACAGCCGAGCTGTTATTTAGTACAACATCACGACCTTGAGTGTGATATCGCTTTTAAACAACAGTTCTACAAGCTCAATTTATTTATTAACAATAATAAGTGACAACAGATTATAATGTTTGTTTATCTAATATTTTTTAAGAGAAATAATTCCACAACTGGACTGAGACTGCACTGTCATGTCAACATTTTCCTGAGCTGTAGCTTACTAGCTTTGACGTACAAGTCGACACTGTACCGCAGCCCAGTTGATGTTAATATTTTTGAATCTTAGCCACCTCTGAAAGCCGCTCAAAGCCCAAGTTGTTTGCCTCACGGTGCTTCTTTACTTCTTTAATTTGTCTGATGTTGTATGAGCGCACCTGGAGGTATCCAGGCTTCTTTCCTTCTCTTTGTCCTCTTCTGACGACCAGTCATAGTTCAAGTCAAATGTTATTTGTGGAAAAATGTTGTACTTTGCAAAGTTTGTTACAGTTAAAGCATTTAAAATACTATATGTTGTATATATACACTACTATATATATTGTTTTCTATATTAGCACTCATGAAATGACTCACTCAGATTACTTGGTTGGAAATAACTGTTGTATAATCGAGAATATGATTGGTAGATTAACTTGCAGCCCAAAATTACTGTTGATTTGAAGGGCTAATCGACTCAAGTGTGTCGTAGCAGGGTAGGGATTTAAACATTTTCCACATAGAGCAGGAAAACTGATTCAGTGGGATATTTTTCAAGTTTTATAGTGCAATATAAAAACTGTTGACATGATAATTACTATATTTAAGTCAAGTCAAATGACACTTTTAGTTTTCAGTTTGAGTTTTTCTCCCCTGACACACACTTTGCAATTTTAGCGACTTTAAGGAGGATTTATGTCCTTGATTTCTATTGATTTCCCAACATGAAGTATTTACGGTCACACAACTCCCAGCCAGTTGGATTCATTGAAGCGTGTTGCACCATTGCTGGATTACATTTGGCAATTCCCCCCACTGCACATTGTACTCTTGGCAAAGCCGAACTGCCCATTGGCACAGGCGCCATCCAAAGCCCCAAAAGAGACAGATCAGCAGGAGCTATGCTCTCTGTAGACTTGGATGTGATTTAGAAGTCCCGTCCAAATAATGCAAAAAGAAGCCTTACAGAATCCAAAGGGGTAGAAAGAAGTATCAGACTGAATGGAGAGACTGCTAAACAAAGAGTTTGTCTTCCTGAATAGTGAATCCTATTTAGCTGCTTGTTTGTATCTGACCCTGACATTTTAGCTGCTTGTGTGAAGGAGCAAGTACAATCTCTCTTTGGAATCAGTGAAAAACCTGTTTCAAGTCATAGCATCCTTGTTTCTCACAACTGAATTCTTGCCCCACAATAACCAGCTCAGCTCAGCTCAGTTTGATCCAGGTTGGACGTGTCAGAGTACCCTTGATCTCAGAGCCACGCTGCTGTAATCCTGTATGTATTTTCTCAACAGCTTCTCCAGACAGTGAGGTGGCAAAATAAGGCATGGCTGTTAGTCTGCTGAGTTTGTGCAGCTTGCCTGGAGCTTCCTTCCCTTTCCGCCCTTGAACCGCTGCCTCTGAGCAAGCAGAAAATCCCTGTAATTGCATTAGTGTTGTCCGACAGAACACTCCTTGCCACGCCCGCTCCCTCCAGACTTGGCTTTTTAGCTTGATTTATTGCCTTGACATGTTAGGATTTATTTTCATCCTGTTGTAGAATTGCAGACAACATCAGATATCCTTGACGAATATCCTGGCTTTGATTCAGTCTCCTCTTTTCTACCTCTCTCTCTCATTGAAGTGTCAGGTTGTGCTCTGAAGTCGGGCGATGTGCTCAGTGGGAGCCGGGTCTGGTCATAGTACAGGCCCCTTCCTGAGGGCTCTTGACCAAGCCAGCTAATAAAAGGTTTCAGTGCCTCTGTTATTATCCCCAGTGGAAACCTGGCAGTGCTCTGGGCGCCAGCACCGGGAGGCTGATTGCCTCCGTGAACTCAAGAGGTTGACAGACACAAATAGAGCCTGGCGGTTAAGTGAGGGCATTAAATAAAGTGCAGTCAGTTTTTTTCATGAAATGTAATCCCCCTTCTGCTTTAATGCTTGCCTCTGCCCTGGAACTTTCTGTTGTTGTGGTTTTGAAAAAAGGAAATGGGCAGCGGTTAAAAAATGTTGCATCTGTTCACAGAGGCCTGCTGTTGTTTTGTGAGGAACCCGTGCTGCCTTGTTGTCGAGTCACACCGTTGTGTTTGAGGTTTCACAGGTGGTTTTGTGATTGTGATTGCTTTTCCTGTCCAGATTTGTAGTTTCCTCTTATTGATCTCCCAGAGGACTGCAGGTGTTTGCTGCTGTTTTTGTTTGTTGTTGCAAACTCAACATTACATAGAAATTGGTATTTTTGCAATTTAGTGCCCCAGTTTCAGAGTGTAATTGTCTTTAAATATGGACAGCTGTACACGCCTATTTGTATGATTATATTACTTAAGATCAAAAACTAGCAAGTCGAAAACTTTGCTAACAGCCAAACATCAAGCAAGGTCAACAACACAAGACATAGCAGCCAGCTAATATTACTTAGTAGTCCAACAGCAAGAAGCCCAGCTCGGCGTCTGTCTTTTATTTCACGACTAGAAGTCAGTTCCACTTTACTCATGTCCGGCTACTTCATGCTCAGTCCATTATCTCTTTTTCTCTTCTTAGCTTCTTCCATCAATGTCCTCTTCAGTCTTTTCGCCTCTGTCATTATGTCCATAGATGCTGCTGAGCCTGGCCCACTTGCCCGGCTCTGGCTCTAACATGACACCGGTTTCTGCACCATGTCAGCATCGCCCACAGCCTGGGTCTGTAAACCTCTTCTTCCCGGTGGTCCGGGAGAGAGTTGAGGCAGAGCAAGCATAAAACCTTTCCTCATAGAATATAAGTCCACCAAAATCAGTGAAATAGTTGGTGGTAGTGTGACTAGGCGAAGTTACAAAGGGCAAGAACAGGTGAATAAAGCATCAGAATGATTTTAAACCTGTTATTTTATGGTAGTAAAAGGGCAGCACGGTGGTGCAGTGGTTAGCACTGACGCCTCTCAAGCCTCCAGCCTGCTGGGCCTTTCTGTGTGGAGTGTGTGGAGTCTGCATGGGTTCTCTCAGGGAACTCCAGCTTCCAGCCCAAAGACATGCAGGTTAAGAGGTTAATTGGTTACACAAAAAACCCAAACCCTAAAATGGCCTTTAGGTGTGAATGTGAGTGTGAATGGTTACCCATAAGCAGTTATGGAAGATGGATGGATGGTAGAAAAGTCACACTATGCTGCTTTAACTCACACACACTCTCCACCGCACAGATTTGCAGCACACACAACATAGGCTATGAATAGACTCTACAGCTTTATTGTTACTTCCCAGCTTGGACACCTGCTTGTCCTACAGAGCCGTGCGGTTTGGTGGCCTTCAAATTACCTGGCCCGGTTTGTTTATTGTGTGCAACTTTCACAATGCTGTTGTCCGAGCTCTCAGAGGACCTTTGCAATCCAAGAGGATTAATGAAAAACAAAAAAAAAGCTGCGCTGGAAAATGTTTTTGTAGTCAGAAATCTGCTGTCAACAAAGAGGATTTGATTGACTCAGATTTTCTCTCCCTCCCAAAGAACTCCGACCATAGATATTCAGAGTCAGACATGACGTAAAAATGTCTTAAATTCAGCATATCCTTTATCCCCATCCATCATATCCCATTTGTTCTGCAGCTCTGGAAGATAAAAGCAAATTCCCCCATGTCCGTCTTTTCTTAAGCTTGGCACTGATTGGCATGTAATCTCATCCCAAGAGCCATTTAGGGAAGGTTTTTGACTGAGGTGCTTGAAATCACCATTAATCATTCATCCAGTAAGGGGTGTCACAAAGACTTATTTCCATCCAACACCCAAAATATTATAATTTACGATCATATGTGACAGAAAAAGCAGAAAATCCTGACAAGATGCTGACAAGTTGATTTCAAAGCTGTAATAAGTCATTCTCAGTTTTGGCCAATATCGTTTTTTTTTAAATTCCTAAATATCAATATCAGTATCGGTCTAAAAAAATTTGGCTACACTATCAAATTGGATTATAGGAAATGTAGGATCCAACATTTTTAGAGCTTGACTTGTACGTGGAATGAAAAGTGACTTTTTGACCTAAAATCTCTGCAAATAATGATTGTTTTTATTGTTGAATAACTTTTAATGAATACTTTTTTCAGTCAATAATCTTAAAAAAGACCAATAACAGTTTCTCAAATCCCAAGGTGACGTCTTATTTTGTCCAACTATCAGTCCAAACGCACAAAATATTCAATTAACTCTCGGAGAGGAGAGAATGATCAAGTGTTTCTAGTCCAGCATGAGAATCTGGAAGAGGTGGAAGTGGAATAAACACTGTTCTTCTTCCACTTCTTCCTCCTTTTCTTCTTCAGCTGAATGAATTAACTGTGAGATGTTTTTGTTTAAAAAAAAAAAAAAAATTCTCAACACCTGAATTAGTTGAAGAGGCGAATAACCTCTCAATGCATTCGTAACCTCAAGATATCTTAGCCATCATCCATCTTGAGTGCTGAGCTCCAAACAGGACGTTTAAAGTTCCTTTTTATTGCCGAGCCACTTGAAAATTCAGTGTGCATTTCTGCTTTCTTTCTCCGGCAGCCTTGAGGACAAGTTTCCTTGTCAGACACATTTCTTTAACAAATAACACCTTTAGGAAAATGTCTGCAGAGGCCGGACGTCTGTTAAGTCAAGTGGAGAAGGAAACTGGGGACACTGTTTGTTCCCCTCTTCCTGCAGATGATGTACTGCGTCAGTCTGTCTATCTAATCCTTTCAGATCCTCACATGTATTGCGTTAATGTCATATATGCTCAAAGTTCACTGTGTGAGCAGTCATGCTGTGTGTAACCACTATCAATGAGAGGCTGTATTATGGAGTTATAGAGGGATACTATTGAGTTTCGGGAAAAATATCAGTTGCTAAATGTCAGTAATCCTGCACTGGCATTTGGCAAATTGAAATGGATTTTCTCTGGTCGATGTTTTTTCCTCAACAGCCAGATTCCTCCCTGCATTTTGCCCTTCAAACACAAAGAGACTGGGAGAATAATTGCTGTTCTGCTGTAAAGTACTCTACGGTAATTCAAAAATGGATTCATGGCATCTGCTCTTTATTGCATTTGCTGTTGTATTTAGTAGTTTTTCTGGCAAACCGAGTGTCTGCAGTCCTCACTTAAAGCTAGGACATCTGTGGCGAATGGCGAGCAGCAGATTCACGACTATACAGTAGCTTTGTCCTTGGCCGCCAGCGTGGTCTCCCCTGCCCGGTGGCCATCTGCGACAATAAGAGCCAGCACTTAAAAACTCAGATATTACTGTAGGATGAAGCTAAAATGTCATAAGTGAGCAGCAGAAGTAATTTTGCTGTGATTGGCTGAATGCCGCCAGATATTCACACTCAATGTTCTCTCTTAATATAACCCCCGACAATAGAAGTTATAGATATTATAGAAGAGGGAACATCATTAGTCTCCATTTACCCATAAAAGACAAACGAGTGTGGCAGGTGGTCTGATACATGGAGCTACTGTATCTTTATAGCCAGGCTGTCCCAGTCTTCTCGCTGTGTTTATTCATTTTTTTATTATACAGTTTATTAGTTTTAACAAAGTTCAATAACCTGACAGAAAGCAGCCCAACAAAAGAAGTTATATAGAAAATTACAAAGAAAATTACAACTATGCATTACACATTAAAAACACAGCTGAGGTGATACGAGCTGATGAGCACTGTGTTTAAAGTTTTACAATCTGTTTTTCCAGACAGAAGAAACCGGTAGACATAAAAAAAGTATTGTCACACATAAAACAGATAATATTGTGATGATTATCTATCTAAATTCAGACTAGGTCAGTGATATTACCTTAACATAATCATTATTAGGGCTCAAACTAATGATTAGTTTTTGATTATTCACTTTGTTAAAAATGCCAGTTATAATTTCTCAGATGACCAACCGTCCAAAACCACAAAATATTCAGTTTAATATCGTATATGATAAAAAAAAGCATTAAATCCACACAGCAAACGTTCAAATCACTAATTATTGATTATCAAATTGTCAAAATATAATAATTTCAATAACATATCAAAAATAGTTCCAGAATAATTTTCTGTTTTCTATTTTTTTTGACTACCTGATGGCACCTCTAATCGTGATCAGGCCTCATGTTTCTGATTCTTGGTGTACTCAGCTGGATGTCTTTGCTTTGTTTTGTTACACTTCTGTTGTAGTTCTGACCTTTTTATGACTAAAACTCTTTCACAACCACTGAAGTTTCTCCCTCGTTTGAAATATACTCCTCCACAGCCGAGCAGCAATGTTACTTTTGCTTTTATATGTGTTTGTCGTTGTTGGCACACATCAGCCTTAGAGCCTCAGTTTGAACAGAAGAAAAAAATTTACAAAAAAAACAACAAAAGACACCTTTAACATACAACAAAAACATTTGAATTTCAGTGCAGTGCAGAAAATGAAACTATTTAAACTTGTATTAACTTTTTTTAGGCCACTTGGGGGCAGTAGAAACAAGTTGTGAAACATTGACACACATACTGTTAAACAAATACATTTTGTCTCCGTTTTTGGTCTCAACCCACTTCTAAGGGAAATATGTGGTTCTTTAGCTGCTAAATTATCTAGTTTCTTCACCATTTAGTGTTAACTTTGTTTGTCTGGTGTACGTTGTATCCGTGATGTCACCCACAGGTTTCTGAAGAGCTGTTGTGAAGCTCACTGTGGTGGCTCTGGCCGCCTCCATCTTGACAATGTTGTTCTCTGCAGCCTCCTGGCTAATCTAAAAATGGGCAAAGACATAACTGAGTGGCCACGCTCTTAATTATGCATAACTTTAAACCTTAATATAATTTGAACAGGTGAGTTCTATAAAAATTCACCCTCAGTACAGTTGTCATGAACGGGGAAATTAGCTATAGAGACCAAAACTGTTTTTTGTACCAGGCTGTAAACATGTTTATTTCTGCTGTGAAGTTGGACATTTTAACATGGGGACTTATGGAGACTGGCTTGTTCTGTAGCCAGCCTCAAGTGGACATTTGAGGAACTGCAGTTTTTGGCACTTCTACATTGGTTTGACTTCACACCCACAGTTGGCTCTTGGTCTGAAACAACATGACATGATGAGAGCTGTGAGACTGAACCAAAACAGTAAAGTAGTGGCTGTAAAACCAAAACAATGAGCTGAAAGATGCTAAAATGCTCTGTAAAACTGAGAGGACAACAAACCTCAATATAAAACCTCAACCTTAATATAAAAATACTAATAATCAATAATATAATAGCAGCTTAAAGGATTAAACCATCATGCTGAGATAATGTCAGAGAAGTACAACTTGAAAAATATCCGACATCTTCGACATCTCTGGAGCAAAGCGGCTGTATGTCACCAACCTGAGACAAAGCGTTATTAAATGAAACAAAGACTGTCCGGGGAGAAACAATTGTTTTAAGTGCTGTGAGGAAGAAGAAATAGACATTGATGTCTCCACACAGCAGAGAGACTTTATGGCAGCAGAATAACTTACAGTCAAACATAAAATCTCAATATGCTTTGTTTCTGACAGGTAGACTCATTTGACTCACACATATATGCAGGTTATCATCTCCTCAAAGTCAAACACCAAAAAAACCCCAAAACAAACAAAAACAAAAAACAGCTTTTTTCTTTTCTCACTTTGACAAATTTCTTCACTTTCCGAAGAGTGTGAGCGTCAACCTACGCAGCAGAGCACGGAGCTTCTCCAGACTCACTTTCTGTGAACATATGGCCATGTTTTTTAGTTTTATTTGCTCCCGCATCCCAAAAGTTTTCTGGATCCAGATGGAGAAGTGAATATTGTAGAGTGTTTAATCCTTCATACTTGTGGGGATTATGTTCCATTTGATATCAGATATGCATTAGTCAAATGGGTTTTGACTGCTTACCCATCGCAGTCACGCATACAAGTACACGTGTGCGGACACGCACATGTAAAAACACATTCACATTGCACGCACTGATTAAGGATTTGCAGTATTGTTGTTTGAAGCTCTGTTTCCTCCTTATTGTTACCACCTGCAGAGTCTCATCCTCATAAAAACAGACAGATTCTTCGGGCCGGATTAAGATTCTCTGTGATGCTCTGTACTATAATGATGTAAGTATCATGCCAACAGAGCAGATTAGTGTTCATTTGACCTGGATTGAAGGATTTTCTTTTCACATGTCACCGCCGATAAGGTTTATACAGCGGAAGTAACGTGCACAGGGGGTATCAAGGGTATCAGCATCAGGATATTTCGTTATTATACAGGAGGAAGGAAACGTTGTCCGTATCAGGAGTGATTAAAGCTTCATCTGCACAACAAAAAAAAAAAGAAATCCGTTGAAACACCTAGCTGTTAAATGTTGGCTGGTAAGATTTCATCATTTAACTAGTATACTAGCATTTACTAGTTAAATGATGAAATCAGTTGAAACAGGCAGAGTGTTCACACACATTTGCTGTTTATCTTGGCAGGTGAAAGAGCTCGAACATGTCATTTGTATAACAATGAATCAAATGGAAATCAGACAGTGTGTTTTCATGTGTGCTTACAGAAGGTCAGTTGAATAAATGGTCTTTTAATGGGGCCCAAGTCCACCTCCTCCATGTGGTCTGAGCATTTTGGATTAGATCTCAGTGCATCCTGTCACATCTGTACTGTAGAGGTGTCCACTTGTGATTGGATCACTCATGACGCGTGTTAATGCCAGGGGTAAACAGTTACAACAGACCGTCAATGTGCAAGAGCTCTGGCTCTTTCTCAGTTTACTAATATTTTGGGCTAATGCTCATGTCATCAAGAAATAGATTGTGTGCAAAGTTTCAGGAAGTTTAAAAAAAAAAGCTCTTTAAAAGTGATCTTAAGTATTGATATTTGTATTGATATTGATAAATATAAATGTGAAAAACTAGGTTTCCTCCTTACTGCAGAGTTTCATCCACATAACAAACAGATTCTCTTCATCTTATTCAAGTTAAAAAGCTCTCCTTGCTGCCATTTGGATCTGACAACAACCTAAATTCAGTAAAAAGTCATTTTATACAGAGATGATTGATTCTGAAAAATATCTTATTGGTTAACCCAAGCTCTGACAAACAGTCTGGGAAGTCAAATGCAAATGAATGAGCTGGATTGTTTGCCTTTGCAGAGTAAACACTCAGTCTTGCATGAGACTTGCTCTGGTGTCTCTGAGAACGCATGAAAATAAATGAACCTCCTGCTGCTGAAATCAGGCTGATTAACACACTGTAACTCATTAAAAAAAAAAAAAAAAAAAAAGAGTGAATATTTAAAAGGCTTCTTCAGATCAGAGAAACTCCTCTGATCCTTTTTTATAGATGTGAGGCGGTAGCTGGAGCTCCTCTGTTCCCATCTGGGTGCCACATGACAGCTGTGTGAGGTGACTGCCCCCTCTGCTGGACTCTGCCGGGACCAGCAGGATCCGAACCTCGCAGACGAGTGATGAACTTTGCTGCAGCTCGTTCAGTCATACTGCTGCAACTTCAAAATCTACTGCATTCCTCTTACTCTGAATGAAGGCAGCATATATAGAGACATTAGTTCAACTCTACGTCAGTTTATTGATGCAGTGAAACGATTAAAGTGGTGGAAAGTAACATTCAGTATTTCTGTTTTATGGTACTTCATACTTCATTCTAACATTTCAAAGGTAAACATTGTACTTTTACTCCACTACATTTATCTGAAATGTGAAGTTATTAAAATACTACGTATTTTGCATATCACAGATTATTTTACATACAAATCATAAAGGGAGATTCCAAAACTTGATGGATTATTCAGTGAAATAAATTCTGGTTATTATAGTCTGGAACTGAAGTTTTATTTTTTTATTAAAAGTAAAATAAAAAAAACTGCTAGTGTAGAAATATTTAAATTAATTTTTAACATACAACTTGTTTAAAATTAGCTTGTAGTGCAGTGACTGCTTTATTCTTTCTTGTTTCAATATACATATTTCCACGACAAATAAATTAAAAACAGGTGGGAAAAGAAGTTTGAAGAAAGACTTGAATCTCTTTCTTTTGCAGATTTAACAGCCAAACACACAAGTGGATAAAATTAGCTCCTTCTGCTTGTGACTGGAATAGAAAGAAAACAATAACGTATCCGTGTTATGAGTAGAAACCCAAAAGACTAAGTGTAAGTAGCTCATGAAGTAAATGAATCATGCAGTCATAAACCTAATATATATGCAAAAACATCTACAAATTATATTAATTCTTTTGCACGCTTCCTGTGGCAGTCGGGCTCCTGTGGGTGAAATTTGGATGGGAACTTGTGCATGACTGTGTTGCCAGCAGCAAAGAGTCAACCTCCCGGAGAGTTTACTATCTTGTACTTGGACAAATTTCGAAGCGAGACCTTTGCTGGAAATATGACACAAATTAAGTAATGTGTCTGGACCCAACTCTCAATTTCAAGAGTGGCTCCTTTGTTTATGCTCCTGTCTTTTTCCCCGGAGAAGAGCACTAAGGCTTAAAAAGAGAGGAGGAAGAGTGAGAGAAAGACTCTGTAAATATTTTCTCAAACGCCCTAATTGAAATTGGATTTTAAACTGCTCGCTAGACCGTGGTGGCAAGAATCGAGTGCCAGGGACAGGAGTGTTTTTGCATTGCAAATGTAATTTTGTGTTTTTTTCTTTCTTTTTTTTTTTTTTTTTGCCTATTGCCCAGGAGGCACTCGAAAAATAGCTACCAGATATGTTTTTTCATGAGCCATTTTCTTCAGGTTGAGCCTCTCATTATTCCAATACCCATTGCAGATAGCTTTTTTGGATTGAACTTCTGTGTGGTCGTGTTGTTTACTGAGCTTGAGCGTGAGTCTTTGTGGGAAATTGTATTCTCTTCATGCCTTGATAGAGCCTGATGGAGTTGAAATTTTGATTACACAATATATATATATATAGCTAATGTGCTTCGAGTTTTTATTCATCACACAGTGATGGGGCACTACTTGTTGATTATTCTGTAATTTACAGATTTATTCCTTATTTGGTGTACATTTATGTAAGGTAACTGCTGCAGTGAATGATATGGAAAGTAATTCAGACGTTTATTTTCACCTGTAGATAGAAATAATGAGCAGCAGCAGAAATGGCCACATCCTCATACAGAATATGGTATTGCCACACGTGGAGGAAGAATTCAGATCCTTTCAGTAAAAGTTGTAATATGTTAAGTTCAGCAGTCAAACTGTTATTTAAAGCAGCTATAATAGATATGTGCACGATAACAAATGACAATGTGATGAGCCAACAGAAACTTATCAACTGAATCTGCAGCTCTGCTCAGCTTTACAGAGATTTATAGTAAGTTTCAGTTTGGTTTTTATCAGTCCGGCCCAAGCAGCAACCTACGTGGCTGTGAAGTGAAGCCAACACGAAAGTGCCAAAAACTGCAGTTCCTCAAACGTCCACTTGAGGCTGGCTACAGAACGAGTCAGTCTCCATAAGCCCCCATGTTAAAATGTCCAACTTCACAGCAGAAATAAGCATGTTTACGGCCTCGTAGAAAGAAATTTGGTCTCTATAGCTAATTTCCCCGTTCATGGCAACTGTACTGAGGGTGAATTTCTAGAGTCATTGGAGCCAGCCTCAAGTGGCTGTTTGAGGAACTGCAGTCACATTGGCTTCACGAAGGTTGCCGCTTGCTGTTTGCTAACAAATTTGTCAGATCAACTTCAAAGGTGATAATGAGTGTTCACAACTTATTATTACGGGTTTAATTAAAGTACATGAGTAAATGTACTTAGTTATATATTCCACCACTGGCTCAATTTTTACACAACTGCCGCTACGTCATCGCCTTTAGTGGACGAGGTGGCCATCAATAACTTTCTGCTAATTTCCCCTCTGATATGTAATCTGGTCACACAGCCTCACTGCAGGAGAGACTGCTGGAAAATTATGGCTCTCTCGTGTCTTGGGTCCCAATGATCCCACACAGCCTGTCTGCAAACTCAGATCAATACCCCCTCAGAGTAGGTTTTAGCACCTTTAAAAATAGCCTCCTCAAAGCTTTAGGTGGGTGGGTGGAGGGGTGGTGTTAAATGAAACGTCCCCGGGCTACGAGCATAAGTGGCACTGCAGTTAATGGCCATCATTGCCTGATTTGATGGCCGCAAACAAGGTCGTTGCAGCCACATATGGAGTCATATTCCTCAAGCAAAATGTTTTAACATTGACCGAAAGCTCTAATGTTGAAACTTTATAGTCGTTCTGCCGCCTCGCTGCTGGTGTTAATGGTCCCCATTTGGTCTGGCGTTCCCCTACTCCCCTACTGTACTCCTTCCTCAACGTCGAGCTTTTCAACTATTCTGTCAGACGGCTCAACAGGCCGACTACTGATCGCCCTGATGGATGAGCGAACGAGGAGAGGAGTCATGAGTCTTACACTCGAGCTAGTAGAGGTTCAGCGCCCCACTACGCCCACGCGGAGCAGTCCAATCGCCTCCAGACTTTGACACATCATTTCCCCTGTGATTTGTGACCAGATTGAGGTTGAAGGAGACAAGGAAATTTTCTGTCCTCATGAGAACAGATGGATGTTGCAGTGCAGACTGAGCCGAGGGTTGTTCCGGGTATTTTTCTCTCTCTCTCTCTTCCTCAAGAAGCCTCTTGCCGTATAAGGGATTGGTTTCTTGCTCCATAATGGACTCATGATGACTAGCTATTACAGAATATTTTCAGAAAACGACCTGCTACTTTTTCTTCTTTCTTTTTCGGTTAGACATGGAACAGACTGTCCTTTTAGGAAAGTTATATCTTTTTATTTTTGTAAAATATTTTAGGCACAAAGAGGCAAGTGTGGATTTCCCATTTGTCTTCTTTGTGCTGTTTCATACAAGATCAAAGTTGGGACCCTTCTGTTCGTGATCAAAGATGGGCGGTAATGTCATGAAATGATGCGTGATGTAACATGCATGCAATTGGTAAAGTGTGATGGGCTTGTCAGGGTAGCAAATGGTCACCGTCTTTTTCATCGCCCCCCCTCCCCACAACCACCACCGCCACGCTCACATGTTTGATCTCATCTCGGAGAAGCCAAGCCTCCGGCGCCTCCCTTGGGACGTTTGATGTTGGAGATCAGAGCTTGTGATGGTGCAGGTACTATGGAAGTGGGGGCTTCACCGTGCGCCGTGTACAATCTTCTCACCATCAGATAACTTCAAAGACTCTACGAAACACCACCTTCCTGAAAAAAATCCAGAGTTTCCCACCAGTGTTGTCTGTTAGATTAGGTGCATGTTATTGAAGTTTCTTGAGAAAAAAAAAAACAGACTGCTGAAATCTATCATCACCTCAGGCTCTGAGGTGTCGTAGCGCACCACAGATTTTTATTTTTTATTTTTTATCTCCGTCTGATTCTTCCTCTCTTCTGGGCATTGATCTCCAGCTCTGCCAATAGCTTCTCCTCTGTGAGACCTTTCCTCGTCCTCCATCTCTTATCCATTATTCATCACTCTCATCTCTTTCTGCCAAGCCATAATACCTCTTACCTCCAGACGATCATTTTGCTATTTTGCAATGTATGAAACAACACCCAGGCTGTTGCTTTCTTGGTAGAGATGGCAAAACAGAAAAGTAGATTTCCATATTTGTGCACAATGGCCGAGGTCTATAATCCTCTGACTTTAATAAAACTAGACCTGGGTTTTGGTCAGACTGCAGGCAAATCAGATTTGTTTCTCAGATCAGATATTTGAGACAGACTGTCTGCACTGTCATTTGCAAGTGATCAGATCAGGTTTGTGCATCCAGACGGCTCTGGTGCACCTCTGGATTTGTTGTTGTTGACGTCTTTCATGGTTTGAGTGACTCAAAAGACACTTTAAAATCTGATATGAGCTGCCGGAGCATCCGGACTGAGATGCATCTGTATAAATCCAGGTGGAATCATATTTCAAATCTCCAAATTTGGCTTGGATCTGACCTGCAAAAATTGCTTTCCAGACTTTCTAAATCAATCTGGATATTTCAAAGAACTTTTTGGGCATAAATCTGTGTTAGAATGTTTTTAATATAAGATGTAGCCTTTAGGTGAACCAAGCAACCTATGACCTGTAGAATAGTTGTTGTAGTCAAAACGTCCTCTGCCTGGACAAGCAAACCTAATAGGGAGCTGTTGTACGTTAGAGGGAGAGATGACATAAGTTTCAACACAACACAACACAACATTTCTTTGTTCATTCCGATCACATGTAAAGATGGATCCGAGTTCATATTAAAGTGCCTTGGACCTCAGATCTTTGACTCTTCTTGACACAACTAGACAAACCTGGTCAATAGTTTGGTCATCCAGGTCATCTTGCATTGAGAAGAGTTCAATCTAGAGCAACTAGACATGACAAGTCTTGTGGACTTGGTTGTAGATTTACAAGATCTACAGCGAGTCTAGTTGCCCCAGATTTAACTCTCAGTCTGGACCAAAGTGGTGCATGGACTTGCCTTCCCTGGAGTTGGAGCACAAAAAAAAGTTATAACTTAACCGTGTGCCATGTGAGCTTTTTTAAAATTATGATCAAGAGTCAATCACACTAGAAAGAGTGACAAGTAGAAATTGTGTGTGCCAATTTGCAGAGATTAAGTGTTAATCTCAGCAAATTGCTATCTAAGGGCTTCACAGAGATCTTTTAAATACTTGATACATCTGAGGTGAAGAGAAGTGGTTACCGTGAGTCATCTGTGTTGAATAGAAAACATAGTGATCGAATTAACACTTTATTCCCTCGATGCTATCAAGCCGCTCCGCTACTTCACAAGTGTCTTCTCTCTGTAAGAGTGTTCCCGTCTCTCTGTATCACTGGTCAGATAATATCAAAGTGACTCGTGATGAGATGCAATTTTATAAATCCTCTATAAATTTATCTGCAAGAGATTTTACACGGAAGGATGCTCTTTTTTTCACACGACTACTTTATGCTGATTTACACTTAAAATAGATTTTTATCTTTATTTTATCCGAATAACAAACCAGTCTGTCACTCAGACTGCCTTTTGTTGTTTTCAAGGGATTTGATCTGTTGTTATGTTGTTTATTTGTTGCTGTAATATTTAAATGTGTTATTTTTTGCAGTATATTCAGCTTGCCTTAATGTGCATAAGTATATTTGTTGTCACATAATATACAGTTGCGACTGCTGACAGATTTACGATGCAAAGCCTTTTGTTTACTCTTCAGTTCAAGCTATTAAACGTCTGACAATAAATAACTAAGAATAATGTTATGATGTTTTAATTTGTCATTGCTGCACTTCTCAGATTTGTCACAAATGCACTTACTTTCCCCCCACAGAGGAAGTTGTTGATCGGCGCCAGTCTGATCGTGGCAGTGTCGCTCTTCGTGGTGGTGGTGAACTACTCGGAGAAGCCTTACTTCCTCCTCCAGCCGGTGTTCGGTCAGACGTTCAGCAGCCACTGGATGTTCTCCAAGCAGCCGTACAAAGCCTTCAAGCCTCACCTGGGCTATGTGAGCATCCCCAAACAGGAGGTGAGAGACACATTAAAGTTAAACCATTAAGATTTCTGTTTATAGACAACTAGACTTGATATGAGCTCCTATTTATCAATCATTATGTAGTATAATGAGGTTGCTAATCATATTTAGTTTCTTCTACTTGTAGAAATATGTTCATCTTTGTGTTGCAAAGTTTCTTACAGTCTAAGATAGATGATGACTGTGATTGGTGAAGTGGAGTGATACATGCAGTTATAAATCTCAGTGCTGTTATTCTCTATATCAGCACTCAGAACCAAGTGGCAACGTCCATGTCTCTGATGTGATGCCAATACAGAAGTTCTGTACCCTTCAGCTGTTCAAATTATATTCAGGCTTAAAGTTATGCAGAATTAACAGCATGGCTGCTTTGATTGGCAGGTTGTTGTTGTTACAGATGGCTTATTCGAGCACCCAGGCCTCATTTGGCCCGCCTGGGGTCCGTCGATGATCCACGTCTTTGCCCATTTTTAGATTTAGATTTAGAGCGTCAAAACATCTCAACACTGAAAAACATTTAAAAAGCCAATAATCCATGAGCGATAACTTATTAAACAATAAAGTGATAATAAGAAACACTGAGAAACTAACTAAGACACTAAGAGACTAAAAGCTGAGAAGAAACTACCTCAGAAACTTTGGCTTTAATATAGTTTGAACATCATTTGCAGCAGTAATAAGTTTTGAAGATGAAATCATTTACATCTAATATTTTACAATGAACCTTTTTACATTTCTCATATTACAGTGTGAGTGTCACACACAGGTAACCTTTTCTTTTATGGTGCCTTCATATTCTACAACCTCCTTTAACATTAACCCGCCGTCACCTTCGATAATGAAGGTGTATTCAGATGCACTCATGCAAAAAGCACTGCACCTCCTTGAGTATTTTCTTAATTCATTATCTCAGGTTCTTCATGATGGATCTGAAAACGCCTGTTTGATGTCTCTTGCGTGCATTATTTCTTTGTAATTCCAAACACCCGTGTCCGTGATCCCATTCTTCTTCCTTCAAACAGCTCTGTTGCTGTATATTCCCCGCACAATTTATGGAAATTGAAATATCAAAGCCTTTTAATTCCCACCACATCAAAATGTAAAAACCAAGCTGTGTGTTTGTTGTTTAGGGAGGCAGTCGGTGAAAACTGAAATTGTGCTCATACTGGTGGATATTGGGTAGTCACGCAGGAAAATCGTATAATTTGCTCGTATGAGATGCATGCAACATTTTCAGCTGACAGGTAATGAGGATTGTGCTTTCGCTTTGAGTTGAAATGCATCTAGATTTGTAGTAGCGATGGATGTATTGGTCCTTCATGAGAAGTGGATGCCTTATATACAGCAGGCTGATATTGGCAGATTAATGTGAAGCGTCATCCTCTGCCTCCGGAGAGTTTGATCCACACAACATGGGCCCAGAGGCAATCACGTTTTACACCAATCTCTACGTCTGCACCTCCTTCTGCCTCCAGACAAGCCTGCTTAAATCACTGCCCCTCTCCCCATAGAGATTTATGCAAATCATTGGAAAGACTGGCAGCTTCCGCAGAATTAGGCTGCTTTTCAGCTCAAATTCCCCAACCAGTGAGCTCTCTATAGCAAATCAGGAGAGGCAGTGATTGGCCTGAACGTGAGTGTCAAAAGTGTTCAGCGCGCTCACCGAAAATTACTGACAAAGGATGGACTGAATTGTCGAGGTCTGGTCAAGGTGATAGTCTTGTGCTGGGTTTCGTAAGAGATTATGTCCGGAGTGAAAGCCTGCTGCGTGAGCTGTCGGCCTCTGTTAAGCACACAGCAACGCCTTAAGAAGCGGTAATATTTCTCCTGGACAGTAAGGCAATCTCACATGAGCCACAGTGAGGTGTCATTTGAGGTGTTATAAACCTCTTGCAAGCATGTATAATGCATAACCCCGTAGCAGGGGAATGGTCTGCCTTATTTTCCTCATTTGATTGAGTCTGCCTCCAGGTGTGATAAATTGTTCCCGCTCTGCTTTTCAGGAGAAATAGAAAACATTTGTCTTGTGGCACTTTACATTCATGCCCCTGGTCTATCACAGACCGAGACAGAAACTCAATATTTTCATTTAGACCTAAAAAATTTAAATCCAGGCCCCTTTGAAATGTGCATACTGGCCAACAAGAGAGGAAAGTGCTTCTATTTTTGGATTGTTTTGTGGATAATTTTAATGAGAAATCCTCTGGCCTGGGTTGCACCAGCTGTTTGTAAAGTTCTTTCTAAGTTCATAGTAACCACCGGCTTGTTTTACACCATGAAGCTTGAGGAATGTGTCAGCTGATGAAGGCTTTAAAGATGTGTAAATCAGTTGCTAGGAAACATATGTAGCACCTTAAGATAAATAAACAAAATAAATAAACCGTTAACAGAAAGTCACTTTGTTATATTTATACATGCATAAATGGAGAAAATATGAACTCTTTTTAGTATACGCAGAACTATATTTACTGTCTGCTATTTAGTTTGACCTTTGAATTTTCAGTGTATAAATATATCCTTTAAATAGTTTCTACAACGGAACGAAAAACCAGTGTCCATGGCAGTGTTGTAGTCAAGACCACCTAAACCGAGAACAAGTTATGACCAAGACCAGAGTGTATCGAAACCGAGACAAGACCAAAACCAAGGCACAACAAGACTAAATCAAGACCAATACCGTGTCTCAATTCAGATACTTCCATTAGTACACTTCTATGTAGTAGACTATGTACCCCATGTACTTCCTGGCGTAGTGCACTTATCGGCTAATCTGTTAGGGTAGTGTTGTCTCAATAGAAATGACGATTAGTGCCAACATCTGACTGCCAAAATCTAAATATAAAACACATGTAGGACTTACATTTGTTTTTACAATATTGCCCTTAACCGCTGCCATTTTTACAATGCCAGGGTTCATCCCCATTCCACTTAGTAGCGAAAATGGCGATCGCTGAGGGCGCAGCTAAGTTTGAACTCAACAAAAGCTGATTTGACCAGCTCCTGGTTCAAAATGCTATGACATATGAAGAAGACTAAAAGTTTAGTCATACATTTTGGCACAGTGAAGTACTGAACCAAATTGGTGATCCAACCAACCGACTAATTGGCCGCTAGCACGGCTAAAAACAAAGCAAAAGTAATGTTTCCACTTGTTTTCTGAGATGTTGTTTCAGACATAAACCATATTTTCCTTAAGTATAATGTGTGTATCCCGAGAGGAGAATTTTGAATTAATCACTTTCTCCCGTGCAGACAGCTACAGCTAATCAATGAATTTTTAAGTGCCATAACACCGGGACTTGGCACGTTAATGTAATTATTATTGCTTACTAATTAATCGTGTTTAGAGCATTTTAATGAACGTGAAGGTTAAGTTCACACCCCAGTGCTATGATTCAACGATGACTGTGTTCCCACATTAAGCCTGCTTTTTTTTTAAATAACTCACTTTATTTTTAACACACTCATGCATTACAATTTGAGGCTTTGAGTAGATTTTGTACTTATCAGAGAGTGCCAAAATTATTAGGATTATAAAAGTGCACTCTGTTTGCGATTACTGCACGGCACGCTGAAACTGCGCCGTCATGAACATTAAACTGAAACATGAATCACAGCTGAGAGGATGAAGAGGCCATAACATTTTATTGATTTACAGGATGTAATGTTCAGACTAGATCCCAGCCCTATATACTAAATGAAAATGTTCCAGTAGGGTTCTTATTTGTTAGATGAGGTTTTATACACTTCCTCATTGCATGTAAAAGTCATTAGCGTTCAGAGGAAGCTCTGCCATATTTATCTTTGTGACCGTGAACTGCTCAGATGCTTGTTTTTATTTCAAAATGAACCTTAATTAATGCTGGAAACATATTTTCTAGTGCAAGCTCAGTCTCCAGATCTTTGCAGCTCTACTGGGGCAGCTGTGTATTAAATGCCTTGCTCAGGAGCTCCTCGGCGGTTTCATTTCTAGTCACAAGCCCATGTTTGGTCTGACATGCAGTTAGCCAGCCAGTGTTCCCCACAGAGTTCAACCAATCTGTGTGTGCTGAAAGGCGTGATGGAGTTATGAGCTGGGCTAAGGGGAGCGGGTGATGATGGACGAGCTGCTGACAGCTCAAGGCTGCGGTGATGTGTGTCTCAACCAGCCAGTAAATGCAGAACTACCAGCCCAGGTCCAGGGATCATTTTTTAACCCATGACTGAATCCATAAATGGGAGAAAAAGCAATAATAGGTAGCTCTGTTGGAGTAATTCATGGAAGAATTATGTCTCATCAGGAAGAACACTGTTTTTCTAATACTTTCCGAGCAGTTGATCTGTATGCACAACAATTAGTCATATAATTGACTTGTGGGATTCTGTTTGCACACTGAAAAAATCTCTTGTTTGTTGATTAAACCTGGAACATGCAAGAGAGAGTTTCATGTTCGTCATCCAGAACGCAGCACAAAAGCAATTTGTATGCAAACCAGTGACATTACAGTTATTCTCCATTAAGCAAATGATCAACCAGGGCTTAGTCATGATACAGTGGTTTTTCTTTTCTAACTTTCCCGAGCATTCATTCTCTTAAGTAAGTTTAATCTCATCAAAACAAACCAAGCATATTAGCTTCAATTTGGTCTCCAGTTTCGGATTCAGAGAGAGGGCTTTCTTCCTCTCTTGGCAAAGCGTAGCTAAGAGCTGTTATTGAAGATTCATTACAAATCCCTCTGCTCCAGTAAAGTATAATAAGATATATAAAAAAATATACACTAAGATAAATGACGCAACTCCCTGGCTGCATTGTTGCATTAAGACTCTGTTGTAACCTCTGTGGTCCCAAATTCAATTAACTTAATCAATGTTAGTTCTGTGCACAGTGACATTAATCTTAGGAAATAAAAGAAAATTATATAGGGCTGTAAAACCCTGATGAATTGGTTTTTTTTTCTAAATAATTACCAAGTGCATTCTCTTTTACGTCCCGATCACACAAGCCCCTTGCCAAAACATCACTTTAATGTATTGTTGCACAGATAAACAAGTATATCACAAGCTATAATATCATACGAAGAATGTGAAACAAACCACACTCAGAGGTTATCATTCAGTATTTAAGAAATAACCTAATTGAATTAAAGGTTAAAAAGACAAGAGGCAGATATACAGCACTCGATTACTGCTCTACTGCCCCTTTGGAGGGTCTCCTCCTCCTCCTGCTCCCGTATCTCTGCCTCCCCTGTGGCTCTCCTCCCTCACCTGGGCCTGACTGCTCCACCTCCTCTTCCTCTTCCTGTCCCTACGACACGTTACCGGTTTGTTTATCCGGTTACTGACTGTGAATGGAGAGAAAAACATGTTTCCTGCCAACGATATGCCGCTGTCAGACTAAACGCAGCTTTGTAAAAGTCAGCAAACACACTAACACAATGCAAAACAAGCAACAATGACATTCCCCATGACCTATAGTTTATATAAAATCTGGACCACCGTGTCATTTTATGTGGTCGCGAGAGTTTAAAAGTTGTATGATTGTCTTGAAATGCTGCTTTAAAGCATACATTGACCATAATCTACATCTCTCTATATCTCTGTGACCTGCAAAGTGACGGCATCCTGCCACTAGATTGCAGTGTTTCCACATCAGCATTTAACTAAAAAGTAGATTTGAGAAATATCAAATAACAAAAAATCCCAAAATGTCCAAGAAGAGAAAAATTGATGCAGAAGGAAGGCAATTTAACGAAAGGTGTGAAAGCAAACTCTGCAGGATATATCTACAAAATCTACAGCCAAAAACGATGCAGCGGTGAAAGCTAGCTTTATTTTGTTTGAAGAAATCTGTGTGTATTTTTCTGAAGAAGCATTTTTGAAGCGGCAGATGCCAAAAGTGTGTGTACAGTTGTACCCCGACCAGATACAAACTTTAAAAAAGCATTCTTGAATTCTTTTGCAGGAGGTCATTGTAGAGCAATGTGTAGCCTTCTTTTTAAATACTCGAACATAAAAGATAAGATTTTCTGCTTCCCTGAACACAAAATGACCATAAAGTGCAGCAGGAGTTGAATGAGTTAGTGAGTCCATAGCAGTGATTACCTCATCAGTTGCTAAGTTTTCTAGTTTTAAATTCTAATTTTGTTGTTTTTATTCTGTTTTCCCATGGTACTTTGAAAACAATCCAAGTTCCCATTCCAACTTTCTTGCATTTTTAGCCTCTCTGTGATAGAGGATGTTGTTACCTGTGGATACAAACCCATACAAACAGGCTAAAAGAAAGAAAGAAAATGATTAAGCACTGCAGCGTTTTGCGCTGGGAGGTATATACTTTCTCTCGGGTCTAGTTATCTGCTCGTGCCTCTATTGTGTGAGCTGAACCACAGGCCTGCTGATTGTTGCATTGTTTGTTGATAGAAGTTGATAAATGTTCTAGATTGCTTATTGTCTCTTTAACCACACCTTTAGACTTGAGACTTGGACTTTAATCACACTGAGGTCACAAAAATGAGGATGTGAGACTTGGACTTGACGTCACTTTCTGGACTCTTAACTCCTTGAGTTGACAGACCCTTGAGTTTTAACAGGAAACACATTCAAGTTTTTACTTGATTAAACCATTTAAAACAAATATGACAGCAACACGCCGCATATTTTATTATTAATCCTGTACATTACATTATTATTCAGAAACTGACTAAGACCTAAGACTTGGATCTTGACTTGGACACGGTCCCTGTGAATTTTAGTCTTGACCTGGGATTTACCCTGACATGTTTCAAATGACTAGTGACTTGACATGATATTAGGACATGACATGACTTGACATTAACTTCACTGAACTTCCACTGAACTTAACTTGAAACTTGACTTACAAAATTTGACTCGACCCTGTCTCATTTGACTTGAAGCTCGAGAGTTGACTTGAACTTGTACCTATGGATTTAGACTTGAGACTTGACTTGGTCTTAATTAACTTGAGAGCTGACTCGGATCTGTCTTGATTAACATGAGACTTGACTTGGACTTGGACTCTTAATTTTAGACTTGACTTACCCTGACATACGTGAGACATAACTCAGACTTTTCTCTATTGACTAAGACTTAATTGAGCAATTATGATATAACAATGATTAATTGTTGTAATTGATTTGCTTCGTCTCCTCCAGCCTCTGAAGCTGCACTGTGAGCTCTGCAGCATTGTGTCCAGCTCTGGACAGATGTTGGGCCAGGGTGCCGGCCCGCAGATCGACCGCTCTCCCTGCATCTGGCGGATGAACAATGCACCCACGCGGGGTTTCGAACACGACGTGGGCCAGCGGACCACGCTGAGAGTCGTCTCTCACACCAGCGTCCCCCTGCTGCTGCAGAAGCCCCAGTACTTCTTTGGCCAGGGCAACAACACCGTCTACGTTGTGTGGGGGCCGCTACGAAACATGAGGAAGGACGGGAAGGGCATCGTATACAACATGCTGCGACAGGCGGCGGAGAACTACCCTCAGGCACGAATCTACGTCACCACAGAGGACAGGATGAACTACTGCGACATGGTCTTCAAGAAGGAGACAGGAAAAGACAGGTGAGTCAGTCTTCTTCATTTGTTTGCTCCTTTTTTTGGCACAGCATCACTACACAGCAGACCTACGATTCTTCTCCCTGACAAATTCACCACTCAGTGCTTTGACATTCACTGTTCTCTTTGCTGCTATAATATCGACCGTATCGACGCTGATGGTCTGCTCAATGATCTGTGCTTTTCTCATCTCAAATCCTGCCTTTCATGAGGCTTTATCAAAGTAAGTTACTTAAGTTTCCCTCTGAAGAGGCTCTACACGCCACTGGAGGCCATTCTCTGAAGAGAAGCTTTTATGAGGCGCCTCAGAGGCATGCAAGCACTGCCTGGGTTATAGACATCGGCCAAATGCTGGTCTGGGGAAAATCCGGTTAATGAGGTAGCATGATGCTGGCAGTCTTTCTAAACATCCGAGTTGCGGCTCGTCTCAGAACTTCTCTGACAGCATCTTGGCACATTTTGAAATTGCAAAAAACGGTGAAATTATTCAAGCTACAGATCAGTAAAGGATTTGTTTTATTTATTTATTTTCATGTCATTTGTAAAGAGCTTTTCTAAAGCGCCAAAGCTTTCCAAGAAAGGAAAGAAAAGAAAAGTGACATTCGTCTGACAACAGCTTTGTCAGCCTACGCACAAATTTAAAGAGCTCTTGTGGTCAGAATGAATAAGGCCAAGCTAGAAAGTTAGAAAGAGTATTTATTTTCTGAACATATGCACCCACATAGTTACTACTTTCTCTATCAATTCGCAGAAAGAGAATTGCAGGTTAATGACTATGAGAGCCAGGCTCCAGGCTCCCTATTGTTTAGGATGAACCTCATTTCTCAGACTAACCACTGCTCATTTCTGCAGAGCTGTACACTCCTGCCTCTCCCACATGTCATCAAGACCTCTCTTAACTCCTTAAGAGGATTAACATGTTCTGTAATAGGCGTAGCATCCATTCCATTTCAGCTCCATTGTCTCGCTCTTATTCATGATGGCAGGGTTAACATCAAATTTCATGTACTGTAGACCATCCGTGTTCAGTCTGGCTCAGCTGTATCGAAGGCCCACAAAGCACAGATAGAGACTTGGGATTAAGGAGCTATGCTCGGGGAGAAGAATCTCATTACAGGACATAATGCTCCTGGGTGTGATGCAGAGCTTCAATCACTACTGATTGGTAACAGAGACCAAACCCGAGGTGTGAACAATGAACCGCATCTAATGCATATGTGATGAGCACTGAGAGGTTTGTCTATACGTGTGTTTCCCTGCCTGTCCGTCATTGTTTGTGTTTGTCTGAAACACATTTCAGTACCGAGAGGTAATTAGTGTCCATGCTTACAGCTTTTAAATCAGCCTGAAAGACAGCAGTAATGCAGTATATTTTAATGTAATCAGAGGGAGAGTAACGGTTCTGTTGAGCTAATATCACTTCAGAAATAAACTACAGCTCTTCACCTGACTCACTTAGCCATGCAAACTAGTTTTCCAGAAGTCCAAAGCAACTGCAATGCCTTAAAAAACTCTGATATTAAACTTCATTTCTCTGCTCATCCATGCAAACTACATTTCTTAATGTCTTGAGGTACACAACGACATAACACACTTTTCCTGGCGCAGCTTGTCTGCCTTTACTTTACATTTCTGCGTGTGCTCACCGGTTTACTGTTAGCGCTTGCTGCATGGTATGGAGCATAATCATCATCTTTGTGGAGATCGAACACAACTCTAATTATCCATATTGCCTCAAGCAGCCTAGGAGATGCGCCGCCTCTGCTTTGACTTGCTGATCAGGCACAGCACGGCGCTGACTGACTCACCAGTCAGCAGAGTAACCGTCTCTGCAGCGGTAATTTAAAACTCCACGTGGATAGTTTGCCAGGAAGCTCAGTCTTTTCTGAACAGAGGTTTGGAAGTTAAACTTAAAAGGACCAGTGGCATCTGTAGCTGCTGATTGAAACCCCCTTATCTCACCTACTCCTTCCTACAGTAACATGAGGGAGAAATTACAGTGGGCAAGAAACATGCGAAAAGGCCCTATCTAGATAATCTAGACACTATCTAGATGAAAGCAACACACACATCGTACTTTCAGGTGACTACACACTAATGAAAAATAGTTATGCATATTATAATCAGTTTCTGCCATATTGTGTAAATAGAGCCCTCAAAGGAAACTTCTTTGTGTCTATATTTTGCAGCACAGTTTTAGAAGCTGGTACGTGAAATAAACAAAGCCAGAACACAACAGGTAGAGTATCAGAGTTTAGTCCATGAATCCACCTGGATAGTCTCAGTTTCAGAGACATTTCAGGCTGACTGTGGAGGAGTGTGACCGGTCTGATCGTCTCATTGGCCAACACAGCGTGACGTCGGGTTGTGTTTCTCCAAAATTTTAATCTGGCTCAACTTCTCCACCACGGGTCACAGTCAAAACGTACTACAACCACTCAAATGAATGGAGAAACCTGCGTTTCTCCATTCATTTGAGTGGCAGTGCTGGATTTGGTCTGAATCCAGCCTAAATCTGACATACTGGAGCTTTAAAGGGATGCCAGTAATGATTAACACCTCAGAAAGCAAACTAATTATTATAAATCTGTCTCTTTGTGAGGTGTTTCATAGTCACAGGGTAATTAATGTCTGTTGGCACCAGGAACAAAACAGTAAAAAGCATTGATTTCTTGTAAACTATACTGTACTATGCTAAAAAAAAAGGAAACAATGAATATTATACAGCACATACTATACATCATTTGTGTGTAATGTGTAATTGAAATCGATTAGATCCTCTAAATAATGTGCGAGGAGATTCTGCTCAGTTATTGAATATACAATAGATTCAACACTGTTACATGCACAGGACTCTGTTTGTCTGCTGGCAGGGAAAATGTCCGTGTTTATGTATTTTCAAACAAAGAGAAGGTGTAGCTTGATGACTCAGCTGTTCATCAAGGTGACGTCCCCGGTTCAAATCCGGACGGGGACATTCATCTAGTCATCCTGTTTAGCGAACTCCCCAAACACAAAGCAAAAAATAATCTAAAGGAAACAGGCAGCGCCATTTCAACAGCAGCCAAGACAAAGTGACCACAGCCTTGGATGTAAATGTATCTGACAGCTGCTTAAACATATGATTCATATAATTGCGCACTGCGGCTGCAAGTTTCACGGGCTGAACCTATCTGTCATTGGTGTTGCCTCCTGAGCTGCAGTCGTTAGCTGTCGGACCGTATCGGCGTGGCCCTGTTACCGGCGGTAGATAACAGACCTCATGACGACACAGGACTTAAATCACAGTGTCACTTTACAGCGCTGCCACCTGGGCCTGCATGACCTGGGTCTCTGCTTCCCAGCCAGCTGCTCCTTCAAAGCATGTGTATCTACTTTGGTGTGTGTGTGTGTGTGTGGATGTGTGTGTTATCACAGGTGTGGCACCCTCTATTTCTCTTATTGTGGGTTAGTGTGAGCGATTTTATTCATGCCTGTTAGTGCCTATTCTTTCCTGTGGTCTTTTTCCTATTCCACATAATCAGGATTCTTCATGATTTTACTATTTTAATGTTTGGAAAGTTCTTTCCAACCTACAATTAGAATTATTTTTGTATTTAAAAGATTGGTCAATCACACTGAATGCATGAGAACATACACTTTTATACCTAAGCCTTTTTTATTGTCTCATAAGGACAAGTATGTCATAATACTGATAGACATGGTCTTTGAGGTAGAAGGAAGTTTTGTTCATCGACATAACGTGATATGACTTCATTAGGGCTGGGTACCAAGTAGTATCAAAACCAGTCAGTCAATATCTGCATTCAATCCCTTTCATCCCACTAAAAAGTGACTATTTGTATACTTTTGTATTATTTCAGGAAGATTTAGGTGTAACATGATTAAACACCTCATCAAGCATTCAAGAAAACTTCAGGGCGTCCAAAAGGCCACCAGGTATCGAATGAACTACTCTGTCAGTATCACTTCAAGTAAACTGGTGTTGGTGCTTGTAAATGGTCCCCAGCTCTGTACTTCATGGCCTACACTTCAAGCTTTAACACAGATAGCTGGATATAGTCACATGGTTCTGTTTATACTACACTGGGCATTACGGACATGTTTGTTGGTTGCAAAAACATGACCTCATGGCCACCGTGAAGCCTGCGCAAGCCTGATGTTGAAAGTATGATTTGGACTTCAGTATGCTTCAACAGAAATGCTTGTTGGATTGTGGAACAGCGTCTGAAACCTACTAAATCAGACATTCACTGCACCAAGCTATTGGCAAAGCAATTACTTTTGCAAATGCATCTGCAGTCAGAGTCGCCCTCGCACTCATGCTGGACATGTTTGGACACAATACAGGGATCTGCTCTTTAAACATAACTAACGGTCAAAAGACACCATAAGTGACCTGAGAACACAGGTGTAATTTAGATACAGCTCATTTACTTTTGTCTACTTACATTTAACTCAGTTACTCCCAACACATGCAAGATTAAATTAGATTGACTTGCTTTTAATGTGCAAACTTTATAGCGTCACATCTGTCTTGCAGTGAACTCAGATTTGTAAAAAGAGACATGAGTGGCATGCAGCTGTTCCACGCCAGCAAACACCAACAGTTGGAACAACGCGTTACGCCTGTCCTCGTGACGGCATCTGCATCATCATGCACAGCAGGACATGAGATACAAACAATATGAGCACCCGCTCATCAAAACGTGGTCCACGCATGTGACCTTTAACTTCAGGAGAACACAGATGTCATTTAGTCATAGCCCATTTACTTTTGTGTACTCCAGCTCACATTACTCTCAGTCATCCTCATACGCAGCCAGCGTGAAATTAGATTACTTGTTGTTGCTTTCAATATTTCATGGTGTCACATCTGGCTCCTGTTGAGACGTTGGAAGTAAGAAGACAAGAATGTGACCGCAAAATCTGTAAGGTGACATGTTTTTTAGGATTATTTTACGATGAAGACTCTGGTTTCTTGCTGCGGTTGTTAGATGACAGTAGGTAGACTGTGATACAAAGCAGCTGTCATATGAAAACTCTGAAAATGCTCAGGTACAGTGAAATGAGGAACTCAAATTTAAATTTGTATTTATTTATTTTTATTTATACATACAGAATTGGAGGCAACAAACCAGAAGTCAGGAAAGTGACGCAAACGCAAATTATCCTTAAAGGGCTGACTGACGCCTGAGGTTAAGTAAGAGTCTGATGAGAGAACCCAAAATGGATGTTTCATGTGTAATTCATCATCAGAAGTGAGTCACTCTAATCGTAGATTAACTTAATAACAGATGCTCCCCTCCATATATGTAGTGAATTTTACTTTAATCTGTTTTTATTAGCATGAATGTCACAGCTGCGTAAATCATGCTTCATAATCCCCAGCCGTCCCACTCCACATGAGTGTAAGCACTACTGCTGGCAGTCAGCGCTTACTCATCCTAAAATAGTTTGGGTTGAAAATGAAACATCATTCACTTCAACAGCTCCTCTGTGTTTCCAAATGTGGTCCGAGAGGTGCTGCTGCTCAATATTTGTGAATGTGAGCAGCTCTTTACAAAAATCAGATCTGAAGTTAGAAAATCCTTCATCCATCGAGAGCTGATTGAATTGGGAAAGACTGAAGACGGGGAAGCACCTGCAAGGATTTTCTTGGCATGGTGGAGTATTTTCTGGTTTAAAACCGACAACATCCCAGTGGGTAAACTTGTATAAACACACAAACTAAATTTTGGCATTCCAAATTGTCTGTGAAAGTGCTTTAGGTTTTACTCCTGATAACAGTACACGATAAATAAACCCAGGTCTCAATCAAGCGGCAAACTCTGTGGCTTTAAAATGAAGTTCTCCAAACGTGCACTTGAAGCTGGCTACAGAACGAGTCAATAATCATAATCCGCCATGTTCAAATGCCCAACTTTACAGAAGAAATAAACATGTTTACAGCCTGGTACAGCCCCATTCAAGACAACTGTCCCTGTGAGGGTGAATATTTATTTAACTTACCCATTCAAATTATATTAAGGCTTAAAGTTATCCGTTAGCGTTAGCCGTTAAGCGGCAGAGGCAAGTCAACCAAGATGCTGGGATCCAGAGCCACCACACTCCGAGCTTCACAACAGCTCTTCAGAAACCTGTGGATGACATGAAAGGCACTATGTCCATAATTTATACTGCCTATGGTCTCAATTAGACACCAGGTTTGGGATTTATAGAAGATCATTGGCCGTATGCAACCCCTTAAAGCCCACCGTTACTCGCTGAGTTAGTTCTGAGCTCCTTAAATTGTGAATACAAAAATGTTTAAACCTTTGTCAACATGGACATATTACACATATTACACAGGTCGATTTGAATTGTTCTGTTCATTTTACCGAAGCTATGACGACCAGATTTACTGCTGCAGTAAACAAGAGAGACCAAAAAAACTTTAGTCTTTATTTGTCAAACAAAGACACACTGTACAAACTGTACAAACTCCAGATCATAAAAACAGACCAAAATTAACTACATAGCCTGCTTACACCTGATAAAAGCACACAAATCAAGGATAAATTACCAAGTTAACAAAATCTGGCGGGTAGCATCTGAAGCTACAATACAGCATCGCAGGTGCAACGTCACAGAGCCGTTCCCAGTGGAAAACACCTTTACTCTCATCCAGAAGTTTGAATATAAAATGTTTCCACACATTTCTCCTCATAGTCTAGGTCATCTGTGGTTCTGTATTTTCAAAGAGAACAAAAATTGCTGTCATATTTGGCCAAATTCTTACAGATCAATTACACTTGATACATGAACAGATATGGAATTATTTTCCTTCTCACAGCCTGACTTTATTGTGCTTTTATGTATAAAAAGAGTATTCTCCAGTGTGGCTTTAAAATGTGCAATATTCCAGACAAAACCAGCTGAAAATTGCTGCCTGACCCTGAAATATTCCAACCCAGAGTGAAGGAATGTGACAGAAACAAATGCTGAACTTTGTCGATGCAATCTGCGTCCTAATGTGATCGAAAGCCTCAATGTCAAATGACTCCCCACCAGCGCGCAGGCTTTTGTTTACAGGGTGCACAGTACGTGACTGTATCTATAATTGCTTTGTGTATTGGATGTGAAGAGAAGAAGAAATAGCAGATAGCAGGATTGTTGCTGTTGGTTCATGTAGGAGATTGAAACACAATGTTCGCAGCATCTCCACAGAACTGTAATTTCATGCTTATCACAACGAGCCGTTTAAAGGGAAAAATCGAGCAGGAGGATTCATTGTGTTTCTCTCCACACGAAGTCCTGATTCCCACCGTACACGGCCCTAAAAAAATCATCACTCAGCGTGTTGCTCTCTATCCAAACTGAGAATTTGTCACTGGGTAAGTGTGTAATGACATTACATTTCTGTGTTGAAAGCTTGTAATTGCCGTGAAATTATCTTATTAAATGAAGCCACTGGAAACGCTGAGACACAAATAACCCGAGCGTTCTGGGCGGTGGTTCATCAGGTCAAAACCAGTCAATTCAGAGGAACAAGGAAGTCATCACAGTATTCGCTCCGAAAAGGAAGAGGGGATCAACGACTCGTCACTCTCTGTGTTCTTCTGACCCCATCTGAGAGAGACATGAGGCGGTAATCCGAGGGAGAGAGGGAAACTGTCAGCTGAAGGCGAAGTGCAGTCTTCCTTAAAGTTTGCATTATGTCCTAATGGTGTAATGACACTTGGAGGATGTTGTCAAAACTATTAGCTGGGGAGGCACATTGGGTTTCTATTTAGAATTTGAAAAAAGGCAAACATCCGTCATCTCTGTTAGAGTCTGGTTTCTTCAAAGCCTGTCTATATTCTGGATGTACGTAAAGCAGAAAATCTGCTTGAAATTCATCACTCAGTAGTCTTTTTGTCTTTTGACTCTCTCCCCTTTTAAATTTAGAATAAATCTTCTTATTTGCACTCTGTGGACACTCAGACATGACATCTCTATACGATGGATGAACATCTAATACAACACAACGACTGTTGGCATTAATATGCTGCTGCACCAGCCTCCACTCTTCTATAACTATAAGAGATGTTTTGCCGTTCAGCCATGTGAGCATTAGTGAGGCCGGATACTGATATTGGTTAATAAATGGGGAGCTTATGGTTGTGCATTAAAGGAGTTATGACTTAGCTTTGGAGTCTGCACACATCCTCAAAAAACGTGTCACACATCAGGGTTATGTCGGCTATGGAGAATCCATGTGAAGACAGAATTAACTGTGATTGGTTATTCTCTACTGGAAGAGCCCCTAGAGGACAATTTATCAAGTTTTCTCCACTGTAAGGGCACCTAGAGGGCACCTTATCACATTTTCTCCACTATAACACTCTAGAGGGCACTTTATCACATTTTCTCCACTGTAAGGGCACCTAGAGGGCACCTTATCACATTTTCTCCACTGTAAGGGCACCTAGAGGGCACTATATTCTGCCCTCTATATTCAGTTTTCTCCACTGGAAGAGCTCCTAGAGAGCAATTGATCACGTTTTCTCCACTGGAAGAGTACTCTAGAAGAGACATTGTTACGTTTTCTTGCACATAGGGCTACACATTTTATCATTTTTTATCTACCACAGGGGTATCTTGGACACTGCTGTGTTTTTTTGCGAACAAGGGCGGCTCCGGGCAATAATTGACAGGTGTTGGTTTGCATATGCTGTTTCTGCTTACTGGAAATTATTGTTAGTGAAGACAAACAATAAACAGCTTCAAGGAAGGTTAAATTATCTGCTCTTTTTCATTTACACACACATCTAGCAAAGCTAGAAGCATAACAGTGTAACATTATTTATTATTAAATGTGGTCTCCAATTTGGTAATGTGGCAAGAAGAAATAGAAGTCACCTCAACGTAACTGCAGTTCTATTAGTATGTGTGTAGTCCACTGTTGCTTCTTGTCACAAATTAAATGAAATAATGTAAACGGTTGTTTTCACATTCTGTTGGCCGCGTAGCTTATTTATTTTCTTCTTCTCTTCCCACATATTTATGTCAGATTGGTTTTTCTATGTTCCAAAATCCTTGTTGAAGACTCGTCTCTGCTCTCTAGCATATTTTAAAGTCTCCTCTTTTCCAACAAAATCACGGTCATTCTAACAGATGGACAATATCGCAGGTAGACATCATGATGGTCACCCTGCAGCCACATGAAGCAGTAAATACATTTAATGTTCTGCTGTGCAGCACCTGATTCAATAAGCTCGACTGGGCGAAATCTCCCAGACACACACCTGCATCACTAGTAATGTAGCAACCCAACCCTATCTAATAAGCCTTATTAGATCAAATGGCTCTGTGGCTTCAGAAAAATAACACTCTAAAGAGATGAAATAGCCTCATAAGGCTCACACAAGGCTCCGTGGTGTGTAAGTGTGTTAAGAATATATCTGAGGCACTGGCTCCAAGATAGTTGGTGCATATTTATTCATTTTATAAGAATTATATTTGTCCTTTAAAGAGCTGTATTGTCCTTTAAAAGGCATAAGAGGATAAGGTGAAACTTTCTTGGCCTCTATTGGGGAATGATATAGCTGCAGCAGCAAACAGTAATAGGATTCAGTTGGAGAAAATACTTAAAATGTGCAAAATACAAAGTAGGGTATTAAGGACAGTTGAAACAACAAGTATAGAAATATAATCAACAGTAAAATTGATAGAACGTTGATAGGTGTGAGGGAATTTTCTCTTCTAGCATGCCACATATGGACGTTACGCAGAGTCTAACATCTGCCTTGAGGTCACTGTAGGCACAATGTTAAATCTTAGATTGTTAGGCAGACACTGACTTCTACTTGAGATACAGAGCAGCTGTATGTTTGTGTTTAGGAAAGCAGGCTTCATTCTGATCAGAGCAGAGGGTCCATGGACACAACAGATAGGTAAATAATGTAGAAACCTATACAGATAACAATGTGGGACCACTAAGGGTAAACATATTTCCTTGACTAATGTTAATTCAGGGACAGAGAGTAGTTGAGGTCACATAGACGAGCCAGAGAGGACAGCTTCTTCAGAATTGAGGGGACATCATGTCATGACAAGTGTATTTATGAATCCTTCATTCTCCTTGATCAAGCTTTAATAAAGCTTTCTCTCCATTGACTGACCATTGATGAATAAAATTCTCCACAACAATAGGTATTATATAATAAAATGGAAGCAGATTTTTTTCATAAGGCATTCCACACAAAAATGAATTGACAACTATTTGCAAAAATTTTAAGCCATTCTCTAGTTCCTGCTTGGTTCTTTTGCTCTGTTTTGTATCTTTGCAAAGTGAATTTTTTAGGTTTTGAACTGTTAAAATACTTTTGAAGGGGTCAAAAAAATTTAATTTTGATAGAAAAAGTTTCACTTTTTCACTTTTTTCTAGACTAAAATCATGAAAACAGTATTCAGCTTCAGCCTGGATATCAACACAGTGTTGTAGAAATGAATAACATAAATCATCTGTCTTCTGGTGCGTGCAGTGTAAGTGTAGATACAACAGTGTGAAAAACAAACTGAAAACGCTAATGTGAATTTCCAGCAAAAGAATTGGTCTGTGAATATCTTTTGCCTTCACATTAATCAGGTCTGCAGATGGCCTTGCTTTCTTCCTTCCTTTTCTTCTCCTTCTTCTTTTCCCAGGCTGGTGTTTGACATTTTAACTGCAGCAGGTACCGAATTCAAAGTCTCCCGACAGAACAGATAACTTGCTCTCTCTTCATGTCTCGCGGATCCTCTTAACACCTCCTGACTTAAATAGGCTTTTCTCTCATGTTTAGGCTGGCTGAAGACTTGTTTCTTTATGCTCTCTGTACTGTGAGATCACAATCCAATAATCAGAAAAATAAGCCAAGACATAAAATGCAAGACGTGCAGCCTGCTGAATAATTTGAAACAACACTCACTCTGTGATGTCAAGTAATGCTTTTACTGGTATGAGCAGGACAAAGATGGATCTATCAGTGTCTTAAGAAAGAAGAATGAGTGCAGCCATAATGCTCAGTGCAGCATCAGCTGTAATGCATTCTGTCAGTGATGTTCTGTTATATGTTCAGCTCTAAATTGGATGTGAACTAGTCACTTCACATTATGGTTGTACAACACTATGTGAAAAGAGAAACAATCACCTCTTGGCAGCAGCATTAAAATCTGCTTGTAAAATTGTCAGGCCTTCATCTCTCCAAACAGAGCGACGCCTGTTCTTGAGAATTTCCCAGACAAATAATAATTTAGCCATTTGCTACCAGCTTTCAGGGTACTTTTCAATCAGCTAACACAGCGCATTACTGCTTCGCATTGTATTTTCGATTTTTTTAAAAGCACTGGCACACAAATCATAGTAATCCCGGTGAGAGACTTCCAGTGGTGATTCATTTTCTTGTGCGTCTGCAGACCCGTTAGACCCATTAGATGGCTCACCTTCTGGTCATCTTTGAAAGGTTTTCTTCCAAAGATTCTGAGCCTTTCAAGTCTCAGTAATGTTGATGCATTTCTTACTTAATTTTATATCATATTATACTCAGCAAAATATAGTTCAAAACATGCCTGTTCGGGATGACCTGATTGCTCTGCCTTGGGTAGTTCTGCTTGCAGCTTTCTCAATGTCATTGGCCTGCAGAGCTGGAGATCACCTCACAGGTCCAGATCCACAGTTTTAGACGTACACACCACCAGTGTTATTTGCTTTCTTAAACTTTATTAAAATCTGATATGAACAGGACAGTTTTTTGACAGTTTATTGAGGTACACTTAAATTTTATCCATTCATCCAGCTCTGCAGGGGACTGGAGCTAAATTTCTTGACATGAGGTGACAGTACTAACCACATCACCATGACTGAATGTAAGCCACTACAGACATAAAAAGCATAATGTACAATCATTTTATGTATTAAAAATATCAGAATACGCACTTGATTACAGACTAACGTTATTAGCATTCGTGGGAGATGGTGAAAGAAAAACCTTGCAGTGAAAACTCTAAGACGAGAATGAATTAGATCATTACCACTATATCATTTGATAAAAGTCATGCTGAGGGCATTACAAAGACATGATTCATTAAAGGTAGCTATCTAACATCAGCTTAACAACATGACTGTGTGTAAAGTTTAATCAGCTGACACCTCGTTAGGTAACCCTAAGCCACTGGATTACTTTGATACTGAAAAATACTTACGAATGTGATGAGTTTCAGGCAAGTTTTGAAGTCATAAAACTCTTTATTTGTATGATTTATGGATGTAGAAGACAATGATATCTTTGGAAAGTGTAAAAATATGCGTACTGTGTCTGTGTGTTCAGATTTGACTGAGTTATGACTCAGAGGAGAGCCATTTATGCCGCAGATGTGCTTAAATATTCACCAGAATGTAGTAAATGAAGTGTCTGACACTCAAAATCTCATGAGGAAGGACCCCCAGACCCCCCGCTTAATATATGTCCCTCGGGCATTGGGCCGCTGATAAGGTGTCCATTTATTTTTCTACACTGAAGGTGGCAACCCTAATCGTGTCACGCACACAAGATAAACAAAACAGACACCCACTCATAGAAAAGCAGCTTCATAGTGCCTTTTAGAGGTCTAAAACTCCACAGGGAACTTTTAATTGCCTCCATGAGCTGTGTGTCACAGCCACCGCTGCTGCTGCTGCTGCTGCTGCTGTAACTGCTGACTGTATTGGTGAGCGGCCAAATCAGTGGCCAGGCAACAGTAACTAACTTGTTGTTTTCCTTCTGTCTTTGTCTCTTGTCTGGAGTTCCTTCAACTCTCCTGCACCTTCCCAACCTCTCAGTTTAAAACCTCTGGTCTAATATATGAAGAAGTACCCCGATCAGCCATAACATAACATTGTGTCAGCCCCACCTTTGCCATCAAACAGCCCTGAACCGATGAGGCATGGACTCTACTAGACCTCTGAAGGTGTGCTGTGGTATCTGGCACCATGTTACGTCCTTTAAGTCCTTAGGTGCGGCCTTCATGGATTAGACTTGTTTGTCCAGCACATCCCACAGATGCTTGATTGGATTGAGATCTGGAGAATTTAGAGGTCAAGTGAACACCTTGAACTTGTTCTTGTGTTCCTCAAACCATTCCTGAAGCATTTTTGCTTTGTGGTGGGACGCAGTATCCTGCTGAAAGAGGCCACTGCCATCAGGGAATACCATTTCCACGAATGGGCGTAGTCTGCAACAATGCTTAGGTATCTACATGAATGGCAGAACCCAAGGTTTCATTGCCTCTGCAGACAAGAACATTGCCTCTACTGACTTGGCTTCTTCTCATGGTGCATCCCGATGTCATGTCTTCCCCAGATAAAATATGATCAGACCAGGCCACCTTCCTCCATTGCTCTGTGGTCCAGTTCTAATGCTCACATGCCCATTGTTGGTGCTTTCAGCAGTGGACAGGTGTCAGCGTGGACACCCGCACTGATCTCCGGCTACGTACCGTATGTTCTGACATCTATCAGAAGCAGCATTAACCTTTTCAGCAATTTGATCTACAGTAGCTCATCTGTTGGATCGGACAACACGGGCCAGCCTCCTATTCCTACGTGCATCAATGAGCCTCGGGTGCCCATGACTCATTTCAATTTCTTGGTACTTCGAGGTACTACTAACCACTGCAGACCAGGAACACACCACAAGAGCTCCAGTTTTGGAGATGCTCTGACCCAGTCGTCGAGCCATCGTAATTCGGCCCTTGTCAAATTTGCTCAAATCCTAACACATGCCCATTTTTCCTGCTTCTAACACTTCAACTCTGAGGTCTGCAGTCTAATATATCCCACCCACTGACATATGGAAATCAAGTGAAGTATAAGCACTTCAAAATGAGAGCAGTGATAATTAGTTGATTAATAAATAGATAAAACTGTTTTTATAATTCATTTGAGTACTTGTTTTTCACACAGTGTCCATATTCTCAGATTTCAGCTTCTCAAGTGTGACTGTGTTCTGGTTTCTTTAATCGTTTATGACCAAATATCTTTGGGTTGTAGACAAAAACATTGACGACATTTGAGAAAGTCATCTTGGGCTTTGGGAAACTGTGATCAACATTTTTCACCATTTTCTGGCGTTATGGACCAAACAAACTGAATCATTTTAGAAATAATGAATCAATATGATAAAAAGAATATATATCCATCTTTACTGTTCGTGTACATGAATGTCTACACTGTAATTCGCTATGGAAACTAAATCCATACTAGATGTGATCTTCTGTGAACGTGTCAAATTAGTGAATGTATGTCACATTCAAGGAAGAATAATCACTTTATTATTCCGTCTCACACCTTTCAGATTTCTGATTTGTGTGCAACATCATTTTCCGTCTTTATAATGTGCTGCGATGAACGTGAAAATGCAAAATCACGGGAGCGTGCGCTGTAAGCCTGTAAGGTGCCGCTTTGTCGGAGCGAGAGGGGGCCTTTGCATATTAAGGTCGTAACACGTGTCTTTGCGAGCAGC
Source organism: Miichthys miiuy (assembly GCA_036365135.1). Lineage (NCBI taxonomy): Eukaryota > Metazoa > Chordata > Actinopteri > Sciaenidae > Miichthys > Miichthys miiuy. The sequence continues at coordinate 7,300,436 of CM071617.1, read as the reverse complement.
TATAAATCTTCTTTACTGTAAGAGAGAGGTCCCGGTGTGAACAGTCACGGTGAGCTTAATAATACCTCTGTTATTGGACTCTTGCATGGGATTACTCCCCATTGTGAAGCTCTCCAAGGTGTGACACTAGAGAGGAGGCTGCTCTAAATTATTCAACAGTACAAGTGAGATTAATTGATTATTGAGCTTTAGATCAATGATAATCAGTAGCTCTGTGTGTAATTCTGGATCTTAGGTCTTTGTCTTGATCTCTGTCCCTGGAGAAATCTCTTAAGTTGGCCCTTATCTGTTTTGTTAATCCTTAGTTTTTACTCCATGGTCTTGGACAGGCATCCCATTAACATGTTGAATAGGCTGCAGAGCTTTCTGACTCTGCCTCTTACCTCAAACTGTTTTACTCCCTCTGTTTTCGCGTGATTATTTTTTTTTTGAGTCGTAAAAATAGCTCACTTTTACCAAACCCATTCAGACTCACCTCTTCTGACCTTCCACCATTTGTTATTCTGCTTTTTCTACCAAATAAATCTTCATAAACGGTTTACGGCTCTTGTGCATACAGACAGTGCTGTTGCCATGGCTGGCTTGGAGAAAATGGCACTCACACTTCCAGGGTTGATACTTTAATTCTCTTTGAAGGCAAAGATTTGAAGATGTTACTTAGTAAAGCCTATTCTTTAAGTCGCTGTCTCAAAATGGTTAGGATAAACCTCTCCATCTGCAAGAGGCTTTCATTTTCCGTGACACTTTATACCCACTTTGAATAATACATAAATCAGACTCCTCTCTTTTAGCAGAACAAATGCTGTTTACTCTGAGATGTGTTAACTTCTTGGCTCGGGTCATAGATAATGATGGGATTCTTTTACTCAAGGCTGTTTGTCAAGGCTTTGATAAGTGAAGCTAATGGGCTTATAAACCATGAAGTCTAGGTTTCTTTTTTATCAAGATGTTGTTCTATGAACTGCAGAAAATGTTATTACATAAATTACTTGTGAAACTCAACTTTACCGACTTGAAGTGAATAACTTTTCCATCTGGCATATACAATGTTTTGTGTGATGTTTTTTTTCAATAATCAATTAATCATTTTGTCCATGTTTGAAGTTGTAAAACATGTCCTCCACCAAGATGATGTTTTAAAATTACAATCCGGAACTAAAGATATTCATTTGACCATGATATGAAAGAGAAAAAACAGAAAAGCTTCTGACAGCTTTAGCCATATTAGCGTCACGTCTCTACAGACTACTATAAATCCATACTAAAAATTCTCGATCACTACTGGATGGATTGTCTTGATATTTGGTGCTTTCTCCTTAGGATGACGTGCATCATCAGGACAAAACTAATGACATTTTCGTCTTTGTTTTTAGTGCTAATTAACAAATGAGAACATGCTAACACACTTAACTAAGATGGTGAACAACAGGGATACCTCATATCATCAGTATGTTAGCATTGTCACTGTGTGCATGTTAGCATTTAGCTCAAATCACTGCTGTCCCTCAGCCAAGTGTAAACCTACTGTGACATCACGCACTGGTTTGTGGACCATTTTGAAACCTCGAGTTTGGCATTATGGACGTGGCCATAATGCCAAACTCGAGGTTTCTCAGAGCTAGAAATGCAGCGAGCATTGAGGTAATGGGTGACATCTTGACTCAATTTCAAGTAGGAAAAAAAATGGCAGCCTGTTTGCTCATTGGCGTTCTTATATTACAGCTACACTAAAATTTGTTTCTGAAAACATTTGAAGCGAGAAATCGGCAAAGGCAGTAACAGATTCTTCAGATTTGATCAGCACTGCCTAGTTTCACAGTTTGATCTGAGACTCACTGACAATGACTTGTCAATCACAGGGTATCCACGCCCTAAATCATACCCTGCTTTGTCGTCTGTTTTTCTCTAAATGTGACCATAATTGACTAAATGAACGTCATGCTGAGTGAAAGAAGACTTGAAAGTACAGAATGTCCTTAAAGTCTGAGGAAACTGTTTACTCAAGTAATAAATCACATGAGAAGTTGGGTCATTTTTTCATAAGCTTACATGCAATCTGACTTTTTTGTTTGCAGGTGCCAAAAATAGTTTCTGCTGCTTTCTACGCCACTTTATTGTGGAAGTCAAAAATAGAGCTAACAGCAGTAGTGCTGAAGAACTGAAGATGTACACAGACTTTAGGGAATCAGATGCAAATAGTTCACTGCAATTAAAAACAAACAAGCTGTAAAATCAATGTTATTATTGAGCTTCATGGAAAGAGAAATCATTTCGAATTGAAAAACCAAATCATGCCACTATTGAACCTTTCGTATTCTTGTACCTTTTCATATTCAGTTTGGGTTTGATGCAGCAGGAGAGGCTTTTAAAAATTCCTTTTGTTATTGTTGTGGCTCTTTCTTTTTTCTCAGAGTCAATTAAAATTCAAACCTGCCATTCACAGTGTCTGCATCACTCTCCTCCAAAAAAACAACAACAAAAAAACAGGGTGACAGGTGGGTTGTGGGAGGGTTGCTGGTTGACAGGTGGCCTGTTTTCATGACACCACAGCACATACTCATTACCAGTCCACAAGTCACTCATGTGGTGAGAGTGCATATTTGGTACATACAGAGGTTGGTAAGTTGCTATGAATCTGACACCTGTTCCTCTTTTGGCTGGTTACAATCTTGTTCGTGTAGACTTGACTAAAATGTCAAAATCTTGGCTGTTTATTTCATGTTAGATATCCAACAGTATGACAGTACGAACGCTCCTTCTATTACGCAGCTGCAGAAAAACCTTACTAGTGGCTCGGCTCTTCTGAAGGCAGTGTCAGTCTGGTTGGTTGGTCAGTCTTCCACCACATAAGATGGATTGAACATTCATGTTCCCTGGATGATGAATCCTAATGACCTTCTAGTGCCACCATGTGGTTGATATTTTTGGTTTCAGTGAAATGCCTCGACAACTATTGGATTAAAGACATTCATTTCCCCAGAGGATTAATTGTAGTGACTTTGGTGATCCCTGATGATTGACTCATTCTGTAGCCAGCCTCAAGTGGACGTTTGAGGAACTGCAGTTTTTGCCACTTCTACGTTGGCTTGACTTCACACCCACGGAGGTTGCCATTGTATTAAGCCAATGTTGCTAACATGCTAAATTTAGATGGTGAACATGGTAGACATTATACCCACTAAGCATCAGCATACTATGCTAGCATGCTAAAGCCTCACAGAGCATGACTGTAGACTCTTTACATTTGTATTTAATTGTTGAGTTCTTGCAGTGTGTAGGTGGTCCTCCTGCTTTGAAATAACATTAATTTGGGTTTTACTGGAGAGATTAAGTGTCTCATGGTGATCTCAGTGTTGTTTCGGGGCCTTTCTCACCGAGACAATAAGAGAATTTAGGGCAGACACTGAATACAGAAAATATAGTACTGGCACGAAACATGAGCTATTGCTAACTAAAAATACCCCAAATCAGTTGAACCCAAGTAGGAATTTGCTGTTCCAGTCATTGTTGGATTGCTGAGGATTAACACGTCAGCTAAATGTCCTAAAATGTAACAGAAATTATGCTCAGCGTGTGTGTGGCGCACTTTGATTCAGAGCTGAGCTCTCGTTGATTAATCTGGTTTTGTCTTTCAAAATGAGAGACAAGGTTATATAATCAGTTTGAAATATCTGCCTGTTGTTTCAGACGAAAGCGAAAGGGAAATTCGCTTTGAAGTTTTTTCGTCGGAGTGTGACTGATACAGAGAGATTATCTGTGGGCGGTGATTGTGTGAAACAACTATCAGTGCAGGCAGATTTGACTTTGAACCACTTTTGAGGCTTTTGAGTGCGATCAGTTGAACTCGATTAAAAGAACAAATGGAAACAATATTACAACACCCTTATTTTTCTCGCACAGTAAAAAATCTTCTTTATATCTGAATTTTCTAAAGAATTTTAGACTTTCGTCCTTTTTATTCAGAGGTAATGGCACCTGGCAGCGGTCTATGTTAAAGATAAGCACAGTTAATGATGATATATTATCCAGGAATTATGCAGCATTACAATGAATTTAATCAAACACCGAATGGCTCTGATTTATGGATTATAACAAGGGTTTAATACCATCAGGGAGACAGGTAGGTAAGACATCATTGTGCATTTATTTTGCCCACATAGAGGCAGAAATGTTGCTTGTAAAACAAACAGCTCAGACGTATTCTCCTAGATGTAAAAGTGGGATTAAGATGTAAGTGTGTTGTCTTTGCCTCAGACTCACTGGGGTGCTGCGAAATTAATGAGAGAAAACTGCTAGGGTGGTGGTGGGCATAAAAGCATCAGATGCCTTCTTCTGCACTGAGAGAATTATTAAAGTGCTAGTTGCCAGGCGGAGATGAGGAGATCAGTAGAAACCCCTTGCCGTGAGCTCCATCCATGTCAGGAGAGGGGAAGGATGGCTGAGGATGCAGGAGGGAGGTGGAGAAGGGGGGGGATATGTTATTTTTTGGCTTTCGCCTTTTGCACCATCTGGTCAGTCATTTGGGTGTTTGTGGAGGGTTTTTGTATACACGACAGGAGACAAATGTTGAGTGTGGAGTAAGTTAGATTGATGGATGTTGTCGGCATGCAGAGTGTCAGTGAACACAGCAGTCTGGATCATGCTAACACGCTCTGCAGGGGAAGACTGTACATGTCACGTAGCAGCTCTCCGCCGTGTCCTGAGCATCTTACTGTATCGTCTCTGTTCTCTCCTCTAGTATTCATAAAATTAGATCAACATAAATAAATCCAAACATCATTAACTTTGAAACATTACCTGCTATTAGAGGAAACAAATGAGAGTCCTTAATATGAAGTGAGAGAGTTTATAGAAGACAAACAACATCAACTGTGTCATTAAAACCATCATCAGTCATCTTAAATGTGCAACATACAATTAGACAATTCTATTAGATTTTTACATAATTGTATCAAATAACGTTCAAACCAGTTTGCACATTTCGGAGCGCCCTCGTTTCTGTTAATATTGAAACTTCATAAAAACAGTTTTTTCTCCTCGCCCAATGTCAGCTGGGACCGGCTCCAGCACCCTACTGTGACCCTGCAGAGGATAAGTGATTATGGAAAATGAATGAATGATGAATAAAAAGAATTGGAGTGGGGATGGAGGTAGGGTTGTTTTGGTCCAACTAATCAGCAGTGAGTAATACATCAATCCTGCCAGTGCATGAAGACTGAGAAAATATGATGATTATGTACTCCACCTCTGAATGCACATGACATACTCCTCTTAGTGCGCCATATACCCATGGCCCCTTTTGATCATGACAGAGTTGTCAGGAGTTTATTCTTTTGGTGGGATAATATCGTCATCCTAAGGTGAAAGCATAGACAAAAACTGAGTCTATACATATCCAGTCTGTTCGATGTGAGGTGACTAACTCAATTAAAGTCGACAACAATCTGTACAATTGTGCAGATAGCTACGTAGCATGACGCACAAACAAGTGGCAACCACCACAGGCTGTTTGAGCACCCAGGCGTCATTTGGCCTTAGTAGAATGACGCGAGTGCTTTTTTTTTTAATGTGTCTTTCTTTTGATCCCGTCCACTGGATAGCTTTGTTTTACGTCTGTCCAAACTGGGATCACACTGGCTGCTGTGTGACTATGCTTTGTGACAGTGACTGTGCATAAATACCTCATACAACGACACAAATGATCCGAACTATGTCTTTAATGATGCATGAAGTACCCTCTCAGAAGGTTACAGGCAAATCATTTTATCAAAAACTTCAGACAGAGAAGCACCAGAATCTGGACTTTGGTCAGACTCGCCATTATAAATCTGCCATTTTTCACATTGCAGCATTTCCTGGAGTTACTGAGGCATATTTTACTGTTGCACCTCCATTTTTGGCTGATGTTACAGTTGTTTTTTTACTCAAAAATATCAGTCAAAGGCCACCTCTCTAAAAAGTTTGTTTTTAGATTATCGTGTCATTTGCCAACCCAAAGAGACAGACATTGTACTCCATGAGCTAAGTGAGATCTCACTGAGTGGTGATAATATATCTGAATAAATGAATCATCAGCAGCAGCATGCTTTGATGCACTGACATTTTTTTTTGGGACACTTTAGGGGAGGTTTTTCTACTCGACTCTGGTATTTTCATGGTAATATGGTTTTGTCAGAGTTCTCAGACCTCTCCCTCCTACTCTCACTAAAATGGAGCACACTTTGACTCCGGTGGCAGTAAGCTCACTGTACCCAGGATTAGCTATTCAGTAGGTACTTCACTCGACAAAATCCTCTGTGAAAAATGTCAAAGCAGTGCCACAAATGTTGGCTGTTTGCAGGGACATCAACCTTCACATGGGGAGTTTAGAGCCTTTTTTTACCAGCCCTCTGTCCTCCGTCCTCTCACTGCGCTCATATTGACATCTGCTTTAGGAGGACAACACGGCCATTAACTCGGGCGAGAGGGGAAGGCAGGGAACAAAGGGTCAGAACAGAGAGAGAGAGAGGAACAAACAGAGTGAAAGGGGAAGGAGATGAGAGTTGAAAGGGTCAGACGGAGAAATTGTGGATAGAGGTGATAAAAACAAAGAGGAACAGAGATCGAGTGTGAACAGAAAATAAGAAAAAAAGGGTCATCGGGGAGAGAGAGAGAGAGACAGAGAGAGAGAGAGAGTAACAGCTAAGAATACTGAACCAGAAACAAAGAGATCCCCCGGGGGACTAAAATCCAATATCATCAAGCCCTAAAGGACTACAGTACAAATGACTAATCCCCGAGAAAATAGACTGCTACATATTAAAGGACAAAATAAAGAAAGAAACTGAACAAACTGTCTTTTGAGATTTTATTGTGGAATAAAAGCAATATAAATTGAACTGAGGAAGTGTGCAGCTGTGTAGCATGGCAGGTTGGAGGAGTGATTACAAAATTCAGAAAAATGATCGTCCATTAGCTTAAACACAAGCAAGGCACCTTGGCTCACCTTGTAACGCCTTGTTACTGCTTACTGCAGCGATCGGGGGTTCGATTCCAGCCTCTGTCCTTTGCTGCGCGTCGTCCTCTCTTTCTCTCCTCTGAATTTCCTGTCCGTCTCTGCAGCTGTCACTATCAAAATAAAAAGCATAAAATCCTTATGCTACTCTTGTGTCCTGCCACCTAAAAATTACATTTTTTGTCAATGAAGTCTGGTGGTCTTTGAAGAGCGTGTTAATCAAGTTTGATTCTGCTGGTAAAATATTATAAGAACTCCTCCTGAAGCATTTAAAAAATATTTTTAAAAAATCCTTGAGACTTTATTAAAAATCTATTCATTACTTTACTTACTTAATTCAAGTTGTTAACTTTTATTACTATTTGTAGCAGTTGTAATGTCATGAACTGAGGTCATATTCTACAGACGCACAACCAGCACCGTGATGTCTTGGGAGTGAGAGGTGCGATGAAGTCACATTTCTCACCCTGGACACTCGACCACAAACAAAGCTTTACAGCGAGGTGCTGACAGTCATCCTCAGGAGCAAACCGACCATACACGGCCCAGCCATATTCCAGGTTTTGACAGCTGGGCACTGTAGGAGTAAATAGTAGATTTGTTGGGGACTATTTTCAGCTGCGGATTAATACACTGCTGATGACATATAAATTGTTTGGCACAGGAAAAATATATCTGGTTATACTGTATCTATCTTTACTATACAGACAATGCTTCAAATCATTGTTGGTCTTGTTCTTTAGTGGGATTTGTGGACAAGAAAAATATAGAATATGGCGAGCCTTATCTTTTAAAGTCATTGAGCGGTACAGTGACAAATGGGCACTGACAGTTTTATAGTGTTCCAGACTAAACCTGATCCCAGGAAGATAGAAGTAGATATACTGTATGTATCTTTACCGTGACAAACACCAGACTTGTTTTATTCTGACAGAGTTTTAATGCAGCAACATAAGTCTTCTATACCGACTCCTAATACAGTAGACTAAAATAAACGTCAGATGCAAAATCATGTAAATCTAAACAAACAACTGCTTCTGCAGTAATCTGACTGAAAAGCTAATTTATTTAACACACCTGTTCTTGTAACAGTTGGGGCTTAATTTTCTTATTTTTCCTGTGTACTTTCTTTGTTCAGTCTGATTTCATTAGTTTAAGGACTCCCACTTGTGTTGATTGGGGCATTGCGTGCACCTGTTGATCTGTCTATAAATAGTTCAGCTGGGAGGTGCTTCAGTATAAGCTCATTTTCTGAGAAAAAGAAGCTTGAAAATTAGTATGGTGTGATGGTAGTTGTATTTCTGCTCTTCTGTTGTTTATTATCTCAGTTTCCATTAATCCATTAAAAGCCATCATCTGTTTCTGTGAAGTGGATGGAAAAAAAGTGAAACCTGGTGACTGATTTCATGATTTGAGAACGTGGATAACGCTCCCCGAATGGGGAAAAGGTAAAACTGGAGTCCAATGTTCGCCTAGAAAACCTCTCAAAGACAGACACGATTGAGCATGTTGCAGGGTCACTACAACTACATTCATGTTGAGATAATTTCCCATCCTTTACAAGAAGAGAAACAAAAGCAGCTTTTCTGAGTAGATTTCGAGGGCTGCAGCAATTTATGTCCTTTTTTTACTTTCTGCAATCAATTGTGATGCACAAGAAAACAAAGACTTCACGTTCTTGACTGGTTAGCAAGTCGCCTGCTTCCTGATGGCGTTAGAGAGAGCGCTCCTCTGATAATATTAACTATGTTTGGTTTTATCGGGACGGAAGATGAGAAAAAGACAACTCAGAGTGAGTTTCATGAGATGATGGGATCACACCGCAACTGGAGCAAAACCTTTAGGATTTTTATACAGTGAAATCGTTTGGAAAGTCGCCTGGTGTAAGGCCACCATTAATTTCACTAAAATGTTTCATGTGAGCAGAAGCAAATTCAAAAAGGCCACTTAAATTTTAGTCTCAGTTCGTTTGTCTTGGTTGCTACTTAGAGGTTATTTCATTACAGGCTTAACTGAGCAGAGCCAGATTCAGTTTTGGGCAAAGACCTCCATCATTATATTGAAGCTGACCCAGTGAAGCTTCACTAAACTAACAGGAAAATACAGCTGACCTCAGAGCCACATAACTTTAAAAAAACAGTGCAATGACATTAACAGCATCGAAGTAAAGAGAAGAAAATGAACTGTACAGCTAACTGGCGTGAACAAAATGTTCGTCTCATGAAATGAATGATGTGAATCAACCATGAACTTGCGATTAAATCTATTTTATAATTTTATAAGGCAAACAAACAGAGGACCTTGTCTGTATGCCACATGAATATTTTAAACCAAGCAGAAATACAGTCTTTTGTGATGGATTCAGTAACATAATGGTGAAATGTTATCAATGTTTTGAAAAAAATGTATTCAAACATTCATGACCCTGCATGAAAATGTAAATTTCCTTTTTCTGTAGACTCTCAAAATACAATTTGAAAAGAATAGCAACTCTTTCCACATAGATTAACTGCTTCAGTGTTATATAAAGTGTAACTTTACAACACATGTAGTAAGAGTCCTCACCTGAAATACATTTCTACACATGAAATGTTTTTTTGTTCAAGTTTTAGGTCAGTAAAAAAAAAGAAGCACGGTCACTATCGCTGTTTTCATACTTACGCTTGCTATGTTGAGTACATAAGTGTGTCCACACTGTCATTTATGACAAAAGGGCAGTGCACTATGTGTACCCAAATGGTGCAATCATAACGGTCAAAAGGTTGAGCGAGGAAAGCTCAATACTTCTCGTCCTCCGTGGTCGCCATTATGGCTACATAGCGGAAGGGCATTGTGAAAATGGTGACTGAGGAAGCTGCTGGAGATCAAGCAGTTGTGGTGAATATTTCAATATTTACATGTAAGTTGTACAAAATGCACAACAGCCATCAAATTGAGACAACCCTACCCTGCTGAAATTAGCGCACTACACTAGGAGGTACATAGTGTACACAGTGTACTACATAGAAGTATCTGAAGTGAGAGATGGCATCAGTTCATTTTTAAATTGTGTTGGATGCTAACACATAGTACTGAGGTAATCTAGGGCCAATGGGAATCTCAGTTTTAAGTATTTGGTCAAATCAGAAGTCATCCTCTGGCCAGCACATCTAGAGTAGAAGTCAGGGCATCACTAATAGGATTTATTCTCTGAGAGAGATGAATCCCATCCAATAGTTAGAGATATGTAAGTCTGTACAAAAGCGGTTTGTTGCCATTGAGCCACACTGTTAGCACTGATAAGAACATACAGTGTAAACAACATACTTGTGTTTTTACGTTTGCCAATAAAGAATGTTCATTCAGGGTCATTGGAGGTAAAGAAAAGATGAAAACACTTGAAGGAATCACTTGTTTCTGTCCTCCCAAGAAAATATGGAGCTTCTCTGCGTCAACAGGCGTCTCTTCATGAAGGTTTAACGTCCTCTTCCTGCTTATTAATAGTGTTGCATGCTGGTACAGAAGCAAACACAACTAGACTTGGAGAAAGAAAATTGTCTTTTTCATAATGCAGGTTGTGGAGGTCACCCCCGATGCTTCATATTGCCTCCCAGCAGAATTAAGAAACGCCTCAGCAAGCCTACGCGGCTGCATTGCTCATTCCCATCATTAAAATAAATTGCTGTGCTCTGTGGTCTGTAAAAGAAAAATGTTACAAAAAAGCCCTGTTTTCACCCCGCGGCCCTGCGCGGGATTTTGTCACTGTGTTGTCCCTGGGGCTCGTCAGCTGCTTCAGAGACATAGGAAGTCACGCTATGTTGTTCCTCTATACATAACTCACCCATGGGCAAACACAGCGACTTGTCTCGCGGCCTATTGTTGTATGAAGTAATCAATTAATAACAAACAGTCATTTGCATCAGGCTACATCCTGCCGGGAGAAGAAAATCACAGATGAAAGGGAGGCAAAGAGGCGATGTAGGAGAGTCTGATGTTACGTTCATGTTTCTGGAACTTGGATCAATTTTAAAGCAGTACATCAGGTGAAGGAGCACTTATGTGTGATGGTTAGATTGTAGTAGTGAAACCACGACAATATACAACTGAATCTCTGCTCGAGTAGCAATTTCTTTGAGGCAGAATAGAAGAGAGGAAAAAAAAATAGAGAACTAAAAGGTTCATATACTGCCGACCCTCCTCTTGTTAGAGCGGAAGGAGACGTCTATCCCTACAGGTAGAGTCTGAAGTAACTTGATGAAACATGGATGTGTGGGAGGACTGTTGTGACTCCACATCAAGCACAAACTGACCTGGCTGCAACGAACAGAGGGTACAAAGGTGCTTAGAATAGTATTATTTATTTTATAGCACTTTATTTTAATAGTGCTTTCAAATGCTGTGTTACAAAGTGCTCTGCAGTCATAAAAACAGACATTAAAAGGATGAAAATCATTGCTGTGCTCCATATAACAACAGATTAGTGTCTGAAATTGATTGTGAGGTGGCAGGAAGCATTGTTTTACCAATCTGCAAGCCTTTTTGGCCTTTTCAAGCTTTTTATTTTCGATAGAGACAGCTGAAGAGTGACAGGAGTGTGGGCAGAGAGAGATGGGCAATGACATGCGGGAAAGAGCCACAGGTCGGAATCGAACCCTGGGCTGCCGCGGCAAGGACTGAGCCTTCGCACACGGGGCGGATGCTCTACCAACTGAGCTAAACGACACCCCAAGTCAAAAGCTTTTTAAATGTTCAAGTTAAAACTCGTCTAAATCTGATTGGATACGTGTAACGATTGACTCATTAGCTTTTAAATGACTGTTTAACTGCAGATCGTAAGTACATTTCAGTCAGCAGTAATTAAAGAAATGGCCAGAAATTAATTGATTTTATATAATGTTATATAATCATTGCTTTATAATGTGTGAGATGATGTATCTCAAAAGAGTTTCTGGTTAAATAAAGATTAATGCAAGAGAAAGATACAGTAAATTAGGAGTTGTTAACTTTTAAACCAATTTTAGTCCAGTCAGTTTTACCTCCAAAACATTTTGACTTGCAAACGACCAATTAACGCTTATTGGGAAGAATAAAGCAACTAGGGCCCAATGATGTAACCTGGTACACAGTGCCAGAGAACATGAAGGCTATGGCTGAAGGAACAGATAGGACTAATCAACAATTAAAATAAAAGTGTTCATTGACCTTTTTGGGTCACTTGGACAGTGAAATCATCTGTGAACACAACATTAACATTTTACCAGTTAATAAAAAAAAAAGAAAAAGGTGAACGTGTTAGCAAACAGTGGCTCATTAACATATCCAGGAGACACACAGAGCAAAATTTAGCATTCATTAAGAGGTAACAAGATCCCCCTGCCAGACCCTCTAAAGCTTACTAATTAACACGTTAAATCTCAGAAGTTGTAAGCAGAAAGTCACTGCACCACCAAACCACAAAAAAATCTGCTTTATACTTTGATTTTGTACAAACTAAACAAACAAAATGTGTTAATTAGTGAGTTTTAAAGGTGCTGGGAGGCAGATTTTGTTATTGGCTAGCTGCTTCCCCCTGTTTCCAATTTTTGCGCTAAGCTAAGTGTTACCAGTGGGAGTAATTAAACCAGAATTATCAAAAAAACAAGCCCAATGTGCAAAATACCACCACTGACACAGGTTCATTCAGTTTGAGTCTCCTATTAAAGAGTTCTTAAGCATGTTTCATCCCTCAGGAGGGGATAAAACCACAATACTTACCACAACCTGCAGTGTAGCTTCAGTCCAGTCCCATATTCATTTCTGAGGTAGCTTGCGAAAAGGTCATAAGAAATGTTACTTTCATTGATGTGCAGGATCTAATATAAAATTTAAGTACGAAGAGACACTCCATTCACTAGATTATTGTTATTTTTGTACTTTGGTCACACAAAGAAAAACTGGTTGCTGGAGTACAAACAGAGTGGTATCGATATTCTCACATTTAACTCTCAGCAAGGAAAGCAAACAACTCACTACTGTACTGTTTCTTTAATCCATAGTCATGATTTATGACCCGCCAAAAGTGTCTGAACCCGTTATCAAGTTTAGATTTTAATTATGTCAATCAACATTCAGGCTGAACTGTCCATTATGACAGTAGGTGCCTGACTACGTGATTACTTGTCTAACGGTGTGTTGTGCTTGACTTTTGTCTGATGCATTTATACAGTCAGAATACGTCTCCCTCCAGACTCAAGGATCAACTTCTTACAATAGAGCTGAGTTATATTCCACTAAGTGTTTTTGACAGGTGTCATATCATATTTGTGCAGCTGCAGAGGCATTATAAAGTGGTCGTCAGCGCGGATTTTCTCGCACATGCGGACACCTCCCCTGCTGCGAATGTCAAGTGCGAGTTATTGAACAGAGTCGGAGGTAGAGGAGTCTCTCATGGATCCTGGGCAGTTCTCCACCGCTCCTTAGCCTCTGGCACTCGGCAGGTAAAGCACAATAAGCTGCAGCTCAGTCAGACTTGGGGGATTATTTACTTAAACCCTGCTCAGAGTGTCTGACTTCATTTCTCCAACACCCTTCATTACCCAGTGCCGGTAGCACCGCAGTGTCCTACCATGTCAGTCCCAATCACTCCCGCCTCACTTGTCTCGGCTTTATGTATTTTTTTCCCTTCCACCTCTGTTCGTGCACAAACACAGTTTGTTATGTTTCATTTTTTTTAAGAAATCCGTGGCAGTGGGGAGGAAGAGATTCAGTGAAAAGCCATGTAGCGTCGAGCCAGACCTCATGACACCTTTGTTTGCCATCTTTGAGTAAAAGGCTGTGTTTCTTTTTTCTGCTTTAACTAAACAAGCAAATTGCATTCTCTCTGTCCTCCGGCTCTGGATGTTATTTGTCGCCTGCCAAAGCCGCTCCACACCACCGTCTTATCTCTTATTTAAATTGGCCACACAAAAAGAGCATCCTTTCTGCAAAGTTGTCCCGTTATAATTGCCATAGGTAAACACACTGCCTGTTGTAGACCTTGAATCATATCAGTCGTTCTCTGCGCGTCTCCACTCCCAGATATCTCCTTTGAAATGTTATTTATCAGGTCAGCAGATCCCACCCTCTTATTTATTCTTTTTTTTTTTTTTTTTTTGCTTCAGGACATTCAGCACTCGACTGGGGACGTGTGTGAATATATGTATGTGTGCTTGTATTTGTGTGTGAGACTCTGTGTGCCTACTGCTAGAGTGGCAAACGGCTAATGAATAATGCAGGGTAAAAGTGATGTGTTGACAGCTCTGACGGCTGAGGGCTGCCGAGCTGTGTATCAGTGATAATGTTCCATTTCCCTTCTGTGCTCCTCCACTCCTTTATTACAACAAATTGCATTTTTTTTTTGTAATTCACCTCCTCACATCCTCCATTGTCTGTGTGAGAGACAAAGTTTATTGGGCTACCCAAACAAAACACCCATCTAGAGTGTGTGTTTTACAGGAATGATGTTTCAAACTGGGTTTATTTTATTTATTTATTTTTTTACAGCAGGTTTATTGTCATTTTCTCTTTTTCAATTATAAGCAGCAACCTCTGTGGCAAAGCTGCAGTTCCTTGAACGCCCACTTGAGGCCGGCTGCAGAACAAGTCTGAATGTTTACAACCTGGTACAAAAAACAGTTTTCCCATTGACAACTGTACTGAGTCTGGATTTTTACATAACTCATCCGTTCAAATTAGATTAAGGCTTAAAGTTATGTATAATTAAGAGCGTGGCCGCTTTGATTGACAGGTGGGTGCCATCACAGGTTTGCACAACCAGCTTCAACATTCAACTCGTGTTAGCTCCACGTCTTTGCCCATTTTTAGATTAGTCGGGAGGCGGAAGAGGCAGGACAGCCAAGATGGCAGCAGCCAGAGCCGGATATTCTGAGCTTCACAATGGCTCTTCAGAAACCTGTGGGCGATGTCACGGATACTACGTTCATTCAGTTTGAGTCTGCCACTGATACATACATTACACAGACACCCACTCAACTTGCACCAATGTAGGATTAAATACAAATAAACTGAAATACTTCCCTACTTTATTTATGATGTCGGTAAAGCCTACATCTTCATTATATCGATGATATTCATGTTTGGTTCCCAGAGCTTGGTAAAATCTTTCCTCAGTGATGGTTCGTCAATACTCTTTCAACATAGTGCACTGCCCTTGTGGCAGTCCTTCGGATTTATTCCAAGCACACAGAGTTTGGTGTTGAGGGGATGCTGGTATTAAACTTATGTCTAGTTTAGTTTTCTGACTGGTATCTAAATGAATTTCATTGCAAAGCATAGTTGTGTATTTGGAAAGAGTATTAAAATTTAATTTCTAAACCAAAAGAGACAAATTGAGCATCGTGTTAGTTCAGGCAGACCATGAAGTCAAGCTCAGCTCACAATTCAGTTGATAAGAGCTGATCTCAAGCAACCCCCATCAGCTGATGACTCCCTTCAAGCATCCATTTGGCAAATCTCACACACTGCCTACGATTGCAGCTTCCTCTGCAAGCTGCTTTCCAACCTGCTTCCTCCTTTTTAATGTTATATCTGATTTAATCTATGTAATTTCTGTTGTCACTGATGCTTACTCTGTTCTTTACCCTCTGGGGCTCTTTGCTGCTGTGCTCCTTGCCTTAGGCTTTCCATGGAGGCACATGGAGTGGCAGGAAAGTCCCAGAACAGAGCTGTACTGCTAAATATAACTCACTGCAATTGGAAATAAAGTTTTCTAAAATGTGACTTTTCCTACTCCTCTGTAGCCAATCAGAGTTGTAGTTTCTACTAAAAGATCGTCAGCGTCTGAGGAGGGCACGGCGGCTTCCTCGCTGACCTGCTGCAGCTGTGTCATCCATACAGAGAGCATTTCTACTGTGACGCTGCCACTGCCAGCCCTGTCTTTCCACATTAAGTCTACCCGTGATGAATACAATACAATAAAAGCCTTGTTAACAAAGAAATGGATTATAAGGAAAAATGCTAGAGGGCTTTTAATCTGGAATACATACAGGAGGTTTCAAAAAGATATTAAAAAAAGAAACATATTTTGAATATGTTGCTGGTATGATGTCGATATGGCCATGAACAGATCATCTGCCTCTACTTTCTATTGAAATGTCAGTCATGTGGGCCTTGCGACTGCTCTAACCTGCTAACATGGGCGCCAAAATAAAAAAGCCAGGGTTAGCTTGACGCACACATGATGCTCACACAGGCAGTGTGTTCGTTAGTCCCCTGAACTGCAGTTTACGTTTTATAATTGACAGTTAAATTGTTAAGGGTCCTTAAAGGGTCTTCTCTAGTGTTGTCTCAACTCAAGTACGGCCTATGTGAATTTATCATGTGTGATGATCGCACCATTTTACAGCTTCTTCTTCTACTGCAACAGGACAGAGCATTAGCGGCAACATTTGACTGCCAACATTTGCATATACATTTGCCCCATATCTTGGTTAAGGCCATGCAGCCAAACAATGATTGATCTTGGATCTAGTTCATTAAACCTTTTCATTTTCTGTATCACACTCTACGTCTTAAGAACAAATCCTCAAGAGGGCATGACACATTTTACTTGTTAATCAGTAGCAACAGGGTTAATTTGGAATAAGCGGAAGAAAAACACAGCTGAACTGACGCCAAGAGGATCATACACATTATTTGACTGATCTCTAATGAGTGCGGGCAAAAACACCACAATTTCTACTGAGCTGCAAAGATGGAGAGACCTATTTTATGATCAATGGAGTAAAAAGCAGTGGTGGTGTACACAAGCTGGTCATGAGGCCAAAGAGAATGTCACTGTTATGAGAAAAGTACAATCCACACAATAGACCTTTCTCTCAACAGCATCACCTGTCCTTGAACAAGATGTTGCAGCTTCCTCCTGCTCAGTGTTTACCAGCAGCACTGATAACCATGAAATGAAAATGTGGAATCTACAATGTAAATGTTTCTGCCGCGTTAAAATTTGACACCCTTGCATTTATTGATTCACGTGTTTGCATAAGATTTTGAAGTGACTCTGGAATATATTGAAGGAGGTCACTGTAAAAACTAATGTATTTTTTTTTACCATTTAAACTGTTTCTATTGGTAGTTTCAAGTACCACTGGAAAAGCTGTACACTTGTATTTGTTATAATTATATTACTTATGATCAAAACAATTATGAATAGACAACTTTGCTATCGGTCCAACAACACGGGACATAGCAGCCAGCTAATATTACTTACATATCCAACAGTCCATCACCAAAATAAGTGAAATAGTTGGTGGTGTTACATGCTTACATACTCGGCTGATCGTACCTGGAGCACAAAGTTACATAGTTCAGAAACAGACGTATGAATGATAGATACACAAGAAAGAAAAATTACACAACGTTGCTTTAAACTGAAGATAAGATACAAGTCTTTATTTTTGATTGTGTCACTGACTCCTGTGTAATCCTCCTGTTTGGAACATGACTCATACTTTGAACACTTAATGAATGAACACAAACACAATTGGTTATATAACTAAGGTCATGCAACTTCACTGTTCACAGGCAATCTGTTCTCCTTGACTTATCCAACATAGGTTCCATGAATAAATCAATATTGTAAGGTAAAGATATATGGTAGAATTTCCACCACACATACGTGTCCTGATACATTACAGTCACTGACTTTCATGAGCTCTCTTTAATCAAAGGTCAAAATTTTAAACTCAAATGCAACATTTAGGACAGAGCTCTGAAATGCAAGTCTATGGGGTTTTTATCCCCAACCCATCTCAGTGCCATCATCCACCCACGCTGTGTGTCTTTCTGCTTTAATAAGGTCCATGTTAAAAAAAGATTGTAATCATTATTCATAATTAACTATCATTTGAAAAACTAGCAGCAATGGATGTTTGACGAAATGAGATTTCTTTCCTGTGAATTGTTTGGGAAATGAACGTCCAGCTATTAAAACCTGCGTCAGTTGTATGCTAGCTGCTCTCACAGCACAACAACATGATAGAAAGGAGTTTTACAGTTAATAATTTCTGATTCACAACAAAATTAAATATGTTGAAGATTTTTGAGCTGATTGCAAGCTGTTGTTGAGCTTTGTGCAACTACTGATTGGTCATATGGTCCCAGTCTTTCACTTCAGATCACTGGATCACAACAAAACCTGTCAATGAATATATGTACATAGATCAGCTACAGCCTGAAGCACCCTTCTGCTTTTCTGTACAGTTATTTATAACAGTGGTTCCCAATATAGGGATCAGAAAGGAATCGAGAAATGATTAACAGGATTCGACAGCAGAGGAAACTTTATTCTGCTGCTTATTTTTCAAGAATTTCTTCTAATCCTTGCTTTTTACAGTAGTCATGCTAGCAAAATGACTCTGGCTCTATGGACCAGTCTATCACTTGGTCTGTCCGCTGGTCGATCAGTCCACCACTTTGGTCTAAAATATTTCAACAACTAAGGGATGGATTTCCATTAAATTATGTACTGACATTCATGATTTTCAAACAATGAATCCTAATGACTTTGGTGATCCTCTGAATCCACCATGACAGTTTGTCCAATACTTTGGAAAAACTCATCAACACCGCCTCATCTGTACTTTGTCTTTAGTGCTATTTAGCAAATGTTAGCATGCTCACACACTAAACTAAGATGGTGGCTACAGTAAACATTACACCAGCTAAACATCACACCTGTTAGTATTATCGTTGTTTGCTTGTTGGCATTAGCATTTAGCTCAAATCCCAGCTGTGTCTAAGTACAACCTCACTAAGCTGCTAGCATGGCATGTTTAAATTCAGATCCTTCCGTTAGCACACTTCTTTGTAGTACACTATGTACTCCTTGGCGTAGTGTGCTAATTTCAGGGGTAGGGCAGGGTAGTGTTGTCACAATTTGAGTACAGCTGTTGTGCACTTACTGGAAGTAACGATCACAACATTTTACTGCTTTCTCTTCTTCACCGAACTGCAACCAGGTAGATCATTAGCGCCAATTGCGGTATTGACCACAACAGCTTCATCTCCGGCAGCTTTCTCTGCCACCATTTCCATAATGCCGATGGTTCCTCCCCCTTTCTGCTATGCAACCAAAATGGCGACCACTGAGTAGGAGAAGTGTCACACTCAACTTTCTGACTGTGTTATTCACAGTACACTACATTTTGTCATAATCAACAACATGAAGGCACTTATGTACTCAAAATAGCAAGTGTAATTACAGAGTATGTGAATAGAGACACAGCACTGGTCTGAAAAAGATTCATGTGCTCTTTGTTTGAACTGGTTGCAGCTGATAGGCACATTCATCAGGTGATGAACAATTAGACATTCCTTCTTATTTATGTAATCACAAGACAGAAACATTGAGAAACAGATTTCGAACACTGTGAACCAGAGTTTGTATTGACCGCTGTCCAAGGTGCTGATCCTGAAACAGATGTCCGAGGTGATTCACCAATAATGGGCAGGACTCCTGCTGAACACAACGACAGGATGCACACTGGCTAACGAGATCTGTTGTTTGAAATGTGTTATTTTAGGATGTATGTCAGTAAATTCTGGTGTTTTTCTTTTCCTTTCCTTTTTCTGCTTTTAAGTCTTGTTTTCTTATTCTCTTATGAAGCACCGTAGAATCATAGAAATGGTTATAAAGTGTTCTAGTAACTAATGTCTAATGAGACAATAAAAATAGGAGATAATATTATTAGACAGGAATAAATGAATTCATTTAAAAAGTATTTTAAAAAGCAGCAGGTAAATGGCCCTGTATATTTGTGGTTTTACATATTTATACATTTTGATAACCCTCATTTTTTATTGTCCATTAAAATATCAAAGAATGTGTTCAATGTATTGGTGATAATGTCTAATGAGACAATAAAAATTCATTTGTCATTCCTTTTTTATTAACTCCTGTATTTAATGTCCAGTTAGATTCAATAAAACAGACTCCATAATCTCCATGTCGATACCGTATCATACTGCGGTGACGCCGCCTTTTTTTCCCTCCTCATTATCAGCACCATGCTGTGCACTGTGTTTTATTTATTCAAGGTCTAAGGCTCCTTGTAGTATTTTGCATTGCTGGAAGGCAGTGGGCCCTCTGGGAGTGCGGGGCCATCTGCCCTGCGGGGGCTGCAGGTCTGCGTTTTATGACCCACTTCTGACGTTACTAGTCTGGTTTTTCGACAAAAACTTCAAGTGAAGATGAATCTCAACAGTGTTCTGTGTCTGAAAATGATCAAAGCTCATATTTTCCAAACTCTTGATAGGTCATAACTCGTACACCACTAGTTTGATGCTGATGAAAGGATTATGCATGTTGTTATTGATTGACCCACGGGGTTCCTGAATCATTCACAGGGGATGACGGGTACTGCTGTTGGCTTGTTATGGTGAGCTGTTCAACAACCCGATAAGTGTGTTTCTTTTCTCTGCCTTTGAACCTTTTTTATATATAGCGAAGTGTGTGTGTTTTACAACCTGTTTAACTATTGATGTACACCAGGCTTTTTAATTATGAATTCAGATTTTAAAACCAGAAAATGTAGATGAGAGCAGCATATTCAAAGCCATTTTTAAAAAAACCCTTTCTATGCATTTGTCGTCAAAAGAGTCTTCGACATGCTATAAACGCAATTATGCTGTATCAGTTTTATCTGTGGACTACAGACATCAACTATGACATCTGTAGCTATTTCAACCATTTATACCAACATGCTTTTTTTTGTAGCTCTCTCTTGGTTCATGCTTAACTGCCTAAGGGTAATACGGCTCTGATCATAAGATGAAATCAGACTCTGTACTGTGATCCCTGTGAGAGGTTTGGCAGTCACCACATCCTGAGCTTCACAACAGGTCCTGTGGGTGACATCACAGATACTACGTCCATGTTTTATAACAGACTATGGTTTGGAGATGGACTACTACTACTACTACTACTTGAAAAGCTACGTAGCATTGTTGTTCCTGCTCCATCAGTGCTGTGCATGTGCAACTCTTAACACAGAGGGGAAGGGAGTGAGACGGCTCACTTGTTAGCTACTTCCATACACTAGTGCATAAGTTGTTACTTAAGTAGTTTGTTTATTTTTATCGTGTTAGATTGACGTACGCTCAGCTACTCGGTTGCTTTCAAATTTGTCAAATTTGGCCTTCAGACTGTCAATTGAAAAGGCCGGATGTGCACGTCAGTAAACGGGTCTTTAAAATGAGAGAAGTGACTTTCCACTTCTAAACCCTCGCTGAGATTCGTATGCAGAGCAACCTACAATAAGAGCAGCTGTCAGAATCATTTTAATTCTCAGATCAACTGCATTACAAGCACACAAGAACAAAGAGTACAAAGGTCACATAAACAGCATCCTGGAAACTCTACAGATGGTTTTTATTTGAATATTACAGTAAACGAGTTGACTTTTTGTGTGTTTGCAGGATCCAGTCTGGCTCCTACCTCAGCACCGGCTGGTTCACGCTCATCCTCGCCATGGACATGTGCAAAGAGATCCATATCTACGGCATGATAAATGACACATACTGCAAGTAAGACCCCAACTATCAACCCTCCTCCCCCCCTCCACCCTCCTCCATACCGGGAGGAAAAATGCACACATTCCTACAAAAACTTTGAAAACTAGATTCACATTCACAGCAGCGCTGGCCAATTGCTGCCTCCCATAACTGCGGACTGCCCTGTTGGAATTCATTTCCAGTGCCTCAGTTTGGATTTAATGGCTGAATTTCTATGCTGAAATCCATATTGGGTTCTCTGTGCCGTGAATACCATTATGTTTTCCTGCCTCGAATACCCAGCAGGCAGCAGACTCTCCATGTCTGCAGGTGGCTGGGCTGCAGCACCCAATTCCTCCCTTTCTCCTTTATTTGTATATATGCCTGTCATCTTCTCTCTGAGTCTTGGGTGAGTGATTACTATCTCGCTGTGAGGCCATAGGAGGGATGACAAATAAGATGCTGTTGCTCCGGGCATGGCTGCTCAGTCTCAAGACATGTCAGCCTTGATGAGCTCGCCTTACGTCTCCCCTCAACCTGAGCTCTCTCTATCCCGCCCAAATCAAAGACTTTTTACCTAATGCACGGTGTAAATCCTGCCTTTTTATCCTCTCTGCACTCTCTGTGCACAGCAGGACTTGGACTATAAACAGCCATAGACACACAGCAGACAGGAGTGATAATTCAACCAGCAAGCAGGATTTTTTTGATTCAATGAGGCAGTTATGGGGCTGTAGTACTCTTTCTGCCTGTCTCTCACTTATTTCCTTCCTTCCTTTGTGAGACGGAAGGATATTGTGTTTCACTGACTTTCTGAATGGACAATTTAATATCACACAAAGTACTGCTGGCAGCTGACTGCTCCGCTACAAGAAGAAGAAGAAGAAGTGATGTTTTGTGTGACGATGTTTGAAGCTTTTAGGCAAAATTGACCTGAGCAGTTGTGTGATAATGGAGCTTCAACAGGTGCTGCAGAGAAGGTGAAAATGAATTTATGTGTTAACGCTGTTGCGCAGCACTGTGTGACACAGACAAAGGCGAGGCAGAGATTGGGCAGTGTGTTACTGTAAGCTGGTTGGCAGCCACTCTGGCTGGCTGTTTCTCTTCTGTCTGCGTTCATTCTCCCAAAGAAATTGTTACACAAGTCATCCTCTCGTAAAGCTGTCACTCGTTACTAGAAACCGACTGCAGATTGCACAATTAATCTATTCTACTGCAGCTTTTATCGATTCCTTGCTCTTCTTTAATGGTTTGACGATGAAGACTGTAAACAGAGTGACTCATCATGAAATTCAGGTCAGAATATCTTCACTTTCCTACTGTACATTACTCTGTTTATTTTTGGGATGTCTCCGGCTCAGAGCAGGAATGAATCTTGATGTCTTCCAAATAAACACAATTAAAGTGTTTATTGAATATTTGGCCTCTAAACAGAAACTCCTGTTTTCAAATGAGAGAAAGCTGCTGAGTGCAGAATTTAGCCCGGGGCAGCATCAGTTCAAACTGCTGAATGCCGTCCTGGAGGATCTCCAGTTTAATAGTTTAATAATTTAGTTTGCTTATTATTTCAGATAATAGTTTGTAAAGCTGAGCCAATAAAAACCAAGGCCGCTTTTAACTTGCTGACTGAAATTTGTTTCAGACTGTCACAAAAATGCATCCGCTCTAAAATTCTGTCTCATAAGCAAAACTATATTAAAACAATATACTTTTATCCCTTATGTATTATTTGTGTATATACACACACAAAAAAGTAGATTTCAGTCGTTGAAGCAATTTTTGCATCATTCTGTCTGTGTTGTATAACGCAACATATGTAGTCAAATAATAATACTGTTATATAACTCAAATATCTGTTCAAAACAATGATATTTTATTGTTGAGATGAGATGAGATCACATTCTTCATATGTGTAAAACAAAAAGTTCAGTAACTGATTTTGTTTTTAATCTCGGCTCGATTGATTTGATTCAGCTAAAAGTCAATAACACGATGATATAACTGCATATTAAATGCAATCAGTGATTTGCTGAGGTGAAAAGATCCCGCTGCCTCTCATCTCGTTATCATGTTTAAACAGTCACCTCACTCATTAAGTAAATAATGCCTCTGTTTCTACTGGATGTGTGTGATCATTTTCAGATGTTAGCCCAGGCGCTCTTTATTTCAGGCCTCCATTATAAAGCAGTAGGGATGTAATGATACACAAAATTCATGGTTTGGCACTTGTACCTCGGTTTTTGGGTCAACGATTGACGATTTAGCTTTTTATGAGGCTTTTTTTTTTAACTTATCTGCATTCATATGCAGATATCTGTTTCTGGGGATAATCAGAAATATGTCTTTCTTGTGTATGAAGTTGCTACAGAAGAAGTCTTGGCCCAGTTATCCAGATACACCAAAAGCCCAGAAACAACAGATTAATCATTCCTGAACAACTTGTGCTGGTTTACCCAGAAGCAGAACATCGGACTGACTAACATGTGAAGGCACACTGTAGCAGAGCTTAAGCTCTTTGACCACGTGCTTACATCCTGTATGGTCACACATCCACAGTAATATCCACTGCTATAGGTCTATAGATGTCCATGTCATGGGAGGATCCTCCAGCTCTGGTCCTTATATGTGTGACACTACATGAACTTGACTAACCTCGCTGAGCTGACTAGCACGCTGCAACTGATAGACAACAACTGGTGCACTGCCAAAACCAAGTAACCAAACCAAGTACATAAGTAGACTAGACAGGACATGCTGAAGTGAGGAAGTTGCATACTGATGTCTAGTACAGAATAAAAGGATGAATACGCATTACACTCCCATAAAACACTGCAGGAAACTTTAAAAAAGGTACATGGTCAAAGATAAAATAGCTTGGGAACACACATGGGAATTAATCTATTTTTGTTCTTTCCTCTCCCCTTTAGGACGGAAGGTTACAGAAAGGTTCCCTACCACTACTACGAGGTGGGCAGCCGGGACGAGTGTGCAGAGTATCTGCTCCACGAGAGCGCCCCCTACGGCGGGCACCGCTTCATCACGGAGAAGTCTGTGTTCTCCAAGTGGGCTAAAACTCATGCCATTAAGTTCTTCAACCCAACTTGGCAGCTGTCATGACCCTGGCTGAACCAACATGGAAACATTACACCACCATCATCATCATCATCGTCATCTGGGCACCAGCTGAATCACGACACTGACAGAATACGTGTTCCCTAACATGTGCGAGCATCCATTTTGGCACACTTACACTTCATATCTATAAAAAAGGGTTGAGGGTTGCTTGTCACAGCCTGGATGGGTAATATCCAGGAAGTACTTTTTTTTTTTTGTTTCTTTTTGACAGTGGCCACTCAATCAGACAAACTTTCACTCAAGGTTTGACCACCCCGGACGGCAGAAACATCTCCTGCTTCTTGAACATGAAGTCTTTTTCACTTTAATTTGAGAAAGTTCTCGCCACTCATCACTGACTGTTCGATCCACTCGCTGCTCTGTGAGTTTAGCAAAGGATGCCTCGAAGACTAACTTGCAATAAAAAGGAAAAAAACAACGCAAAGTAGAAAAACAAGCATCTGTCCACTTGCAGTGACCTCTGCAGGCGCTGCACATTGCAGAGGCTTTATTTAATTTTCTTTTTTTATCGGACTGTAGTTGAAGAATAGCTCCATTCCTGCAGAGAGACAAGTCACGTTGCCATGGACGTCTGAGTTTGCCTACTCTGTTTCCACTGGATGTCTGTCTTCTTCTGTCAGGCTGTAATTAATCTATAACAAGCATCATTCAGGCCTTCATTTCAGACTGAAGGAGTACTGAAGGCAGGTTTCAATTTACTCTGCTCCGTCTAAGGAAGCTTCAACAAACAAGATCTTTTTGAAAAAGAAAACAAGTGAATAAAAAACAGATTTGGAAGGTAAACCAGATGTGTAGTTGTGACTCAGCTTTTTTTTTTTTATTGTTATCCTTGGCTGTGTCACACAACTTAAAGATGTCAGCTTGTTTTTTTTTCCTTTCTAATGCTGTGAAATTGACTGAAGAGACATGTTTTGGTGTTGGCTTGATGTCCGGATGGGTTGATAATTTATTCTGCAGAGATAGGATCCTAACGCTCTTTTAAACGTGTGCCATTGACAATGTGAGTATCACAGCACAGAGAGCAATGTGCAATTAGAAACTCCGTCCTTATGGAAGGAGATGAATCATTTGTGACCCTACATGGGAGAGATTTATGTGTGCCGTGAAACCATTTGAAGTTAATTGTATTCTATTATCATTTTGTGCCTGCAATATACTTGGCAGTCCATTGTGTGTGTGTGTGTGTGTGTGTGTGTGTGTGTGTGTGTGTGTGTGTGTGTGTGTGTATATATATGTATGTATATATATACACAGTATATATGGAGAGAGAGAGAGGGGAAGGTTCTTTCGCTCATATTTACATCCAGCTTTGTGCCTCTTTGTGTACAGTATCGCCGCATGAACACATCTTCCCATTTGTCTTTGAACGCAGCGTGCGTGTCTCCTGGTTTGGTCCATTGCATTTGAATGTTACAGGACAGTGAAAAATCATCAGTGAAGTACTGAGGTGTGGAGGTTGGCTGTGTAGCTGTGGAGGGCTGAGACACTCTTGCTGTGACCATGACTCCACCCGTCCACCCCCCGAGGCTGTGATTAGTGTCCCGGTCAAAGCCGTGGCCCAGAGGGGAAGGACTGGAAGGATTCAAAGACTTCTAATTTAGGCGATTTATTCACAAGGTCCCTGACAACTGTTCTGCAGCTGAGCTTTCACAGTCTCACTCTTACTGCAGAGTACTGTTTACTATCACACTCCTTTATGGGCACTGATTTGGTGATTTACAGGTCAAAAGACATGTCAACTAGCAGGTTCTTGGTTGACTTGGATGTAGCTACCATTGAGGACTCTGAAGTCCATAGAACGGTTTGCACAGTATAGTGTGGTGAGGATTTTATCAGCCAATTACAACAACTTTTAGACTCAGAATTTTAGGCCAATAAATAAATTTAGAAATAAAAGTTTCAGCAGTTTTCCCCCCAGGATGGCACTTTGTGACTTAGATCTTCTTGTTGCAAAGCAACAAATGTAGAAAATATAACTGAACAGTTGACTGAATAAATACACAAAATAATAAAAATGAAGAGTAACTTTTTTATTTTTGGGTCC
This sequence comes from Miichthys miiuy, assembly GCA_036365135.1. Lineage (NCBI taxonomy): Eukaryota > Metazoa > Chordata > Actinopteri > Sciaenidae > Miichthys > Miichthys miiuy. The sequence continues at coordinate 7,273,755 of CM071617.1, read as the reverse complement.
AAATTATCTGAGGGTGGTGGCTGTCTACAGCTCTGTGTCTAAGTTACCTATAACTAACGTTTCAACAGCATTCAAACAACTATAATTCAGTGCAGTCCAGGTCCTAACTACACATTGAAACATATTTTTTGGAGTGCTGTAGCACAAATGAAGCAGTCGAGAAAATTGCATGCTAGACCAGTAGTCTCTTTCCATCCTGTCATTCACTCCTCTCATGCATGTTCACAGTAATTTCCTTGCTGTCATTATCCGCGGCTGTCAATCGTGTCATCAGTTGGTCATATCTGTCCAATAGCAAAGCGGCACACCATGATTGTTAGCCAGTCATCCTACTGCTGTCTTCAAGTACGGTTGTCTCTCTATGTCTTCAGTAAGTTCATGCTTATGTAATGCGTACCCGTCCGCCCACCTCCGCATCTCTGCCCAGTTTTTGCAGATTCATCAGCTTCATCATTTCATTCTCCATCAGCTTTAGCAGAGTCATCAGCCGCCACCACCCAGGTCTGCACTCTATTGGGGTGATCTGTCTTGCTGCTATTCGGTGCCGTTGCCCCTCTATCACAAAAAGGACTTAATCATCACACATCATCTGTTAATAAACATTCATCTGTACTTCAGTCACTTTTCTCCCCTCTCCTGTCTGAAACGACTCGCCCTTTTTCCACCACACAAACATTTTTAGGTACACTTTTTGTACATGCGCTTGATTGGTCAAACAGCCTCAGGCGGCTCCAACATGTGTACAACATTCAATCACACAGGAAGCAAACAAATCATCATTTCCTTGCTCAACTATAAAAAAACAAAAAAAAACCCAACATAACAAAACTAAGCGTAAAAATTGCATCTCAAACAAACACTTCATGTGTTGATCTATCATCAGTCCAATTTTAATCTTTCTGTTCTTCAGATGGAAGCACAAACAGAAATGTGCAGCACGGTTTTTCATTTTGAGTTTTGAGTTGTTTGGTTCCTCTTTTGGTTGAAAAGGAGATGATTACCTTTTCAAATAAATTTAGTTGTGATTGTTTTGCCACACTTTCAAGTCCTAAACGTGCCATGGAGGGAAGATTGTGTAACATTAATATAAAAGCTTCAGAAAAAAGCAAATATGCGGAGGAATGTTTTTAGATTTATTCCAGTTTTCAGGGTGTTAACGCACACGTCTATTTTGACCTGTAAACAACCAGCTTTGTCAGATTTTGTTTGGGCACATTTCTGGCTCATCGAGTCTGATCTCTCTGTTTTCTAGACAGAGTAAGGTAACCTCAGCAGTACTTAACAAGACTGTCCTACAACTCAGAACTCATTTTAAGTCAACATAGCTGACAGGAGCATCATCAAAATGTAAAAATGCCCTGTTTTAAATTCCTCCCGGTGCGGCTCTGCGGCTAGGCAGCGGCCACAACACAGGCAGGGTCATGGCTCCGATTTCCTCTGGGACGACGTGCTGGAGAGGTACGCTGCATCTCACCACTGTGAGCAGCTGCAGATCAAAGTATCCACCACACGATATATGTAAAGCAGAAACGTCTCATAGTATTATTATTTTTTTTTCTCTTTAGAAAGCCTGAAGATAAAATCTGGGCCCCAGGAAGAGTTCAAAATTCTACTTTTTTTCTGTTCCTGTGGGAAAGTAGCCCTTGATACTGAGGCGTGAAACTATACAGTATGTCATGCATGTTACATGACTAAAGTACATCTTGTATACATTTGCCACTCAGCCTGTGATTGTGCAGTCAACTGGCAGCTCTCCACCAATCAGTTTTGCCTCTGCTGTACGGTACATGCACCATAAAATGTAAAGCACTTTGCATCAAGATAAGATATGATGTTTTTGCTGGGGGGGACATGTTTTCGATGCGTTATGGGTGCATTATTTAAACGTGTGTTTACTCACAATCAGAAGAAGAGCGCTGTGTTCCTTCTGTTCATCTTCCATCCTCCCTTTTTTTGAAAAATATTGTTATTTTGTTGTTGGTGCAGTGCTTTGTGTGCAGCATTGTTTTTTTGTTTTTTTACTGCTGCAGGTTGCGTGTTTCTGCTGCTTCAGGCTGTGCTCTGCGTTATTTTCTGACCAACAAATACCCCATTGTTCTGAGCCTGAACACACTGGAAGAATACCCGTGGATGTATTGTACAGTACATTATGAAGAATACGCCCCTTTTATAGGCTCCAGTGAATCATCTATGGCTCACAGGAAGAGATCTGACACATTATTAACACTATGAATAAAAGTGCGAGCAGCATGGGAGAGACGATATTTGATCTTTTTAATTTTAAGGGATACATTTTTATTTTTATTTGCCAATTGTTAGATGAAATATTAGATGATACCACTCTCATATCTGTCTGCAAATGTGAGGCTACAGCCAGCAGTTAGCTTAGCACAAAGACTGGAAACAGAAGGGAAACAGCTAGCCTGCCTCTGAGCAAGGGTAACAAAATCCACCTCCATGCACCTCTAATGCGCACTAATTAACATATCCTCTGCTTAATGTGTACAAAAAGTGAAGTGTAAAAAAAAAAGAAATGTGCCAGACTACTCATTGGCTTTGAGCTGTTGCCAGGCAACCAGCTGAGACTCCAGGAAGTTACTGTTCCTAGGCAGGAAAGAGTTTGACATATAAGGAGTTGAAGTTATGCCGTCATATCATTATCCTCTGTAACTCATCTTTCATCCTGAATGTCTTTCATCTGTCGATATGAAGAATTAAGCACGTTCCACTACAGCAGCTGCTTTTAGAAATCATTAAATATAAACAGCGCTTTGTGAGTGCAGAAAAATGCAGCACCACAGGTACTTATTTTTAGTTTCTGAGGTAATTTTTCCAGCTTTTAAGTTGTACTCTACTCTCACAGCACTCAGTCCTCCTGTTTTTCACAGACATGTGAAAAGACAGTATTAATCATGGATGTCGTATCCGTGACGTCACCCACAGGTTTCTGAATTGTAGTGGCTCTGGCCATCACCATGTTGGCAGTCCTGCCTCTGCCACCTCACCTGCTGAAATTCATCCTGAGTACAGTACAGAACGTGGAAGCTGTAGAGACCAAAACTGTTTTTTGTACCAGGCTGTAAACATGTTTATTTCTGCTGTGAAGGTGGACATTTTAACATGGGGGCTTATGGAGATTGACTCACTTCTGTAGCCAGCCTAGTGGACGTTTGAGGAACTGCAGTTTTTGGCACTTCTACATTGGTTTTACTTCACAGCCAGGGAGGTTACCGCTTGGTCTGATGGACTTTTTCTGTCGAGCCATGACACATTGCATATATGTAATACTGATGGGAAATGGTATACATTAAATGTAAAAAAATAATAAAATTACTCCAGTCTTTGTGCTAAGCTAAGCTAAGCTAACTGAACCAGATGCTAACTGTAGCTCCATATTTACTGTACAGGTATGAGAGAGATAATTAAGTGCATTTCCTAAAATGTTGACCTTTTCTTTTAAAAACATTTTTTGCCTCAATATCTTGTTCCTTTCACATTCTGGTTCTTTTGTTTTCATCCAGAGCTTGAACTGATGATTAAAAAATGGTTTAATTTAATGTTCTGAGCAGCGAATTGGAAAAGATTTCATCCATCCTCAAACCTGAAACAAACTCTACTTTGTGCATCTTTGTAGCTTGCTGTATATACATGCAAATGACACGCACACACACGAAAAACACATTGTCCAGCATCTTGTCCTCAGCTGTTCTGTGACAGACATTTGCGGGGGAAAGTATAACTCAAATTTAAAAAGCAATTTGAAGGTCACTTCCCTCGCAACAGAGCTGGCTTTTTTTTAAAAAACAACAAAAAAAACAGTCTTGATTAAATTGTCTCGGTCTTGAGGTCTGTGGAACAAAGATGTGAATTTCATTATTCTGTTTAAAATGCTCAAATTTTTCTCTTTTTCCTCCTGTGATCCGTCGAGGTAATTACTCTGTTTTAGAGTTGAGAGTTCAGATTTGAAAGAACTTTTGATTGTCTGTCTGACTTCACCTTGAAACCTCAGTAGGTCACTACGTAGCATTTTATTCACTCCTCTCGACTGTTGTACTTGTTGCCATTTTCCCAAATGCCTCAAGTGCTTTTATTACATTGAATTTTATTTCTCCTTTTTTCCCCTGTGTGCATGTCTTACTTTTATTTTTGTGTTGTAAAGCACTTTCCTTTTTCATTTTCAGGTCAAGTGTCCTTGTGAAACGCATAACTTTGGGTGTATGTTAAGTTACATAGAATGTAATATAACACTGAGGTTGTTATAATGACAGTTTTTTGTTTTTCTAACACGGCTAACACATTTTAATTGTGGTAAAATAAAATCCAAATGCTGCATGGATTATTGCAGGTTATTGAAATGTACATCTTTGTTAAAAACAACAACAAGAAAAAGTAGTAGTGTGTGTATTATTCTGTCATTAGCTGTCTACATATTAGTTAAACTTAGATATATTGTGAATGTTCTTATTTTTTACCAATGTGGATTCTCTGTGTCTTCTATTCTCTTTGGGGATTAAAGAAATCCTAAAACCCTGTTATATGATTTAAAATCCTTTCTAAACGAAGCAGATGTGCAGCATCTGAATGTAAGAAACCTGGTGAAGTGTGTTCATGTTATATGAATAGAGCTCGAGCTGAGCTGTCATCTCAAATCTGGTGTCTCACGAGATATTTGAAACATCAGTGAAGCAGCAGAGATGTGCTGAGTTCAGAAGGTTCTGGGAGTTTCTGTGAGCATGATGGGTTTTTTTATGTAACTTCTGCATTAATGAACACGAGTTTAAAATAATGATGCTCACATTCGTGGTTTTCATGCTACAGTGATGAATAAAGAATTAGGATAGATAATTAAAGGGGAACTCCATCAATTTTGTAGCACACTTTCGTAGATTTGGTGAACTCGCAGGAGACAGGTTAGAGAAAGAACAGTCAGAAGAAAAGCTACATTCAATCATCCTGAGGATTTTAACCCTTTAAATGCCAGTTTGATTACTTTACGTCACATGGTTATTCATAAATAATATCATGTAATCTAACTGGCATTTGAAGTGTTAAAATCCTAATGACTTAAAGGGGTAGTGTTCTATTGATCTATTAGAAAAATTAAAATTTGAATTCCAAAATTTGTCAAGAGAGACTTTGTTACAAAAAAAGTGCCATATGCACCAACACAGCTAAAATGATGGCCAGATAAAGAGAACACATTTGCCCAAATGGACAAAAATGTCCATAGTGACACATGAGGGTTAACAAACCGATGTGTTATAGCTCTAAATATGTAGTCTAAACTTGTCTCTTAAAAATAATATTCATATGCAATTAATTTACAACAGTAAATATGTTTTCTAAGAAACTTAATGCCTCATGGATTATGATTTTATCAACATAACAAGCAAATGTTTTTATTTAACTTATTTAATTTAACAGCAAAGTGATGAATTTATCTGCAAAACATTCACTGACAACTGATTTAATTAGTTTCCTCTTTAAAATCCACTCATGGAAATTAAAGCATGATAAAACTTAAACACTTAGATTAAGGAAATCTATGCCGACAAGACATGTGTACGAGGTGTAAACCACCTGTAACGACATGTTAGAAGCAGCAGGTGAACCTTCTGCTGTCATATGTTAAAATCTGGCCCTTATTTGACTGGAAAAAACCATTATGCTAAATGGACTGTACTTATACAGCACCTTTGTAGTCTGCCGACCACTCAAGTCGCTTTTCCACTACATATTTTATTCATACCCTGATGGTGCAAAGTGCCAACTGCTCATCAGTTTTTGGGAGATAACCATTTATACACATTCACACACCGATGGTGCAGCATCTGGAGCACTTTGGGGTTAAGTGTCTTGCTCAAGAACACTTCGACATGCAGACTGGAGGAACCACCGATCATCTAATTAGCCAACCAATTGTCCATGCAGCAATTATATTTCCTTTAAAACATATCAGGAAAAATCATTTAGCAGTATATACATTTAATATTTAGAGGTCAGGGTTGGTAGTCTCCAAGCTCACATGCTTAGCAAGACTTGACAAAACTCCTCCAGAGCTGCAGGAGACATTTTTTAAAGGGTTTTCAAAGGCTGAAAAGTACTCATCATGATTAGTAAAGTGACCTTTATGTGCAAAATCATTGGCGTTCCCCTCTAAATATGGCCTGGCTGAGCCCTGATGGACATTTTGTGATTTCAAAAAAGCATAATTTCACACATTTAGAAACATATTCATCTATAACTGTCCTGTAATTCAAAGTAAGCTTGGATAGTGTTATTAACAAATTGGCAGTTGAAGTCAGTCCAAACACGAACATGTTTCGATCTGCTTCATTCAGCTCAGTCTCTAAATATCTTATTCAGGTAAGGTAATAAATTGAGGTGTCGAGCATCCTTGTACTGAGCTCAAGTCAGCAGGCTCTTCATAATAAATAGAAATGCTGAGCCGTCGGGTGAATGGAAAATAAAAAACTTTTCAAGTCTACCTTAAAGGGAGAAAAGACATTCCTCCATTTTCACTTCAGTTACCTTGACTATGATAGACCTCAATTACATCACAGTATTTATCTTGTTTTTATTTGACTTTATTTTCCTGCCTTTTTTGTTGTCTCATTGGAAATTGGCACTGTTTTCTGTTATGTGCGCAGCTTAACTGAGCAAGGTCAACGAGACAACTGGAATATTTTCAATTCGCTGTTTGCTGATTTGTTCTTGCACAGTGTTTGACCTCTGGAACGTATTTGCAGGAGGATGTGCTCTCCGGGGCCAGATGGTGCTACAATATGTAGCATTATTGTAGCTCTGGGACACTTACGGTGGTAATTATAAAATATAAGGGATGAGAGAAAGAGAGAAAAAAAACTAAAACGAAGACTCGCTTTATGCTGTTTGAAGCACATCTCTGTTATTTTTCAGATTCTGACATGTTTTATGTTTTATAAAAACACATTACCTGTGCACCAGCTCCATACAACATTCACAATTCTGAGCAGGTTTTTTTTAGTACGTAGCCTAACGTGTTCACACTGTAAAAGTTACATGTATAAATAACACATGTTATTTATACAATATATTATTCACCAACAATGCAACAGAAAGGGAAGTCATGGAGCTGCTCACAGAGTTTTAGTGAGACAGATCTTGAAAAATCAAGAAAAACATCTTGAAGTTGCAGTTGTATTTATGTCCGTTGGTGCACGCACAATTTCCTGTTAGTACAAGATAATAATGTCCATTATTTTCTTGTATACTATCTATAAAAGTACTTTATTGTGACAATTAGTATGTTGTGCATGCTGCTATTGCTATGTTGTATGGATTTTGAGACACAGCAAATGTGTGCTGCATAGATAACAGACTCACGCGCATAACACGTTTCCTGTTGTGAGCATTTACATGCACTGATCCCTCACATGTCTCACATATACAGAAATAATTCATTTTGAGAAATTATTTCCACTTATTCACTTTTTTGCCAACAAAGTTAAAAAAAAATATGCTCATCAACACCTTTAAAGACGTCTTATTGACATAACTTAAGTTTGGAGAGAGCCGGGCTGCTGCACCGTGTTTTTAGTCTATGCTGACAGCTAATAATTGTCACGCCAACTAATTAAGAACAAGAAAGTGAATAAGCCGATTTTCCAGAATGTTGAGTGTTCATTTAAAGTTGCTCTGGATGAAAAGCGGTAATTATATACCTAATTAAAACACAAACACAGTTTTAATTATTTGGAGGTTGTTTAATGGTCAAAAGAACAAAAACAAAACTTTTTGTGCCAACTTCCATGTTAGTGTGTGTAAGTTTGCACCGTTTGTCGTGGCTTCACATGAAGCAATGCTGATTCTTCCCCATGTTCATGTTTGGCTTGGCTGTAGTAAAGATCATTTTGTAGCTCACAGGTAGCCCAGGAATATCTGCACAAATAATTTGCATCACATGACTTTTGTACCCTGTGTTGTGGAGAAATTGCTGAAATAGGTCTCTTTGACCCTAGCCACCACAGTGTTGAGATAGACTGGCACCTACTGTTCCCAATCAAAGCCAAACTACTAATACTGCCGAGGACTTCAAGGCCCACACATGACTTCGTGTAACCTAAGGAAAGAAAATTCCATAACACCCTAAATCTCAGTATTGTTTTTAATAAATGATTGAAACTAATTATCCCTGACGGCTTTTTTTCCATCGAGTCCAAGACATCTCCTCTCTTAACTGAAAACTCTCACATGTCTCCTACATGTCTTACTAATCTGTTACACTAATGACCGCTTCTTATTTGTTGACAGCTGCAGCCAATTAGACAGGTGTGTGTGTGTGTGGGATTCATCAAGTCCAAACACATCATATCACCTTCCCTCGAGCGATGCTTTCCAGCTGTGTACAAGGCTCAAACAGTGTGTTTGTGTTTGTTTATTTGCGCGTTTGAATGTTTGCGTCCCTGTTTTCACTCATTTGCATGTTTCATGAGGACTGTGGACAAAAACGAGTGCTGACATCATGCTTTTTGGACTCTGTCCTGTCCACTTGGCGCAGCACTTGTCTGTACTGCCAGATCCTGTTAATTGGTGTGTTTCAAAGTGGCTGACCACTCCAGGAATTGTTCCCGCTCTCAGTTTGTAGCAGAAATGAGAGAATCCATGTGGAAGTGAGCTGTCAGTCTTTTTTTTCTTCCCTGCCTGCTAACTTTTTAAATGATCTATAACTGTTTAAAGTGCATGAAAGGCGGAGGAGTGCATTGTGCTTTAATTAATTCCATGCAGGTTTGTTAAAGACTTTTTAACAATATATCTCTGTAGTCGCTCTGGTGCCTCATTAATGACTTGCATGGAGCAGACATCACTTTGATCGCCACATTTTTACACCCACCTCCCTAAAGAAATATGAGTGCTACACTAATTGCCTCATGTTTATATTGATTACACCCCCACTCTTCCAGCAGTCGCTCATCCTCCCATCTTCACTTTCTCTGAGCATATCGAGCTTGTCAGGAATCAAGAGCGGTCGAGGGATAAAGTGATAGTGCTGCCGCTAAATGCCAACAATTTTGAGATTATTTGAGGCAACAGAAAACATTCATCTGTGACTAATTGGAGCCGTAGCGCAGACAAAAATATCTCTGTACTGACATATAGATACAGTATGTTCTTTTTGTACTGCTGGGAAATGGTCTACAATAATTCAAGCACTTTAATAGCAGAAAGAAAGTGTTTTGCATCGACTTAAGCTAAGATTGAATAACCACAAGCTGAATTATGTCTCAGTTAATGTTTCTATTTACAACCACCTCCTCCCATCTTTTCACAAACCTCGATGTAATCAAAGTTTATAACATCCTACATTTCCTGTGTGCCCAAAAGTAATTGAATTTCTATGAAAGGTCTAATCTCTGGAAGGCCTCCCTTCGCTCATCACAATCAATCATCCCCTCTGATGCCTATTTATATTCCTCCATACATACATTAGCCACAGTTTTTTTTTCTTTATTCATGTTAAGTGCATTTTCAGTTTTATGCAGATGACATCCTGTTTTTTTTTTGACAGCAGACAGAAGTGATTGCCTGCTCTGTCGAATGCACTGCTGGGAGGTGTCAGCTGCTTTCAAGGTGCATGAGTATCAAGGGGAGTGCTTAGCAACTGGCAGAGTTTCCTGGAAATAAATACTGCTTTACATTCACAGTTACACACACAGATACTCCTCTGGGAGCTTTCCAGTACACCCACAAACTACATTTTTTTTTTTTTTCGAGAGGGTGAATTTTCTTCCGTGAAGTAGTTGAAAGCAGTTTTGATTGTTATGTTTGGATGCATTGGAGGGTTTGGTGCTGACATTGCAAGGTAATCATCATTTTCATTAGTGCCTACGCAATGTTAACGAATGGTAAACAGATGAGAAAATATTCAAATTCAGTACCGTGTGCTTGGTCATAACGGTCCAACCCAAGATACGGTTATTCACTCATGTCTAATTAGGATAATAAAATCTGCCATATCTCATAGTTGTACATGTATAGAAATATGTATTAGATATGTATATACTTGAACATGTAAGAAGAAGCACAGCACAGGGAAAGTCATAAATATGTTTGTCTGACAGTTTGATCGAATGTTAACTTTAAAGGAGCTGGTGTGACCACCTGCTGCAGCACATAAGATGGCAACTCCCAACTGAGGAAGTTAAAGGACTAGTGTGTAGGACTTAGTGACATCTAGAAGTGGAGTCGCAAAGTTTCTTGCCAGAAATGACACAACATTTTATTGGTTTTTCTTCTTCTTCACTGAGCTGCAACCAATCGGAGCATAAGCGCCAACATATGACTTTCAAAATATACTATTGCCCATAAAGTTGGAATAAAATATTTTTACCTCTTCTCATGATAGTTCTCATAAAGTGTATCTCAAAATGTTATTGATCAATCTCTTCCAAACATATCACAGTGGAAATTAAACCACAATTAACCTGATTTGTATAAATAGGAATAAAAAGTGGAATGTGTCTGAAAACAAAATGATTCCAACTTTCTGGGGAACAATGTATAAATACAGAACATGTGTACAACTTAAATTTGTAGATTGCAATATTCACTGCAACCGCTTCATCTACATCAGTTTTCTCGGCCGCCATTTCCACAATGCTGGTGGTCCAATCCCCTTCCAGTACATTGGTAACCAAAGTGTCCAGCGTTCCACACTTTTTGACCATTATGAGTGCACCGGCTGACTGGACCAATACAGTTATTCAGAATAAACTATAAAACCCCACAGAGTTAAGGGGTTGGGTTCATCACTTGGATACATCCATTAGGCCAGGCACTGCACTCCTAAGCAGGTGCACTATAATCAGATGTTATTCAGCCTCCATTCAGGTCTGTGTGGGCATGCACAGATTGTGCTTGACTGTCTTTTCCATCACACTCTGCGAGCTTTGTTGCACCTGTTATGATGGGCCACTAATGCAAGTCAATAGTTCTGAGTAGATTTTCCCGATTTCCAATTTAATTGCGTCTCAGTGCAACTGCTTCTGGGAAAACATGGACGCCCACAGCAAACTAATGTTTATATGGCAAGTCTCTGAACTGTGAAAGCATCTACTGAGGACACTTTAAAAAGAGAGGAGAAGGCTAGTACTGCATGCTCGCAAAGACTCAACTACAAACTGTAAAGTTGTTACAGCACATTTCACAACACAAACACTACATCAGGTAAAAATGAAATGAAAACTGTTTGTTTATTGTTCACTGTGCACGCTGCCATATTGCTCTAATGTCAGGTGTGTTTATGTCAGCTAACTCGAGCTTTCCAACTTGGATATTTGACTTGAAAGACCGTTTCATTGTACTTTTCTGTGTCGGTCAATTTGAGCACAAATGAACACAGCTTCAAACCTGTATTGGCACTAAGTCACACACCACCAACTATTTCACTGATATTTGGTGAAACTGGATCATATTTTATGGAGAAAATGTTTTCTGGTTTACTATCTGATGTCCTCTGGCTATTCCGCCTCAACTCTCTGTGATTTACAGAGTTGCCTGATGGACAGTGAAGTAAATTGCTGCCAAGTGTAGCTGCTGCTAGAGAAGAAGTTCAGACAAGAATAAATCTGGGACTGACTTTTAGTCGTTGGCGAGAGCTTTGTAAAATAAAAATAAAAATTACAAAAAAGCATAAAAGACGGACACCGAGCTGGGCTTCTTGCTGTTGGACTAGTAAGTAATATTAGCTGGCTGTTATGTCTTGTGTTGTTGCATTTGCTAAATGTTTGTCTGGTGGAAAAGTTGTCAGCTCTCTAGTTTTTGATCAGAAGTAATATAATCAAATACACATATACAGGTGTCCAGTGATATTACACTTTGAAACTGGGGGCGCTGAATTGCAAAAAATACTACACATTTCTACACAATACTTAAAATATTTTTAAGTGAATAATCTAAATACTTTTTTCAGCACTGCCCAGTCATCAGTTGCTCTCATCTTGAGCACCTCAGCAGTCATTTTTAAGACAGCGAAGACCATTTCTCATGCAGTAGAGTTTATCCCCTGGCAATGCTCCAAATTCACAGAGCAGCTTTGCTAACCATTAAACTACATCTAGTCTCAGTCTCTCAGTTTACAGGCAGTGAGAGGAGATGTTCGCAGTGCATTTGCAGCCATGCCAAGCAGCTGAAGACATAAAAGATTTCACTGACTCTGCTCACCAATTTGGTGAAAATTTTAAATCCATTGACGGTTTGCTTAATCCCTACCCTGCTTGAAATATACTAACAACTACAGCAGCTTTTTAGCCATAAGGAGAATTGCAGTACAGCGTCACACAGCTGTTGTCCTCCTCCTAACCAAACATTATATGAGCAGTTATCATTCCTGCCTTAGAAACCCAGCGTGTATGTTGGACAATTTGAGGCAGCACTGCTCTCTCTGGGGATTCTCACACTATTCAGAGACAGAGGAACCTTCAAAAGCCTCCCGAAAATTAGATCGGTCCAAACAAATCACATGTTGTGCAAGATTACTTCTACTAAAAAAACTTGATGAAAGGATTCACGGTTCTTCAGTCTGTTTGTTTATGTCTTGCTGCTCCGTGCAGACATCTGAAAATTCATGAAAAGCCTGTGGTTCATCTGAACTGTGATCCTGCACAACACAACCCTGGAAACAAAGACTGAACAACAAAATATGACAACTCATTTAAAAGAAAAGCTTTCATCTTGATTCACAGTGAATTTGTTTCACAAGGAAGAAGCTCATCACTGCATTTTAATTACAGATTTATTTCTCACTTACCTCTAACAGTATGTAGCTGTGCAGACAGTCTTGGTTTTATCTGCCAAGACAAAGTTTTGAGAACAGTTTTCATTGGAACTACCTTTTGTGTGACTGTCTAGCTGTGACTCGACCATAGACAGTAACCAGCTTTATCGAGGCCAGCACTCACTCACTCTCCCCCTCTCTCTGTCTCTCAAAATATCAGACACAAATCAAATTAAACTTCTATTTTGGAGCGTAAATTGGAAGCCAGACACAGATTTGGAAGCTGGGTACATGAAATAAACGAAAGCCGGAACACAACAGGTAGAGTACCAGAGTTTAGTCCTTGAATCCACCTGAGTTTCAGACACATTTCAGGCTGACTGTGGAGGAGTTTGCCCAATCAGAGTGACTGATTGGCAGCCGCAGTGTGACTTCAGGCTGTGTGTTTTTTCCAAAAGTTGGATCTGGCTTAATTTTGCATACAGCATCTTCTGGCATACAACAGACAACCGCCACTCAAATGAATGGAAATACCTGCTGCAGCGGCGGATTCTGTCTGAATGCGGCCTAAAGAATGGACGTCATATCCGTGACGTCACCCACAAGTTTCTGAAGAGCTGTTTTGACTTCCACTTCCACTTCCTGACTATTCCAACAATGGGCAAAAATGTTGATCATGGGTGGGCCTGAGGTGGGTTGAATGAAGCCTGGGTGCTCAAACAAACCACCTGTCACATTGTTGGCATTGGCTTCCCTTCACCTCACAGCCGCTTGGTCTGAACTCAGATAGTTTTGTTAGTACACACTAATTTTGGTAGGGTAGTATTGTCTCAGTTTGAGTACGGCTGTTGTGCACTTAGTGGAAAAGGTTTTAAACATTTGATTATTTCATAAGAACTCTTGCATTAGTGCGAACATTTGATTTATGATGAATTATAAATATAAAACACATGTAAAACTTACATTTGTATATTGTGGTATTCACCTCAACCACTTCAGCTTCCTCGGGCGCCATTTTACAATCCAGTGGTCCCATCTCTTCCACTATTGCGACCACTAAGGATCCATCCAACTATTTCACCATCATAACACCAATGACAGCAATTAAGGTTCTGTTCCATTTAGTGTAGCAGAGCCTTTCCATTGAGCCAACATGCAGAATAGCAAGATCCTGACTCTGGGAATGAAACAGAAGCTTAATTAGTATCCTTGATACTGCCTTTTTATTATTTATTAAGCGTAATCAAGGCTCAAATTAAATTTTGTGTTATTGTACAAAATGAGACTCATGGATGATAATTACAGTAAAAATGAGCAATCCTTCATTTAATGTTGTATAAGTTGTCATATAAACTGCCAGAATCTCCTCTGTTATTTAAAGACAGATCTCTCCAAACACCAAATATATCCAAACAAAGACTTGGTCTTACTGTACATTGGCAGGCTTTATTGGCACTTCAAGGATAACTCTCTAGTAAACCTGTTTATCCCGAATGGTTCAAATTAATGACTGATTTCAAGGACAGATAATTGTCCAACAAATCCTCTAAATTAAGGAATAAAATGAGACATTGGTAACGGACCTTTATGATCTGAAACTGGTGTAGAAAAATAAATCAGTTTTATGATGTGACACGGATGTGGGTGAGGTTTAGGGAAACATTGGTGGATTGGATTAAGAGATTTCTTCTTTGTTAAGGTTAGGGGACTTTTCTTACCATGGTTACCACAGTAACCACTTGTCTAAGGCTTATGAACAACTGCTGATGAAATGAAACCCGTGTGTAGAGTCGGATGTTTAATAATCCTTTACTCCCGTCATAATTACTGGCCTTGAGGGGGCAAGGTCACTTGAACATAAACATTATGCAAGGGCAGCCTCTAACTATTAATTAAATTTCTTTTCTTTTCTTTTCTTTTCTTTTTTTTTTTGGTATCCTTTTTAACATATTTTATATGTATGTATTCTATTCGTTGGGTTACTTGTATGTGTCCGGATTTATTCTGTTATCAGTGCTTCAAGGATTTACTGTAAGATGTAGTTTTACGGTGCAGAATAGTTCTTAGGTGTTCAAATCCATTAAAGTTAATGAAAAACCTCAATCACAGTTAACCTCTATTCCCTTCTATTGTGTTGGGATGGAAGAAGAAATCTCAGAGGCAGATATCTAAAAACTTGTACAAATAAAACCAAAGATATTTGCACTGCTACATATCACTATGTTAAGTTTTTATGCCACTTGTTTGAACTCAACTGAGTTTTTTTATGGACATATTATTGTCCCAAATCAGAAATTGCTTCTCTAAAAAATAAAAACAGGTGCTAAAAGCATCAGAGATCGAAGACTATCCAGACAAAGCTGACATTAAAATGAAGAAATTAGTCTTGAACTTAATTATGGTAAAAAAAAAAATAAATAAAAAGTAAAAAAATATATGAAATGAACAATTCAGAACACAACTGCTCAGTAAAAGTTAGCATGCAAACATGTTTTACATTACTGACACATTTCAGTGCCTGCCTATATATTCCTGATGGAATAACCATTCCTGATGTTTTTAAAAGCAGTAGTACCTTGACTTTTGCACTCTCAGACAGCGTTACAAATGATTTCAGACTTCTGTCTCGCAGACCTTCACTCCTGACCTCCAATAGCTCCCTCATCACCGGGGAAGCTTTCCCCAGCATCTGGCCCACTTGCTCCCCCAGCGAGAGTGAGCATGTCAGGGCAGACGAGTGTGCCTCCCTCCGGGCCCGGATGATGAGACAGTGCATTTACATTAGCCTAGTGAAGCAGGAGCAGTGGCATGCTGCCAGCACAGGAGCATGGAGCATGCAGCCAGAGCATCTGGTGTTTTTTTTTTTAACGTCAGTAGTGGCCTCGTCTGCCTTCAGATAGACTTACTGACGACACACAGGCAGGCAGACAAACTGGCACACAGTCAGATCATAAAGTCAGATAAACAGTCATATTCAGAACGTTAATTAGCCGTTATTCATTCAGCCAAATTGTTTTTCAGCCAAAGAGGGAGGCAGACTCCTGGCCTGTACCTCAGTTAGTTAGAACAAGGGAATAGAAGCAGAGAGGAGATGGGACGGCTCCATTAAATGGAGTCTGGCCTCCAATCTCTTGGCTTGGAAGGCAAGGAGACCAGGTTGTTCTGTTCACAGGGAAATTAGGGCAGAGAGTCACTCACTGGTGTTGAAATTACCTTGGACAGAAACTGTAATCCGCCTCCCAGCCACTGATGATCATGGGGGAATTTTATTTAGATTTCAGCAAGAAATCAATAAAGATTCAAACGGAGAGGGTTGAGAATTGGACATTAGAGCAGCACTTGGAGAGAGGCACTTAGGTACACCAAATGTGAATTTCCATTAACTGGAATGGAGGATGGACACGTTAATGGCAGCAAGCACAGCAACGTTTTGGAAAGGCTTGCATTATGTCTAGATTTGATGTAGCACAGAGGAGGAGTAATGCAGTTCTTTAGTCGAATTGGGTTAGAAATTGTTGTGCATTGTTGAAATAAGTAATAAATACATCAATAAGCAGCTCAAAACACCTACGCCTGTGAATATAGAGAATCTAGGAAAACACATGCATTTGCTTTCTACTTGAGTTTGGTCAACAGTCTGGCACTGAGCATATGAGGAGCCTGGTCATTCAGACTTTTATGGTGTCTAATATTAGTACACTAAATAAAGTGATGAAAACTCATCATTTTTAGCTTCTTAAAAAGTTAAAAACCACTCACTGATTTTGCACAGTTAATTTACTTGCCATGGTTAATACTACTTAGTCTGTGAAATGTGAAAAAGAGAAAAATAACCCCTGATTATGTCTTTACGTTATCTCTGTGTGGGCTTGAGGATTTTAACAGAAAGGCCGCATTACAAACATTTACAGTATAAAGAATAGACACCATATGCGTGACGTTACCTGTAGGTTTCTATAGAGCCACTTTGAAGCTCAAAATCTGTGGCTCTGGCTGCTGCCATGTTATTCAGCTTCTTCCGCTTCCCAGCTAATCTAAAAACTGGCAAAGACGTGAATCATCGGTGGACCTGAAGAGGGCCAAATGACGCCTGGGTGTTCAAACAAGCCATCTGTAACGCCTCCTACCGGTTAACTAAAGCCATGCTGTTAATTATGCATAACTTTAAGCCTTAATATAATTTGAACAGTTGAGTTAAGAGAGACCAAAACTGTTTTTTGTACCAGGCTGTAAACAGGACATTTTAACATGAGGGCTTATGGAGACTGACGCAAGCAGCTGTTTTAAAACTGCAGTTTTTGGCACTTCACATCGGAGGTTGCTGCTTGGTTACAAATTGGGGGTGTGGTGTTGCCTTTCAAGATGACACATGGTGTCTAATGAAAGGCAGGAAATGTAGGAGCCACTTAATCATTTACAGTATATATATGTTTACAAAGGGGAGTGGACCATGAATAACACCCACTGGAACTCCTGTTTTACTCCCTAACAAAGATGATCATCATTTGGAAATAATTTAATTGGCTTGAAGAAATAAAGTATCCAAAATTTCTCAGGAAAAAGCTAAACTTACCTGTAATGCTGACATTTTTTCAGGAAAAAACATTCACTGGTGTGTGAATACCTTAGCTACTTAGCATCAAAACAGGATTACCCTTCGGAGACAATAAAGATATATAAGGATGAGCAATATATACGTAGAACTATATCTTTTTTTCCTACCAGGTTGGGTAGCACTCACATAGAGGAACATATAAACTGTGTTCGTGTGCTTGAAGATTGCTTGGTTGCATAAGTGATGGGGGAACGATGATGCATTGCCACCAAGCTGCTTTTCCATTTGGCGAAGTCAGACTCTGAGTGCTTGTTTCACCTCCAGCAGGGGCACACAACAAAGTGGGGTCCTCACAAAGTGCTGGGTCTCTCTCTCTCTGTACTCGTGGCCCAGTCACCCCTGAAACTAGATTTCCTCTTCCATCATGCCTGAGGGAACAATTTAATTAAAGGCCAGCTCGGAGCAACGGACGCCCATCACACTATTCTTGATGAGCCACAGTCAACAAACATGGAGAGCAAATAAATCCTCTAGTGGACAATGTCCCGGCCCTGCTACACTAACTGTAAATACACACCGAGTGAACAGATTGTGGTGTAATGACTGTAATTTACTGGCTAAAGGGGCAGGATTAAATATTGTTTTCATGAGAATGGTCTCGATGATTGACGTTATTTAATTGAATCCGGTCTTGGAAACCTTATCTATTTTCTAATTTACTTGCAGTGGAACCTGAATGGGCTTCATTTTTTTGTCCCATCTGGTAATACAATCCATTCATTTTCTCTTATAATGACCTGTCAGCTGCTAATATTGTGTTAACAATGTGTTCATCACACAAGGAGTCAGCCTCAAATTCCTGCAGAGATCATGCTATACACTCTGATGCAAATACCACAATAGACACTGCGTCCAACCTAGTTAAAGGACCATACAGGAGAATTTGCATGCTTTAGCTCCTTTTATGCCAACAACAAAGTAGAAGATGTATAACTGACCTAACTTCTGGCAACGTCTGCAGGGGCTACAAGTCTGAAAATATAAAAATCTGGAGGAGTAAGGAAGAAGTGAATTTACAGAACCTCTATTGCCTGCTCTTCACTCTGCTTGAGGCCCAAGGCTACATTAGCTGCTGAATCTCCAACCGAACTGCTGGCGGTGAGTTGAGTTGCATTGTCTGTAAGGGAAGGTGCCAGATCTTGACAAGGAAGACGAATGTTGTAGAATAAAAAAAACAATATCTCTAGTTCTGCTGCACGGACTCTTATCCACTGTTTTAAAGTGTCCATCATGAGTAAGAGATTGTTGCAGGAGTGCAATGCTACAGCAGCAAAGCTCTATTTTATGAGTATGTGGAACTGAAGTGATTACTCAATTAGTTGATTGGATTAATTAGTTTGGCGGTTATAATGTCACCCCCACAAACAACTTCCTGTTATCACAAGATCAAAGATCCACATTTAGTTCACATCATCATCATCATCATCATCATCATATGTGGTTGCAGTCTTACAGAAAAGTTTGTAATTAATACACTTGAGATTATTTAATTTTTTAATTTTCTAAAAGTAATGGAAACAATACTAAACATGTTTTGGAAATAAATAAATAAATAAATAAAACCATAAAATGCTGTCATAAAAATATCATAATGTGTCATAAAACCAACATTAAATGACACTTTATTCACACAGTAAATGATGCATGAAAATGAGGTGTGTATATTAATAAGGAAAAACCGTTTAGGAAAATACATATGTCATCATTTTCATTTTACTTTATGGTGATCATTTTTAAGACATGTTAAATATGCTTCCTTCCTTTCTTGCTGCCGTTGTTTCCATTCATTTTGTCAAAAGGTGTAAATCCGTTAGCCGACCCAAAACCTTTTAAATTTGCTCGATTTGATTATTTGGATAATCCTTTTACAGTGAATATGTTCTCTCCATTAATTTGGTGAAAGTTTCCCTGTTTGGTAATGCAGGTTTAACTGCAGACTGATGTAAAAAGTTAAACCTGCATTAATAGATTATTGTTATTCCACTGTGTACAAACTGTAAATACAACAATGTCAAATGATAAATGTATTGTTTTACACATTCACAGCCAGTGTTTCTGTGCACCTCATTTTCTCATTGTCCCCTAACTGGAAACTCTTACTTAGAAACTAAACTATATTCTGCTTTCTTCACCAGCTAGTTGCTAATTTTCTGTCTGACATTTTTTTTTTTTATGTGCTAAAAAGAGTTGCTTGCTACAACTGGAATCTAAACAATAAAGTTCACTGTAAAGCCAAGACAAAGTGCTGAAAGACACTAAAACATACCACAGAGCTGAGAGGAGCTACAGGCAGATGTATGTATGAAAATATGAATTATTTCAGTTTATAAATAAATGCAAACTCAAGGTTCACTGTGATGGATTTAGACATGTTTCCAATTTGCATAAATACAAACTAAACAGATGGAAATATACGGAATAAGTGGAGAGCCGTGGAAGAAAAATATAGCATAATTATGTAAACAATTTGCAAATTTACAGAGGGCACAAAGGTGTACAGTATCACAGTATTGAAACCTTTCTTTATCTCAGCTTATAATGTGCGCTCACATCATAAAGAGAGGCAGTAACACAATTATCGGCCAAAACTAGTTCTCTTCCCCTGCACATCCAGGGAGGATGGAACATCTTCAAGGTCCTCAGGGTTAGTTAACCATAAAAATTTACACATACATATTTCTTCGTACCTGATTCATTTTCTACCACAGTGCAAAAAATATTCAAAGTCACTCTTTAAATCTCACTGAACAGAGATTTTCTGGGACGGATGTGTGAATTATAAAACAAAAAGAAAAAAAGAATTCACATTTACATTTTATGTAATATAATAATTGAACTACCTTGTGAGTGCGTCTCCCATCTTCATTGTTGCTCATTCACCCTGAACGGGACAGGCAGTGAGCCTGCATTAAAACAGGCCTCCTCATCATTTGTCTCCGGGCCCAGGGGTAATGAACGGGGTGAATTGGATACTACTCTCTAATTGTGGAAAGGACAAAAAGCCAGTCAGATTCTCTTGTCAAGGTTCCCCTCCTGCTGCATCACGTGGTGCAGCTTTCACTCATAAATCAGAGGTGGGAAATAGTTCTGCAGCGGATTAAAGAGAACATTAAAGGGAGAAATACAGCACAGTGCAGACCCGTGACAATCAACCATGTAACGGCCTACAACAGGGAATAAGTAGGTGTCTAAGCCCTCGTGGGTGTTATAGGCATCATAAACACCTGCTGATCAGCATCCACCACTGTGTACGTGCTCAGCAGCAGCAGCAGGAGCAGCCATCTTTCACAGTAACCTTAACATCATCATCGTTGTCATCAAGCTGGCCCTGACGATCAGATCCTGCTCTCTGGGCGCCGTAAACTCAGTGTAACAGGACCATTAACATCGATCAACGTGCAACACCAGTGCTAGCGTGTCAGGTTCCTTTGCACGGCTGCTCACGGCCTGATTGTCATCATAGAGCGCTGAGCCGCCCACACAGCAGTGATCTGCATCCGGCCCTTCATGAATAACCATACTGAGACTTGTTTTGAAAATGGCTTGAGTTAAAGTTCACCAAAATTGGAGCTATTTTCCACACATTTTCTGAATGTTTCCCTTTGGGTCTTTGGCGAAAAGCAGTGGTAAAAAAGAGATTACTCCGGCAGAATCAGAAGCGTAGACTTTTAATAGCACATAGCAAGGTAAGAGGAGAGTTACTACTTTAAAAGGTGCGGCTGACTTCTCTGTCTCTGGCTTTATAACAGCCGACAAACTCACACTGGAGGTTTGGTCCTTTTATCTCAGAACAGAGTCATGTATAATGTATGAACACAAACACAACATTTGAGCTGTAGTAATCGTTGTTCTCCTAAACTGAGACAGGAGTCCAGAAATCCTTTTTGAAGAATTAAACACCACAATAAACCACACTAATCATTTAATATAAAAGCATTCAGTAAATCCTCGTGGATGTACAGCTACCTTGTGTTCATAATAATTAAAAAAATTTGGATTCACTTCCAGTTTCTCTTGAGGGACTGTAGATAAAAACCAGCAGTTTACTAACTTGAACTTTTGGTACACTTTAGTTCTGTTTCCCAAG
Source organism: Miichthys miiuy (assembly GCA_036365135.1). Taxonomy (NCBI): domain Eukaryota; kingdom Metazoa; phylum Chordata; class Actinopteri; family Sciaenidae; genus Miichthys; species Miichthys miiuy. The sequence continues at coordinate 7,252,299 of CM071617.1, read as the reverse complement.
AGAGAGAACAATGAACATAAACACAGGCCGTGTTCTCTTTTTAAGCCCTTGGAAGTTACACTGAGTGGTCTGATCATTGGGTACATTACAGATTTATGTCACACACAACTGCAGCTTAAAAACAGCCACAAAAAATGCATAATACATGAAGACTTATGTAACAGTTACCTCTAAAATGTATCACTTTTTCCTAAACACACAGCCTTTTCCTGCCCTTCAGTAAGCTCACACTTCAAAGACGGACGTCCTTTGAATCTATTTATTGATGTGTTGTTGTTGTTGAGCCTTCCAACCTTACACTGTATTATCGCACATTATTCCCCTGTGACTCCGATGGTGACACTGATGTGGATTATTGCTTCTGGGAAGTCTCTGTAGAATCTCCCATGAGGACCTGTTTTTATTTATATATTTTTTTTGTCAGTAAGCAGATTATACACACAATCACTGGCAATGGGGGTGAAACATGCAGCAGCTCGGTTCCTGATTTAATGCTTTGTTATATGTGGTGGAAGTGTTCATTGTGTGGTGGATTAACATGTGGGGGCTGCAGTCATGGTGGCCGGAGGTGATACCTGGAATTTACATCATTATACCAAGGAACAGAAGTCTGTAGATGAGCTTTATTTGTTTATGATATACACTGTAAACAAAAATTGTGAATTTATGGAAAATAACAGTAGTTTTCTGTTTTTTAAGATTATATACAAAACTCTGAAGAATTATGTGATTATTATTATGTAAATATTAGGTATTATTAAGTATTATGCCAATTATTCCTCATTTTTGTATTATTATTAAATTGCATACAAATGCATGTAAAATGACAATAATTATCTGTAATTAAATATGTGGCTTATTATGTAAATGTTTATGTCCATACTAACCATATTTCTAACGTTCTTCTTTGTAATTTAAGGTAAATCTTATTAGTTTTACATGAATGCGTACCTTTACATTCAAACTTTGGAAGCTCATTTATGGAAAATAACTCAATTTCAAAATAAATCAAAATTATTACAGTCATTTTTCTGTTTTTTAAAATTGGTTCGATACCTGGCTCCTCCAGTCCGGTCGAAGTGGCCTTCAGCAAGATTCCACCTGCTGTGGCTGTGACACTGGTGTGAATGTCTGTGCATGGGCGGGTGTGCCCTGATGTCTGTGTGTGTGTGTCAGGTGTAAGGTGTTTGATCTTAAAAATAACAGTGTTTCTCTGCAAAACTTTGACTGAAAATTCCATTCAATTTATAGTTTTTGACATTTATTTGAATGATGTTTTAGTTTTATTTTGAAGTTTTTGTTTGGCTGCATCTTCCTGCAAGCCGCTGAACCACATGTTCCTTCATTACCACTGTTTATTTTGAAAGACATCCATACTAAACAAATTTGAGTTACAGCATATGTCCACTGGATGTATTTACTCAAGTAATTAAGTTACAAAAAGGTACTTGTCTTTTCTTTTCATGCCACTTTTCTTCTTCGACTACTCCACTGAATATAGATATACTTTTTTGTCACTGCCCTTATCTGACAACGACATATTTTCAAAAATTGTTTCATCCTTTTTCATATAAAAACATTTCACAGTTCCAGCTTCACGAATGTGAGACTTTTCTGTTTTGCCTTTTAATTATTTTATAATAATATAATATAATAATTAAAATGATTTTTTTGTATTTTTTTTTTAGATTGGTTGAACAAAGCAAAGCTGAAATATTACTATCAAGCAATTAATGGAGAAACTCATCCACAAGAAAAATTGCTGCAGTTCCACACAATAGTTTTAAAATGAGCTCCAAAATCCTGCTTTTACATTATTGCATGAATAATAATATATATAACATAATAGCTGATTGCATTCTGCATAGAGTACTTTTAATACATAGAGTACATTTTCCTGATTATGTTTACGTACGTAAATAGCATCTTGGATGCAAGACACAGAGTGGTTCTACTTCACTTAAGGACCTGAGTACCTCCTTCAGCACTGCCAACATTCAGTGACAACAACGGAAGTACTCTGACCTCTGCTTGTTTGTTTTGCTTTCTGTCTCCAGGGCTGCAGACTAATTAGGAGGTTAATCAGCAGCATGGGACGCACCTGAGCCCAGTGTGCTCCATGCATAAAGCCAGAGCAGCAAGCCGTCCTGGTTAGACCTTTCCACCCAACACGTCTCTACAGCACAACGTGTAATCAGGACCTATTCACTCCTACACTACTGACTTTACAGATTCCTTCCATCCATTTGTTTGTGTTTGTTTTTGGTTGTGTTGTTGTCAGTAAATTACTTTCTTATTTAGTTTACCCATGTGTCTCCTGGTTTTGTTGCAGTAAAGAGCTGGGCTGTAATATCATCACAAGAGAACCAAATCCATCTTGTTCGTCCATCTCGTTCCATAATGATTGCTAAAAACTGCATATCTCTATGTGGTGACTACATGTATCCACTACACTGTTAACCTTTGACTGAATTGTATTGTGAATTGTTTTCTGTGCCCAGAGTTGGGTAGCAAACTATGTACAAGGAGTTCTTGTGATAACTCGGGTCAAGTTCCTATTGCGGGATAATTCACCTGTCAGGGTGAGAAACAAGTGAGCTTTGAACTTGTGATCAAGTTGAAGGTTTCCAACCAGAAACTATACGTTACTTTTATTTCTCTGTTAGACTGAACCACTTTGTGTGTGTGTGAGGACCTTTGACCTTTCAGCTGACTTGGTATTCTCTGAGTGGTATTCTTTGTTATCATGTTCTTACACATTACATTTATATGCTCATATTGTCTTCTCATTTTATTCTTGCTCTGTTGAATGAATCATCAAAGACTGTATTGGATTAACTCCACCATTAGTGTTTCCCTGTTTCTCCCTTGTCTGTCTGTCTCCCTCCGTTGTGTGCTTGCTTGAGTGTGGTCTCCGGTCTCCCTCACACCTGATTATTACCTTGCCACCAACTGCCCATCATCCAATCAATCCCACTGTATAAATGATCCGCTCAACCTCCCAGACGCCATCAGATCATTCAGTCTCCTTCGTGGTAAGAATGCAACAGCCAACCTGAATTTCTGTGTACTTGTTTTGTGAATCCTGTCTAACCTTGTGCTTCAGGAAATCCTGCCAGTCATTCACCTGCACCAGGCTGCTCAGGATCTCGCCACCACCCCTGCACCGTTTAGGATCTCCTCTCTTCAAGATCTCATCCAGTCATCCAGCTTCATCATCTTTGGTTCCAATAGACTGTTTGAACTGTTTCTGGTCTTCAGCTGATGTTTGCATCAGTTTGGGTCTGCTACTGTTCACTATAATACATCTTTTATATTTGTATTAGCACTGTGACCTCAAGAAGCAAGAAGGTTCCTGGTTCGAACCTTGGACGGGGCCTTTCTGTGTGGAGTTTGTATGTTCTCTCTGTGTGGTACTTCGGCTTCTTCCCACAGTCCAAAGACATGCAGGTAAATTGACTGTAGGTGTGAATGTGAGCATGACTGGTTGTTTGTCTCTGTGTGTCAGCCCTGTGATGAACAGGTCCTATCACCCAATTCCAGCTGGGATTGGCTCCAGTCCCTCCGTGACGCTGATAAGGATAGGCAGTTATGAAAAAAGGATGGATGGATGTTCCATTTCCTTTAACTGTGTCTGCTGCTTGGGGTTTACAGTGGATTTTAAGAGCTTTTTAACAGATGCTTCTGGAACCATGAGCTAAAAGACACTGAAAAGAGGGGAACTGAGTCTGGTGATAATTCTCTGTCGGTTTGTCACTGCAAGCATCCTCTTTCACCTTACAAAAAAATCATTTGATCCACTGTTAATATAAAAAACATTGATTACAGCAGCTTTAAAGATCTACATCTTCAGGAACAGGTTGAGGTGCTTTGTTAGTTTTGGTTTATTCATGAGCCTTTAATTGGTACTTTTGCAACTAACTTTATCAGTCCGCTCACTGTTTCTGCTGTCAGTATCCAGATATATCCAGATATGTTTTTCTTCTCAAATTTCTGTCACTCAAGTTGAGGTTCTCTTTTTGTGTCTACAGCTGCTTATGTTCATTTTATATTTAACCCTTTGCTTACCTGGTGAAGGTGAATCATGGTGACTGAAAAAATTAATTCACAGTCCATCCTGTCTGAGTCAGAATTCCCTCTCCTCTCGTCTGTTAGTGCAGACTGCAGCAACAAGACTTCTGACTAAATCTACAAGACGTGACTGTATTTCTTCTGTTTTTTTTAGCCTTGCTACGCTGCTCGACTGTAAATTTCAGAATCACCATTTTTAACATTTTATTGATCATCTTTTCAGACTTGTGCTGTAAATCTTGTGCAAACATCTCTGACCTGTTAATAACTTATGAGTCATATCCCAGCAGGAGACCCTCGGGCCGTACAACTTTTAGTTAGTCCAGAACTCGAGCCTCCTCTGTGAGTGTGTGTGGATGAAACTGACAAGCCAGCTCTATGTCTTTTTGTACATTTGGCTATGTAATGAATTTCTCCACTGGACTAATGTAATGCTAACTGGACTAGATATTCTGGAAGGTTTTTTGTTATTGTTTTCAGTGACAGAATCACTAAACCCTCATTTCATGTAAAATCTCATCATGTTAATAATTAATTTATCTAATACAAGAATAAGATCCATGTATTTTGGCACTAATTATGTTCAAATTATACACCTCAAAAATATTTCATTGTTTTTTAGTCAATACCCAGCAGGCATGCAAAAAGCATTGCATATGCGAAACATGTCTACAGGCAGCAGCAGATCATCGTGACACGTATGAAACTTTACAATAATTAATAAGTTATGCATTCATTTTTATTTGTGTTTTAATGGAACCGTTCTTTCAAGGAACTGTTCTAATATTTTTTGTTATTTCTAGTAAACTTTCTAGAAATTATAAGGAAGTAATAGAAAATAAAGTGTTACCAATCAATTATGAAACCAGCAGCAGTGTTATGAATATACTGAGCTGGTGACAATAAAGTTTATCTACAAAAACAAACAGTGTTCTGATTTAGTGATCCTGCTCTTTGCTGTTTTTTCCCCTCTCTGCTGCTCTGTGAAGCCCTTTGAACTTTTGAAAAGTTCTCTGTATAAAGTGTATTAATATTCATACTAAACTGCAACTCCTGCTGCTGGAAACATAAAATGCATCACTTTCTGGGCTCCACAGAGAGCTTAGAGCTGCACATTTAAAAGCTTTTAAGAAGTGGCTGTTTGTTGTTTTAGTGTGGCTAGAAAAAAACAAATGGATGTTTATTATGCTACTGTGAACTTACAGACTAAGCACCAGTTGATCCAATACTGAAAATTATTTAATTTTGAAGCTCAAATCCTTTAAATGTTTGTTGTATGGGTTGTATAGGCTAATGGAGCTGCAGCTAAGTCAGCTCAACTTAAAAAAATCTAATAAAGCCTTTTTCAACTTTTCTAAGAATGCATATTACATAAAAAGATAGAATCATAAAAACTGAAAATGCGTCAGCACAATACACCTTAGTGTTTTTTTGGTTGGGTGGTTTCAGTATTGCAAGTAAGCAAACCTGGAAAAAACAAGAGGGAGTGGATCAAAAAGTTATAAACCAATGTTAAATCAGTGTGCTGGTGCATTTAAAATAAATAACAAATACCACATATAAAAGTAATGCATTGATAATGTCATGTAAGTCATTTAACAGTAGTATTACTAGAAAAATGAATGAAACATCTTAAAATATCAAAAGTCCCTGTCAGTGTTATGAATGAAACATCTTAAAAAATATCTCATATTTTGCATACTGTCTGCATACTGTAGTTTTCCTTGCTCATGATTTGGCGCGATATAAAACTGAACTGGGCTTACAGCCATACCACCCTGAATACACCCGTTCTCGTCTGATCTCGGAAGCTAAGCAGGGTCAGGCCTGGTTAGTGCTTGGATGAGTGACTGCCTGGGAATACTAGGTGCTGTTAGCTTAAAAGAGCACTGTGGCCCTGATGAGGATAAGTGCTTACAGATAATGACGTGAACAAACAGCTATAAGGGCAGCTAAACAGTTGGGAAATTGTGTGACTGAGTGTTGAATAATCTGAATCATCCAGCATCACTTGTGTCGCTGCTGCTTGGACTGCTTGAGGTTGAGATGGACAATGTACCTTTTACAAAGGTAAATCTGAGCATCACAGATAACAACATCAGTATAGAGGGCAGCAGAAAACTACTACGTACACTGGGGTGCCACGGAGGGCCGACCAATGGCACATTTTCATTCCAATGGATCACCTCTGCTGGTGATTTCATTGGCAAGTTCCTCCAAACTTCTGCACTATAAAAAAATGTCTGTAGATTTTACGGTGAAAAACTGCCAAACCATGACAGTAAAAACTGTAAAATATGCCATGAAATGAGACTGTGTTTTATTGTATACAAAACACAGACATGTTTCAAAACCTTTATTTATACTATGTTTTAAGATAATTTATACAGAATAAAGTATTTTATATTAGAGACCATTAATTATACAGTAAAATATTGTAATATTTTATGGCAAAACCTTTATGTGGCATTTTCATGTCAGTTATATGGCAAAACAGTGTTGGATATGGAATAAAACACCAACCTTAAATGTGAAATCAACAGTACTAATGTCCTTTTACCGTAATATTAGAAAAAAGTTATACCATATTTATTATGGTAAAAAACTGCCAGAACAACAGTCGTTTTTTGTTTTTTTACAGTGCGTAAGGAGAGCTAATCAGCTAGCTAGTGTTCAACCAAGTAGTCCTGTTGAATCAGCTCAACACAAAATGTATGAATAGTGAACACCAGCTGTAATCTGAATGAGAAAATAAACTCCAAACTGTAACCCTTTCACACTTTTTGTCTAACCCCTAATTATTCACCTCCAGTAGAGTCTTTCTGTAGTGAGTCCAGATGGAGTTCATATTATAATGCACATTTTGGCACATCTTACTACTTTCAAATGACAACAGCTGTCAAATAAATGCAGTGGAGTAAAAATCTGAAATGTAGTTGAGGGGAAACATAAATTGGCATGAAATTGAAAGTACTTGCAGTACAGAGGCCCTATTTCCCCACTGATTAACAGAGACTTTCCAAGATATAATCACTACTGTAACTTCTCTTGCATTCATAATCCAGCTCATATTTCATGCAGCAGAGGCCAAAAGATGACACGGCGTCTATTCACTGTACTCCAGGGTAACCCGAGCAAAGATTTCCATCAAATATTACTCAGCAGGAAATAACCATTAAACAAAACGGCCTTATCATCCTCTTGCAGGTAGTCTCTTTAATTAACTGCGCCGCGCCTCCACTCTTCAAGCCCCCTCAAACTCGGGGGGTTTTAAGACCCAGCAGAGGTACAATAGTGAACATCTGTCGCCTCGGTCTCCACAGTATGAATTGCGCCTGGGCTCCAGTCTGAAGACACACAGGCAGCGGCAGGCGGGCTGGCACAGTGCGGACTGTACTGGAGTGGATTCCGGGATGCGAACAGATGCCGCTGGACCATGAAAGAAAGTGGAGCCAGACGCACTGAGCCGCAGCGATAAGACAGCGCAAAATGAAGACACCTATGGTAAAAAAAAAAAAAAAGAAAAGAAAGAAAGAAAGAAAAGAAAAAAGATGTAGCTCTATAGGCAACTGTTTGTGCTCGCTTTTAAATCCAAGCATTGTTCAGTGAAGTGCGCTCAAATCGCCATAACGCTGCTGTGTGTCGGATCAAAAGCTTAGGATGTGAACAATGGACACCCAGCTGTGCGCTCTGCTCGCATCCAAAGATCCGGCTTTTTCTCCTAATAAATATTACAGCACAGAGCGATCATTAGTTGTTTTATTTATTTACTGCGTTTAATGCATGCATACATTTAAAAAGTGCATGACATTTAAATCTAACAGCTTTATTTTGACTTGTGTTCATGTGCGTTTCTCCGGCTTAGAAATAAAGAACAACAATCTTTGTTTAAAAGTGTCTCACTGCGCTGTGCATCTGTGATTTAGTGTGGATTTATGAGCTCAGACTGAAGAATGTCATCACTTACAAGGTCGAGATATTCATGTGAACTTCTTACTTTAGAGCTTTTTTTTTCACTGAGGCGATGCACCTGAACGCACCTCAGCATTAAAACGCGCATGCAATCTCAGTAAAGAGCTTTAACAGTGTGACACTTTGTCAATATCATGATCAGGCTCTTTAAATTAAATCGATGAGAGCTGTTTTAAGTTTTAGTCCCACGTGACATGAATAACAGGAAGTTGGAGAATGATGATGATGATGATGATGATGATGATTCCTCCCAGCTGTCACTGGGTGCAGTCTTTAACTCCAGTCCAGTGCCACAGGGCTAATTTGTCAGCATCTGTTTTGTGTCTTTGTGTGTGTGTGTGTGTGTGTGTGTGTGTGTGTGTCAGCGCCATGGGGTAGCGGTGCTTCTCGTGCTTCTTCTGTGCGCCAGCTTGTTCCTCGTGTACAACGGCAGCTTCAACGGCGCATCCAGGGACGCTAACGACACGAGCATCCGACAGCATGAACAGCTGCGGCGACCCACTGAAGCCTCCGTCAGGGTGGCCAAACCTCACCCCCCGGTCCTGCAGGGATATAGCGGCATCATCGACCATAAGGTAAACAGATGTGGCTCTGAGGAGAGGCATCAAATGTGGGCATAATGCACTGCAAAGTAGGCTTTGAAACCCTTTCCTCCACTGCTTCTTCACTTACTCTCTCTCACACACGCTCCTTCCTCCTGTCTAATGGCCAGCAGTGATCTATCTCCATAGGTCTTTAGAGACGGAGAGCCTCGCTTTTTATCATTTATCACAATTTTCTCCAGCACACTGTTGTGCCACACTCAATACCCACCTGTCGTTACCAATAACAGCTTAGGCTACAAATGAAATCCTTTGCTGCATTCTTATGCTCTAATTGATAAACCCAGGAGACCTGCAGCTAGGTGAACCCTGACGTCACCGTAGGAGTGTATTGACTTCCATGTATTTACCAAGCCAGGAGAAAACAATCAATCTGAGTACTGGGGAGCGAAAGGCAGTGCAAGTAAAGCAGACCTAATCACCCTGTAAAGGCTTTTTCTTTAGGCAACATACAAGACAGCATGTTTCTCTGCAGGGCAATCTGGCTCTTTGGGCGGTGTATGTGTGTGAAGCGGTCTGCACCACTGAGCCAAATGATGGATGCAACAGCAGTTCACCAGCCATCGAATTTAAGACGCTTACAATTTAGAGAAATGGTTTTTGGCCGGACAGATTACGAGACAATGGGCCCCCTTTTTTTTAAAAGGCTCCCCAAAGCGAGACTGAAAGAGACGCAGAATCTGTTTCCAAGGGGAAAAGGGACGAGGCACACTGATTGATCCAGTCTAACACTAATGTTTTGACGTTTGATTCTGTGGTGATGAAACATTAGTCTGTTTGCGTAATTAAAGGCTACCAAATTGCCAGTTTGCTGTCCTCAAACTGAAAAGCACCATATCGCTAGAAGATCGGTTTGTGTCTTTTGGGTGTCGTTTTGTGGCTCTTGATTGTCGTTTTACGCCCATTTGGGATTCTCAAAATCTCTCTGTGCTCTCTAACAAACCAGCATGTGTTTCCACCAGTTTACAGGTGAACCACTGTAATCAAGGATGCCCTTAATGGACATAACAATCTATAGAATGTGACACACTCACATCAGTTTGCACTTCAGGTCAAAGTACACCTTCTGTTTTGTTTTTTGTTTTTTTCTTCCAGTTGGGAACAAACTTTTTGGGTTTCAAACACATTTATCTTTGTTCGAAATGCTCAGAAGTCTCAACAAACTGAACATGCAATGTAAAACATTTGTTGGTATAAGTAAGTGAACTGCGGGGCACACCAGCATCTTTTACACATTGTATGGATTACACTGTGTTTTTGCACACGGGTTCACGAATGTAAAATGTTATCAACATGATAGTACAACTCATCTTCACACGTGGCTAGTTAGAGACAGCTAGATTAATAGTGATTAGCGTTTTGTCTTTGTGTGGCGATGAACAGCGACCTCTGACTAGTTCATTTCCACCAGTAAACGTACAGTAAGTAAATGACAGAAAAGTTAAATAGAAAGATCCGATGCCGAATCAGAAAACAACAAATGTGTAAAAAATATAAGCAAAAATGCAACACACGTTCCATTGACAAGAGGAACAGTTTTTAGATACGTGAACCAAAACAGAGTCAGTTCGACGTTGGTGGAAAAGGTCTGTTTGTGTCTCTGCTGTTGATACGTGTCTTTAAGTGTTTTTTGTTCTTTTGTTAGTCATTGGATTGACTTTCTGATCACAAAAGTTAAAGATTCATTGTGATTTAGGAGGCTCTATTTTCAGAATCTGGCAGAAATGGAATATAATATGCAACTAAGTTTTCATTAGAGTATTGTAGTTGTTGTTACTTTTTTAGAATGAGCCTTTTATATCCACAGATGCAGGTCCTTTTCTACGTAGTCCACCAAGTTGTAGCCCAGAATGGACAAATTAAACACAGACACTAGATAGAGACTTTTTTTGCGCACTTCACAGCCACCATAGTTTCTCCTTTTACTCTAAGAAAGAGAACGTAAAGCAAGGGATCGTAATCAGCAACTACACTACGAGATAATACTAAATCCTACACATTGGTCCTTTAGCAGTCACTTCGATCAGAGGCTCTGTCTAGGTACGTGAGGGGTAAGGGGTCCCCTGGGCCAGTGTCTCATAGGCCCGTTCAGTCCATCTATGGCCCGACTGATGACAGATGAATGACAGGGCTCTCTACCAGGGAAAGAATCTGTTGGCAGCTGAATACACGTTTTAAGTCATCAGATTACTCACTGGTTGATTTGCATATGAGTAATTTGACAGCCTTCTGTCTGCTCTCAGCAGAGTTGCTGTGTGTGTACAGCATGAGCATGTATCACCTGGACAGATTTGGAAGTCAACCCATTGTTCCTGAATGTCAGAAGAAGTAGCCTCGCTGGTAAATTAACTTTTGCTAAATTAAACACCAGGGGCTCTGGAGAGTCTCTTAATCTTGTGACAAAGTAATGCAGGTTGGCAACAGAAGGTGGAACTATTATTCATTAAAAGAAAATCTCGTTGGCGCAGAAACCAACAAGTGTGGAAACCTCTAATGGTGATGATGACTGTGAAATCTAAGCTGGCAGAGTTTGCTCAGGAGACACACTGCTCGTGTGTCCACTTGAGCTTCCTGTTTGAGTCTCTCAGCTCTGTAAGAAATGTGTCTTCTATCTATGTAGTGAATTCACAGTTCTCTTTACGTATGACATACATTCGTTCATCTTACTTTTGTAGCTTTTACCCTGGTTTAATCACTTAGTTTAACCACCATCATTTTGAAGCTGCATTAAGGAGATTTGGTGACATCACTGTAACTCACTGAGAGCAGTCAGGCAGCAGCAAAAGCAATCAGACAATTATATTAAATTGTAGCTAAATCCACAGTTTTCCCCTTTTATCCAAAATGACACAAAAGTGAAATAAAATTACTGTTTGTCACAAACATCTGTTAGATTTTGCAGAAACATTTTTCTGATTCAGTGTCGGCCTGAACTGAATTCTTATCTATCTGTAAATTGAGTTTTAGACCTTGAGAATATCGGTGTTTTTGGAAATGGAGGATTTTATGCCTTACTGAGACAGTAAATGAGCGGTGGAGGGATGACATGCAACAAAGGAAACCAGGGGATGCTGTGATTCATGGTCGGTGCCTTAACCCCCTGTGGATGGAGGGTATTTATTCCGGTCCTCAGTTCTTCAAAGTGCTGTTTGAGGCTTTAGACTTTTGGGTTAAATTTAGAATTGGGTTTAGGTTAGGTTTCAGCCTGTAGCTGTGAAGGTTAAGGTTTGAATTAAGTGCAGTGATACTGCACGGCGATCACGATCCACGTGGATAGTCATGCATGCCGTTTGAAATTAATCACCAGCCTGTGCCGAGGACTCCTTATGCAGACATGCAATGTAGCATGAATGTTAGCTGGCCACATCTGCACCTGTTTTGAAGTATATCTGCTCCTTTATGGTCCTGAGAGGACAATTATAACAGATATTTCACATGCATTCATCTTTGTTTTCACTTCTAGATAATTTGGTTTAGATACTCAGTTTAACTTTGGGATTTACACAGCCAGTTAGTCACTCGAGTCGCATTAATGTGCTCAGTTGTGAAGCTATTTGTAGTGTGGTTTGCTGTCCCCAGATCTCAGTAATTTAATTGGTAAGATTTTCATCCTCACCAATAAGAGCCATGCCCAAATACTGAATTTCCATTCAAGTGTGTAAACTTTAAACGTTGTTTAATGCTGTTTATAAGTAGGGTGTGGATAATGGACCCTGTGTGTGCTACCAAACATCATAAAATCCAGTTACTGTTTACCCAGAGTTGTGTTCAATATACCAGAAACTGTTTAGCTTTTAGTCTTCCAATCAGAATGATTTCACAGCTAAGTTATACAGTTCACTCCGAAGTCCAGCTCATGTGAAATGAGTCGGTCATAGTTTGAGACAGCGTCTTTTCTCTCACTGCCCGAAATGCCAATATTCAGTGACCGTGTATGTTTTGATTTGATGAGGATTTGTCTGTAATGCGCCAGTAAACCCAGCTATGGATGAGAATTGATTTTCCCCCACTGGTGGGAGCAGTCAAGCATCATAAGTAAACCACCAATTTATTTTTTCTCTTGGCAATAAACTTATTGATATTTTGTTGACAGGGGACATCAATTAGGACTACAGCTCCACTGAACATCATTTATACTTCTTCAAACCTGCTATTATATTACCCTTCACATTCTGCCACTGCAAGCTGTAATCAATACTTTATGATTTGAATGCACTTTGCTACTACAGCTGGTGGTAGTGCATAATGCAGTACAACCTTCAAATGTTTTGCATTTAGTTTTCTGAGCCATTATGTCCTCCCTGCGGTTTAACAACATGGATGAGCTTTCTCTGTATATATCAAGAAGTGGAAGAAGTTGTTGGCCTTGCCTCACAATTGTTCTCCTGCAGTGCTGAATGATCGGTGTTTGGAAAGAAATACTCTGACACGAGCATTTGTCTTCTTCATTTTTGCTTGCTGACCTCTGTGCTATATTGATCTTTTCAAGATATCAACTGGCTGGTACGCAGGGTGCAGTGCCAGTCAGCCTTTGACCGCTTCACTTTATTTTCCACCAGCGTATTAAACTCATCACATCCCAGAAAACATTTTGAAGCTTGCAAGTTTACTGCAGATTTTGCATCAGTAAGATGCATCTGAAATCCATCTAAATTTCTACATACATACATACCAAGTATTTTCAATACAACTTGTTTTGATATAGGTCAAAATGTAATTTATTTCTAGCTATGCAGCAACATTGGTTGGCCCGGACAACCAATGTGAAGACTGTGGAGGAGAGGCACGAGATAAAGAAGCCAAGAAGGAAACTTGAGAAGGAGATGAAAAGGGAGAGAAATTCTTGTAGAGTAAGGGCAAATAGAATGAGAGAAAAGGACTAAACTAGGAAAGGGTAAGGATGGAGAGAATGATAAAAGAGAATATAGAACGCTGGGAAGGTTCAGCCTGAGAGAATGAGACAAGAGAGTGAAGAAGGAGGCAGAAACCGACACGTAAGCAAAAGACAGAGTGAAATCCCAAAGGGCTTCCTTTCTTCTAGCAGTATCCTCTGTTTTATTTTGTCAGTAAGTTGGAGGAGGAGGAGGAGGAGGAGGAGGACAGGAAACCACTCTCGCCTGTCTCTTTGTGGAGAAGGGTGGAAGAGACGGCGTAACCATCTTCCCCTGATTGCCTGTTTGACACCAGTATCATGCAGATTTCTAACCGATATCCCGCAAGACAGGTGGAGACAAAGTAATGGACGAGGTTTCGATGCAGACGAGAGCGAGGAGCCTTATCAAACATGAGGGGCACCCTAATGTCACGCAGGAAAAGGATGAACCAGGCTGACTTTTATTCACCTAACAAGACACAAGATGTTTTCCTATGACTAAAAGTCAAACCTCTACTGTAGCTCCTTAGCAAACAAAGAGCCTACAGTTTGCTGGCAGCTCTGAGACTTGTGGTCTAGATTTAGCATTGAACACCTACAACATTGTTGGACTCAGAATGGATAGTATCATTTTTATGCTAATGTTTATCATTATTTACCACGTTCATGATATTGGTTTAGCATATTTTGTTTGCACTAATTAGCACTTAACACAAAGTACAGCTAAGGCTCATGGGAATTAGTTTTGAGGGTGTTTTGGTGATAATGGTGCTAGATGAAGAGACAAGGAGTCGCCAGAGTGATTACAATTCCTCCTGAGGGGAACATGAACATCTGTGCAAAATGTCATGGAAATCCATCCAATAGCTGTTAAGACATTTCATACAAGAAAGACGAATGTCAACCTCATGGCGGTGCCAGAGGAAAAGTCGAGGGACCACCAATGACATTAGGATTCATCTCTTGGGGACACTTAAGGTCTGAACCAAATTTTGTGCTGTTCTTCTTGGTGGATGTTGACCTGCTGGTGGCACTAAATAAAAAGTCTGCATCTCTGCCTCTGGAGATGAGGAATGTTTGCCCCAAGTTTCATGACAATCCACGCAATTGTTTTTGAGATATCTCGAAGTTTTGGACAGACTGACCAATCCAATTGATCAACCCACATTGTCACCTCTACAACCACGTTCCTTACATGGCAAAAAAAAAAAAAGCCCTGAGCTGTTGTGCAGCTGAGATAGTACCAGAGATCTATAAAGCAGATTCTTCTGCACAAACTCTGGACAGTCGGTGTTAGACGTATCTGGGTTGGGAATCCTGACTAGGTACACTTTGCCTGAAGGCATGAGCCAAGGAGAACGAAGCCATCTGTGCCAAGGAGACATGACAAGGCATCCATCTCCCAACCACAGCTTTAGTGACAGCTGGAGAAGTGAGATGTTTAATATTTCATCTCAGACAGGCACATCTTCCATGGTTTTCTCTGAGCAACAAAGCCATTTTTCACCGTTCATTAGGATTTTGCTATGCAATCAGCCAGCTGGATAGTGAGACAGAAAAGTTTCCAATTAGACCGTTATGGCCAAAGACTCTGTAGTCATTTTATGCGAACTAACAGTGTTTGTGAAGTCTGCAGGTCTGAGTGTGTGTTTGTGTGTGTGCGTGCATAAACCTGTGCATTTGTGTGCATGGTCTGCCTTTGTATTTTGTACCATTTTGAGTATTAAATTACAACACAAACTGCACGAAACATTAGCGACAGATAACCTCTATTTTTATGCAGAAACCTTGTTAGAATACTAAAACTGCTCAGTTTCGGCTGAAAAGAAGAGAATAGGGGTTTCGTTATGCCACAGTGGTCCCAATTGGGGCATAGTTTTGGATTTTAACTTATCTCCAGTGCATTCTGCTCCCTCCAAACATAACACAGCTTCGGGCTCTTTCCAATGCAGGCCTGGAAAGCAATTATGGATGAAGATGGGGAGGGGTAGGGAGGCGCTGCCTCTTGAAAAGCAGTCTCCCAACGGAGTCATCTCACACTCGGTGCCTTTTGGCATTTTGTGGTTAGGGAATCACTGGTGAAGTCATATAGTTTCAACCTAAAGGAAGTGGAGGTAAATTTCTGGAGGCATGTGTCATAAGCTGAAAGGTGGTTTCATGCTTGTCCGTGTTTTAACCTTTGGTGCTTGGTAAGCTGTAGCCTGTGGAGTGCTCTCCTTGTTTGGCCCCCGAGAGACCTGTGAAGGATCTGAAAAGGTTAAATTATGATAAATGGATGATACCTTTTGGCATAACATCGGGAGATAGATGATGAGACTATTGTCGCCTTCCACTATCATTTAGAGGGAATGCAATGAGACGGCTGGCAGGAACCATTGCAATAAAGCCCAATTTCTTTGCTTTCCCTTCCTCTGACTCCGCTGACACACAAGGCCAGCAACATTACTCAGCTCTTTAGGCGTGATTAATGAGCATGTCCTCTATGGTTGGAGAGAGGGATGATGAAACTGTTACTTGTATTTTACGTAATCGCTTTCTTTAAGCCATGAGCGTCCCGCCAACACCCCACTGCTCCCCTGCAAGATTAGAAACATATTGGATACCCAGGTTATTAATTATGGAGACCTGGAGTTTGCCAAAACAGTGAGATTCATGGGCAAAACAACAGCGAAGAAACAGCCTCCTGTAGCCTTGCAGTGTTTTGCTGATGTGACATTAAATTGTTGCCCCCACGATGTCTGCCTTCAGTCGAAACAGTCCCAATTACAGAGTGGACTTTGATGTATATGGCAACCTCCTCCCACACTGAGGAGATGTTGTCATGGTTGTTCAATCAGAGGTTTTTTGCCCTTGTGCTCTCGCTGACGGGCCTACTGATTGTACCTTCATTGCTACTGAGGAGTAAGCATTTTTCATACAGAGATGCTTCCGCCTCCTTTTCCTTCCTCTCTGCTTGAGGGACTCACAATACTCACATTAATTCAGGTTGTATCAACTCCAGGGTCTTTCATGGGACCCCGTATCTCTGTAGTGTAAAACAGATGCTGTAGATGGTTCATACTCTCTCTGAGCAATTTCAGACGATGGTGCTGAAACAGGCAAATTGTACACACAAACTTGTTTCCACAAGGGGAATGAGGGTTCACTGAATAGTTTACTGACCTGGAAGATCGTGTAAATCATATAGATCTGATCTTTTTAGTGTGACATTTTAGACAGCGCTGTCGCCCATGACCACCCATCAAAGCAGCCAAACAATGGAATATGTTTTAGAGGAATTGTTCTCAGAGACATGTTGGATTTTTGCCAAGGCTTTTTGGAGGCTTGCGGTGGACTGACAACATTACAAATTCTCCATATACACCTAGCAACTTAGTGCATGTTGAGTAAATCAAATATCAAATCTTTAAATCTTAAATCTTTAAAAGTTTAAATTCATCCAGGACGTATTTAAGAGTGATTAAAAAGTGATTGCTCAAACCACTTTGGCAGGTGATGGGGTGCAAATGTAAGGTGTAAATGCATACATAATGTCTCTTCAAGATGCAAATCTACTCCTCCTCAAGTAGCCATGTCAGTGAGACCTTCTAGAAGTAATCTATGATAATATCAGCTAAAGTTGCGCTCAAACCAATGAGTAAAAAGTGGCTCTAGAAACTTCACAGAAAGCACGCCATGTTCTTGCAGCCTTTAGTTTTTGTATCAAAGCTGCTACATTACGGCATCAAGTGAATTACCACCACCCTCTGGACTGCAGCTGACCCTAATTTGCATGTAGGCCGGGAACACCGAGACGGATTGTAATCAGATTTGTAATCTGCTTTACGGAGATATGTGTAGCTACACATGTAAATGAAAGAGAGTTAACCCGCGGCTGGATTTCATCAGGATATAGTATGATTAAAATGAACAGTGAAAATGGGGCCTAATGCAGCTTTTATGTCGTGTGGGATGTTAGTGAATTGTGAGCTGTCACGGCTTTATAATTCTTTACAGTTGTATGAGGATTAAAATACTCTGCAATGCCAGGATGTCACTGTATCCATTAAATTTGAGTTTATTGACATTAAACAGTGCAATCGTATTTGTTTTATTTTCATGTACTTCCACATTTTTGAGTACCAAGTCTAATACATGAGAGCTTTTTGAAGTATCTTCCATTTTCTAGTCATTAGGAAAAAGTCAGACTTGTAAATAGTGTCCATGTATTGCACTTTTACGTTGACACCCACGTCTTTGTTATCAGAGAATCTACCTTTGAAAATCCTGCAGAACGCTGGTCCTCATTTCAAGGAAGGGAAAATAAAAGCCAAGTATTTGTTGGTACAATAGATCAATAAACAGGCTTCAGAATAAAATACTTCATTACACACCAGGAGATGGAGATGGAGTGTGCTCCGTGTAAATGAATACTAGCTGTGCCACTGTGATTCAATAACATGGAGTGGAGAAAAGGGCAGAGTCAGTCATCAGTCTGCAGAAATGTTTCCTTGTTGTTTTGTCACTTCTCTGATTGCACACTGTCTCCATTGCTGCCGGGCCAGAGGTGTTAGTGTAGTTCTACAGTAAACGTGGACAGAAGAGGGAGTAGTAATTTAGTGTGGAGGACAGACTTTGTCCTTACAGCTCTGCCTGTTTCCACACTTGTTCACATCTTGTCGATCATTGTGGAAACTCGGTGTGACTGTTGGTTTGTTTTGTTTCAGAAAGTCAGGAAAATTGGAACACTTGAGCGCTTTACAGCTGTCCAAACAACACCTGTGAGAAAAGTATTTAAGCCTGTAGACACAAAACCTCTGAGATAACTTAGAGAAGTTGGTATACATCGCAATGTTCGCCTCTGATCTGAACTTTATTGAGATCTTGGACAAGCTTCAGTAGTCGCAAGTAGGTCACACTGACATTTAGGTCAACAGTGGAAGTTTCCATGATTGTCAGTATGGCTAAATTGATTTTAGATGGAGAGGCACAGGGTGTAGTGGATGTGGTCTAACCCTTCCTGGCTCAACACAGTCTTATCAAAACCTTACTGGCGCAGTTTCATGCAGATAAAAAGATATGATATACAGTAGACATGAGAAGTGGGACAAGTAGCTGGTTCCACAAATGTTTTTTCCTGATATGTATTCCTGTTTCAACAATATACTCAGAGGAGAAGGAGCCGCCACTCAGCGCTTTGTTTGTGAACATCTATAGTTGCTTTAGTCACACACTCTGATTGGTTGTTTCAAACCAAAATGCACATTGGGAGTTTTTTGGGTTTTTTTACTTTTTATGAAAGAACCAGATATTTCAAGCATAGTTGCTCATCTTTTGAACTGATGATCCACACATGAAGAGTTCAATGCTGATCCAAGCTGTAGAAGAGCTCCAACTGTGAATAACTTGTCTGTTGAATGGGAAATTAACTGGACTTTTACTTCCACTTCGCAACTCTTCTGTGGTTAATTAAATTAAATCATGTTAAAGATTTTATGAAACAATTATTTTGTCTCCTTAGAACCACAAAAGACTTTACACTGTCAGAGGACACATACAGTAACTAAAAACAACACTTCCGGTACAGTTCTGGTGCTGCTTATAATCTGTCGAAAAGCCTTCAAGAGGTGATTCAGGGCTGCAGAAAATTTCAGATCACTCTAAATATTGTTGCTCGAGTTGCTTGATTCTGTGCTCAGCTTCTGCAGACCACAATTAACCTAGCCCTGAACAAACAACAAATAGACTAAATTATAGCCTGACAGCTTCTTTGTAGAATCAATGGATGCTTTTTCTTTTAGATAATAAGCCCAAAATCAAGTTGGATCTGTGTTCATTAAGAGCCAGCAGGCAAGTTACTTTTTAAAATGTTCCTCTAACTTTTTGTAATTAAATAAATGAAATGCATTGTTGGCCAGTGATACAAAACAATCTAATAAAAATGGAAAGAATTTCCTTATGAAACATTTGGTGCAGCACTTGAGTAATTTGACTTTTGAAACGTCTGGCTCGTCTCACACTGCAGCTACTGGCAGTCAAGATAACCAAATGGAGCTGTGAGTGAAAGTTCAACACTTCTTTTCCTTCAGTTCTTCAGTTTATCCTTCAAATCGAAGCGCTCTGCTTTGGTTAATAGAAGTTCAGAAGTGGTCTCCAAATACCCAGATTTCCTCCAAGATCAGAGTTGATGCTTTGAAATTCAACAAACTTCAGTGTCAAAACATCAACTGAGCTTCTGAAGAAAGATTTGGTATAAAAAACATATATGTTGTTAACTTTCTTAATTGTCATTTTTACACCATAGAAGAATGATATAAAGACAGCTGGCTAGAGCTAATATAATTAACAGATGCAGAGAAAGATTATCTGTCTATTTATGAGCTGAGGATGACTCCATTTCCTCGGCTTGTAATCAGTGCTAATTCCGCCCTCCATCATCATCTCATTAATAATACAACGAAAGCCTTGATGATAATGGTAGCATCGTATGACTAACTAACTAACTCACTAATAACGGAGAGGAATGGCATCAAATGCACAGGCATTAATATCAGTTTTAATGCTTCTTACACTCCTCATCTTCTTACAAACCTCAGCCACAGAGTTGACGGATGTGCTGTCATTTGTACACTTGAAAAAGGATTGTATTTAAATATTATTCTGGGGAACTTGACTTGAGTATGCTACTTCATACCTTTTTATTTCACTACAATTCACAGAAACATTTTTTACTTTAGTACTTTTTAAGTACTTTATTCATCTGACAGCTGTAGATAGTACTTGTTTTTCAGATTAAGTGCAATACCACTGTTGTAAATA
The DNA here is from genome assembly GCA_036365135.1 of Miichthys miiuy. Classification (NCBI taxonomy): domain Eukaryota; kingdom Metazoa; phylum Chordata; class Actinopteri; family Sciaenidae; genus Miichthys; species Miichthys miiuy. Next base: position 7,231,983 of record CM071617.1, on the reverse strand, counting down.
TAGAGAGCTGTACATGTGTATTTGTTATGATTACATTACTTATGATCAAAAACTAGCAAGTTGACAACTTTACTAACAGTCAGCAAATAAGACATAACAGCCAGCTTTAATAACTTTGTACTCCAACAGCAAGAAGCCCAGCTCGGCGTCTGTCTTTCAGCCTTTTATTTCACAAAGCTCTCGCCAACGACTAAAAGTCAGTCCCAGATTTACTCTTGTCTGGGGGCTTGCTCACTCTATTTTTCTCTTCTCAGCTTCTTCATCAACGTTCCCTTTGTTTTTTCTCCTCTGTCATTATGTCTGTAGAGGCTGCTGAGCACCATTACATTGCCCGCTTACCCAGCTCCGGTTCTGGCACAACACTACTGTCAGTATTCACCCACGTCCCAGGCCTAAAGAAAACTCCTCTTCCCAGTGGTACAAACATTAACACTCCCCTGATGTTTTGAGCTCACAGTCCGGGCAGCCCGGCTAACAAACTGAGCTAACAGCAGTCCATCATGAAACTCTGTAAATCAGAGAGAGTTGAGGCGGAACAGCCGGAGGACATCAGAGGGAAACCAGAAAACATTTTCTCCATAAAATATGATCCAATTTCAATAAAATCATCAAACTAGTTGGTGGTGTGTGATTTAGTGCCTTAAAGCGTAACATTAAATGATTTAAACCTGATATATTATGGTAGAAAAGTTACAGTATTGCTTTAAAAGTTTACAATAAAACTTTGGATAAGCTTACAAAGTCTTATGCAATGTTATCACGAGTTAGCAGAGTCATTTCCTCTAAACTTCTCAGACTGAGTCATATAAATACTTGTTCAAGGCTCAAACAAACACAAAGATCCAATATTTTACTAAGAAGCAAATATTTAAAGTAAAGTCCAAATGTATACAGATCTGTGTATCTTAACTTTGTTCTTCTTTCCTAGTAGACTATTAATCCTCTCATGAACTGTCAAATGTATTTATTTATTGTGAAGGGGGACAGACTCTGTGATGGGAACCAGTGATGTAGTGCAGGGTATATTCATCAGTCTATCCACTTCTAAATCCCATCTGATGCACATCACTCAATAATGTTCTGCAAGCTGATTTCATGCGTAGACGGAGTTAGGAATACTTGACTCAAAATGCATAATCATGTAGTTGTCTGACACGTTGGTGAGGTCAGTATTTATTGCCAAATCTGCACCTCCTCTGTGGCTGATACTGGCTTCATGATCTTTACTCCCTGAAGTCAAGTGACAATGTGGAAATACTACTGGCTAATTATGCAAGAGTACTCTAACATGTTGCTGTTTACAACACAGACCGTTTACTGATGGACTGCTTTACGAGGAAATGTACCCACTTCTTCAAGCACCACTACACCACTGTTGGGAACCACTAGATTAAACTCCCAGATGGTGTATAAAAAGAAGCTCCTTACAAATGGATGGATCAGTATTAATAATGTTATAATGCATCACCAACAGGGGACAATTTTCTGCAAAGTAAGTGCTTATACTTTAAGTACAATTTGATGATAATACTTTGAAGAATAGGATCTTACTACCTCGTCTTTCACCGCTGTGTCTGTGTGGCGCTCACCTTTCCTTTAAAGTCGGGAAAATCGCTGATCAGGGCTCATTAAAGAGCACCTCCCAGACAGAAGGCTGTTAGCATGCATGTGTGCATTGTTTGTGTTTTTCTGAATTCCTGGTAGGCAGAATACACTCAGGATTAGATTAATGAGGCTCATCACCTTGGTGAAAAACTGGGACGAAAATAAAACAACAACCTCCAAACAGCTTTTTACTGATGTGAGTCAGCTTCAGAGCTGCTGGAATGAAATATTTCTTTCACTGTGTGAATGTAACTCGTTCATTTGCATGTTCCTAATCACCAGTTTGGCTATTATTGTATCTCAGGTGTGTGTCCATTATGTAAATGAATAGGCATTACATTAGCAATAAACATTAGCATCGTGATTCATTTTATTAGCATTTTCCTATTAAAGGTCTGTGTCTCATAAACAAGCCGTCTTCTGAGTTTCACTTGGTCACATCATGAATTTTTTTCATGCAGAGGAGCTCATGCAAACATGCATCCTGAAGTGCTTCACGGAGCAAAAAGTAAAAAATAGACAACAATGAATTGAATTTTGCAAAAATAGATAATACATAAATGCAATTCAGTGCATAGAAACCAAGGACCGATTCAGCCAGGGTCACAAGATAAATCTGAAGGGTTGTGAGATGACAAACAATCATTGGAAAGAAGAAAAACAAAGTGTTGATACACAAATTTCTACTCATTTTTGGACTTTTTCTTTTGTGTGTTTTTTGTGAAATATTGCTTGTTTTTATTTTACCTCTTTGACTTTGAAACAACTTTGAGATGTTTTAGATGGGAACGTGATTTTTTTGGCAGCTAATAACTCGTTAGTCAAGTTTCCATCCAAGTTTAACTGAACTTCCAGAAAGTCTGAAAAAAAAATTAAATCCATCCGCTACATGAATATTAGAAGACGGACGTATTAACAAGTGGCACCAATTTTCTAGTCGGGTGTCATTAAACCACTGCAGAAGAAGAAGACGACACTGGGAGATGGCTTAATTGAAAGCACTCTGGGTGCCCTGGTGGCTCACCTGGTTGGGCATACTGCATATCAAAGTCCTTACTGGCCTTTGCTGCGTGTCTGGTCCCGCTCTCTCTCTCAGAAATGTAGAAAAAATAATCTTTGAAAAATAAGAGCTTGAGTCAAACGATGGAAAAACATGATGTAAATACTGCATTTATGTTTGCTTCACGTCTTAATTTGAGGAACATTACAGTCTCCTCACCACTCCTCAGATCTTCTGCCATTTTGCGTGTCTTACATCCTGATTTGTTTTGTTTCTATTTTCTATTTTTGCCTTTTGTTTTTATGGATATGCCAACTTTTTCTTGCATAAAAACTTTTTTTATGCCCCCTTTTTCCCCCCCGAATCTCCAGAATTTCCATTCAAGATTTTGTACTTACTATGAATGCATAACAACAGGACTGGACACTGCCTTTATGTTATTGTGTGTGTTTTTGTGAATTTTTAACTAGCAAACAGTTACTACAGCTGTCAGATAAATGTAGTATACATATTAATGAGCTTAAAATACTAGTACTTGACTGAATGTAATTAGTTACTTTCCACCTCTGTAGACTCATACATGCACATGAGCAGAGAGATTGAAAGACACGCTCACGTGTCCTGCTTGCCAAAGTGAAATCTGTCACCTCCCAGGAGATTCTTCCTGCTTGACGACTGTTGTCACTGGCAGCTGGTGTTTTATACTCGTGTGCACACACACACACACACACACACACACCTTTTTGGTTACTGTCTCATTATCCTCTGTTCCAGCACATAATGGACACACTCCAACTAGAATATTTAGTATTGGAAATGTTTTCAGATGCAAGCAGAGCTTTCCCTCTCACTGGGACTGTACTATTGGCGATGTATTTATTGATGTCTTCTTTTTGTTTTTTCTTGAGCTGGTTGTTATATTGCGAGAACACAACAGTAATTGCTCCTTTGGGATTGAGCTCGACAGGATTTATTACACTCACACTCCAAGATTTAACAGCCAGTCTCCAGATTGGAAGAAGAAGTTTTTTTGCGTTGGTGTGAAATTGCCTGTTTGCCCTTGTTCACAACAAACTTGTCATCTTGAGTTTGACGCTTAACAGTTCGACTGAGTGCCATATTCAAATTTCTTCCCACTGCCCCTACCCATGCATATATTTGGCGTCACGCTAGGATTATATTGCACCTTTTATCTTTCAGTTGCATTTTCGACTCGCTGTATCTTGTGTAGAAAAGGGACTTTTGCAGTGCAGAGGTGGACGTGATGTGAACATGAAGTAGCGGCACACACCTTGTGCTCACACGTCTCTTGCAAGTCATTACACTCACCAAACTTCTCTTAACGAGATCATCTTCTCGTTATCGATTCACTCCATTGTTTACTGTGCTGTGCTGGGAGATGGGGAATTATGCCCATCATCCCCAACGATCTGAGAGGATTATGGGAACATATCAGTCCAACGCATCAATAAATGGTGTGATGATGTTGGTGGTCGTGAGCTCGCTCGCAAACGCAGAATTGACTTCAGGTGTCTGGGTGCACTCAGAAGAGTGAATCCTGCAGATGTTTTAATGATGTTTGCAAGGCTGCCGCTTCATTCTCGCATAATGACCTTATCAGATGTCATAACTACGGCGGCTGTGAAGTAAGTGAGTGTGCATTTCTAACTTTCACTCATCAAAGGATGCCTCTGAAATCCCTCCGTGTCTCTCTGAAAGCCCTGCCCTACATTTTCTGGTCTCCAAAGTGCTTCTTTCTCTGACAGCCACTCCTTTTTCTTGCTCCTCTTTTTCATCTATTAGATTGCCTTTCATTTTCCTCCCCTCCTCAGCCCTCCTATGTCTGTCACACTGCCCCTCCTCCCCCCCTCTGTTCGTGTTTCTCACATCTTTCTGCCTCCCCCCTTTCTTCCTAATGTCCCTCTGTCATTTCCTCCTGACTTTTTTCCTCCTCTGTCTTTTCCGCTCGCCACCTCCTTCTGCAATTTTAGAGCAAAAAGAGGGAGAGAGGGAGAGATTCTTTGACCTGGTAAATTGCACCTCATCTTTTGTATTCATGCCAAGGCAGTCATTCCTACAGGGATGTGTCTGTGTGGTCTTCACAGCAGTGACTCTCTCCTCCTCTATCTGGGTAGAGGTTATAGGGACAAGCAATGGCTGCATCATTGTACAGTCTGCACCAGCGGCTAGTAGCCTCATATGGAGCCAATTAAGCCAAAGGAGTGTGTGTTGTAACAAGGCGCAATCCGATTCTCTCCACACTCTCCCATTGGCTTGACACGTCAGGCTGCCTGGGTCCAGTCTTTCCAGCAGCTCATACTAATAGAAACCCACAGCAAGTGTTCACCTCTTTGGTTCACCCACAGCGGACGAGGTGAGGAAGAGGAGGAAGCTTACATTTTCTCTGTGAGAGAAGAGGGAGAGAGGAACAAAGCAAGATGGAGCGTTCTTCTTTTCACTTTTTTCCGTGCAGGTGGTGAGGAGAGTTGGTGTAATGACACAGAGTCCTGCCTTCAGGGCAGAGTTGGCCTGCACATGAGCTACAGAGGTGTTTGGTGTTTGGTGTACAAGGGCATTTTTGATTGGGGAGGAAGTGCCAGTGTGAGACATAAATGAAGCTTCAGTGCAGGAAGACAAAATGATGCAAACAAAATATTAAAATGTCCTGTAGCACTGTGGTCACATTTTTGTTGAGACCGTGTCATAGGGATGATGCTACAAAGTTGTGGTCAATTTTAAAGACATAAAACGTGTAATAGGATTTTATTAGATTCTATATATGTTGTTGTGATATTCAAAAGCAGCGGTTTGTGAACCCTTTTTATTGAAGCAGTGTCTTTTTGCGAGATGTTGTGAGCCGTTTGATCAACAAGAGGATTTCTATCTCTCACTTTCATCATTTTTAGAGGCCAAGAAGTAAAACTAGATTATATGGTAAGCAAAGATTAAAGAAAAGCCTGAAAAATAAACAGATTTTTGTGCATCGGAATTTATTTTATTTTTTTTAAAGATTATTTTTTGGGCCTCTTAAAGCTTTATTTTGATAGAGAAAGCTGAAGAGCAACAGGAAATGCGGGAACAGAGAGATAGGGAATGACGGTGGTCGGATTCGAGCCCTGGGCTTCCGCAGCAAGGACTGAGCCTTCGCACATGGGGCGGCTGCTCTACCAACTGAGCTGAATACCGCCCCCTTTGTGCATCAGAATTGATTTTTCTCTGCAGTCTCGTCAATCATCCCATGACTCTTTGTCAAAGATGTTTTTATAGTTAAAAGAAACCAATGTGGACTATTGGTCCTTTTCCGCTCCACCACTCGGCCCCCAAAATGGACATAATGTCACAGTCCTGATGTGGATAATGAATAAATATTGAGCACAGCGACCACAGGCTGGAAGCAGTGTATTAGAGCTATTCAGTTTGTTGTCTGTCAGAGTGATATTGTACAAAACTGCATGTTGTTACAATTATGGCTTCTCCATTTCCAAACCTAGTACAACATGAGTGTTTCTACTGCACGTCCGCACAGTCAAAGTGAAACAAAGATGAACTCTGATTTGCAAGTCTGCCAAGGTCGTCTGGGGACAGGATATTTGTCCGTTATGTGGGCTTCAATCAAAACAAATAAGAGATGGAGTGAATACTCGCAGGTGTAATGTGGCTGTCTTCAAACTTTTTTGAAGGTTGGATGATTCATCGCCCTACTACGCGTATCACAAGAGATGTTATTGTCAGGAAAATGTAACTACAAGTTGTTTTTATGTATTTAACAAGCAGGTGGTGAGGACAGTCTCAATGTTACGCACCTCTGCAGGGGTGTAAATATAGACCATGCAGGCAGTGCAATGTGCTTTTACTAGTCAAAGCAATTATTCTAAATAAACTATAAATAAACTGGAGAAAAAAAAAAGATTTGATTAAAAGTATAATTTCTCATAGTTTTGTCATATACAAATGCAATGATGACTGCTGTCTAACGATTTTTTAACAGAAGATAACGTTACAATTTTCGCCAATGATATGAGACGGTTCACACTTCCTGTCTCATAAGTGGTCGTCATTTGGAAGTGTGAACGTTGTGTGGTTGGATGAAAGCAGATTGTGTTGAGCCAGAGTTTAAGTTTTAGTTCAGTTCTTATAGATCATCTTGGGTGAAACTAGACCAACTCCTCAGCTCCGACAGAGAGAAAAGATATCTGTTGCTAGATCTCAGGAGAGTGTGTTGCTGCTGAGACAGAGACAAGTCCTAAAAGTCCCTTTTCTCCTGATTTGTCTGAAAAACTTCCAGTATTTACTTCAGTGATTCTGGGGAGAAAGAATCGCTCATAATCTGAGCTCTCCCATTAGAGTCAATAAACTCAGGACATGCTGCCGTTCTAAAAGGGAGCGGCAGAGGCTAAAGCCTCGTGACAAAGATATACTGTAGGACGTGATTCTTCAGTGAAACGTCTCTTTTCTAAACCATCTCTGGTAATATGAATGTTGACCAATGTCAAGTCTATTTAATCATGTGATGACTGATCATTTACAGCAGCCTGAGCCTATTACAACAGCTATCACATATGCCACTCTTGTGCTGTATCTTCGCTCCGGTCTATCCCCACTACCTCCCGCTGAATGATATTTGATACATCTAGCAAAACCACAAATGGCCACGTTGTTTCCAAGCTGTAAACCAAAGTGATGTTTATTCTTTGTTGTCCGATCAATTAATGTAAAGTAAAATCACAGTCTTGTTTCAGAACAGGCTTTCTTTGGTACGCTCAAAGAAAGGTCACTTTATGAGAGGAGATGCTTTGCGTCATTGTGTTCTACACGATGAATTTCAAAACACTGTGTTGCTCTGTTAAGTGGATTTAAGATGAAGACTGTCTGTGGGAACTCTCTCTAACTGACACCATTTCATTTATTCAAGTATTTATGACCTGCCATTGAAAGCTGCATAGTTTTTGCATTGTTTTGATTTACACATAATTATACTTATTCCTAATCAGTTTTTTTGTCTCCCACTCAGGCTACAACAGTCTTCCCATTTGTAGAGATGAACAAAAACAGCATGAGGTCCTGCTTTCCTCTCGTCAGGCTACTGATCTGATGCCTAAATTCTGGATGAGTTTGAGTTCGTAGGATGCAGTTTTTGTTCAAAAGTGTCAGATGTATTTTGCAGTTGTGCGTTTTTGTCGTGTGTGTGTGTGTGTGTGTGTGTGAGTGAGTGAGAGTGAGTGAGAGTGGTGAGGTGAGTGAGGTGAGTGAGGTGAGTGAGAGTGAGTGAGGTGGAGTGAGAGGTGAGTGAGAGTGGTGAGGTGAGAGGTGAGGTGAGTGAGGTGAGTGAGGTGAGAGAGTGAGAGGTGAGGTGGTGAGAGTGAGTGAGGTGAGTGAGGTGGTGAGAGAGTGAGAGTGAGTGAGAGTGAGTGAGTGAGGTGAGTGAGTGAGGTGAGAGAGTGAGAGTGAGTGAGAGTGAGTGAGTGAGTGAGAGTGAGTGAGAGTGAGTGAGAGTGAGTGAGTGACAGACTTCCTCTCTAATGGTCGTACACTTTTTACTTTGATCACAAACACGTGCACACAGGCTCACATTAAGTCTTCACGACACAGCGCTGTCTGTGTTGAATTTCTGTCTTTTTCTGCGCCCCGCCACACACACGCGTAGTAAAGATCCCTCTTTTACACTCCTGCTTGCTTTTGAAGATCAGAGCCACTAAAATCCTGTGGATGATATCTGCTCTTGTTTCCAGCAGCCCTCCTCCTTTAACAAGATCATCAGCCGTGTCACCAAAAAACAAAAACAAAAAAAAAGAAAACACTCCGCTTCCACTTTTTAGGCCAGATGCTATTTTTCTTTCTGAAGTAGATAATTGCCCTCCATCAAACATGTCTGTGTTTCAAGGTGCTCACTGAAAACTCTGGCCTAATTAAGACCAGAGCGTCGGAGCAGCAGGAGCTGTCAACCTGGAGTACGACTGCTGACTGCTGGAATCCCTAATTGCCCCTGTTACGATATCCACTCTCTCCTCCTCGTCCCTCCTCCTCGTCTTCATTAGTCCTCAGCAGCGCTCGTTCCTCACCTCAGCTCTCTCTAATGACTGGTCAAACGAGCATGCTGGAAAAACAGCTCCAAATAAGCCTTCCTCCATCGACTGTGCCCTGCAGCACTCAACCTGCTGTGTGCTAGTGCTCGTCAGCACAATAGAAACAGGTCTGATTCTTCTCTACGTAGAGCGCCTTTACCGTCATAACTGAATTCACCTTTTCTCTCCGCTGTTGCCTCCAGCTGTTGAGATTTTACTCTAATTGGTGACTGCACTTGGACCGCCCCTCTCATCCTCTCCCTCTTCGCCGCTATCAAGTCTAAATGGTGTTTTGTTTCTGCAGTCCATCAGTCATTCTTTCCCAGTTTTATTTATATAGAGCAACAACAAAAATCACAAAAGTGCCTCAAGGAGCTTTATAATTGGTACAGTATACAACATCCTCTATCCTTAGACTCTGAATAAGGAAATACGCAGGAGGAGAAATAGATCAAATGCAATAAATGTTGTGTGTACAGAATAAGTCAAATATAGTCAAATTACAGCACAGAAAATAAGGATTACACTAGCAGTCAAAAGTTTGGACACATCTTCTCCTTCAATGTGAGACACTGAGGTTGTCATCTGGAATGGTTTTGAACAGCCTTGAAGAAGTTCTCACATATGCTGAGCACTTGTTGGCTGCTTTGCCTTCACTCTGAAGTCCAACTAATCCCAAACCATCTCAACTGGGTTCAGGTCTGGTGATTGTGGAGGCCAGGTCATCTGATGCAGCACTCCATCACTCTCCTTCTTGGGCAAATAGCCCTTATATAGCCTGTAGGTGTGTTTCGGTGCTATGGCAGCCATGCTGCTTAAGTTTGCCTTGAATTTTGAATAAATAACCAACAGTGTCACCTGGTTAGGGTGCTTTGCTGCACATGTGTTTCCACGGTGGGAACAACACATGCAGATACCACAGCGGTTAGAAACAAAAATCTGAAATTTGGACTCCTCAGAACGAAGTACAGATTTCCACTGTCTAATGTTGAGTTCTCTTCTTCTTGTTGGTCTCTCTCAGTTGTGGTTTCTTTGCAGCAATTTGACCATAAAGACCAGATTCATGCAGTTTCCTCTGAACAGTTGATGCTGAGATGTGTTTGCTACTTGAACTACTTGAACTCTGTGAAGCAGAGGCTTCAAGGCTTCAAGGCTTTATTCTGAGGTGCCGTTAATTGGTGATTTCTGAGGCTGGTAAGTCTAATGAACTTGTCCTCTGCAGCAGAACTAAGTCTTGGTCTTCCTTTCCTGGGGCAATCCTCATGAGAGCCAGTTTCATCGTAGAGTTTGACGGGTTTGCTTGCTTTCTGGATTGACTGACCTTTGTGTCTTCATGTCCATCAAGTAATGATGGTTTCTCTTAGTTGAGCAGTTCTTGTCATAGTATGAATTACTACAGTAACCGAATAGGGCTATTTACAGTATGCCAACCTCTGAACAAAAACTAATGGGATCAAACGCATTAAGAAGACAGCAAATTCCACTAATTAACTTTTGACAAGGCACACTCGTTGACTGAAAATTATTCCAGGTGACAACCTCATGAAGCTGGTTGAGAAAATGCCAGGACTGTGCAAAACTATCATCAAGAAAAATAAAGAAAAACTTGTGGTGTGTCCAAAACTCTGACTGGTACTGGTATGAATAATATGGATTTCCAGCATCTTCAGGTGTTGCCAAACAGACCTGAGCGCATGTCCATCAAGGAAATCCGGAAAGAGGATAAACACACCAGAGACAAAGCTGAAGCGCACCATTCAAACAAATAGAAAATAAACAAACACAGAAAGACAAAGACAAGGACAACATGTACATAACAGAGAGAGAGACAGAAGAAGAGGATGAATCTGCCCATCCATTTTATTTCTTTATCCTTGTATTTCTCCTTCCATCGCCCCCTCCTCCTCCTCCTTCTTCTTTTCATCATCTCATATCATAAATTGCACATGTTGGCTCACACAGCAGGAATCAGCTTAAGAAATTAACTTATTTTTTAGGGCATTTTTGTCCCTTTTATCTGATTTTTAAAGCTTTTTTTGCCCTTTTCACAGGCAATTTTACTAAATGATGAAACAATCCATTAGCATTGCAAATATCTACTTGATTCATCCCAGTGAAATTGGTTTTAAGTTAACCCTGCTGTTATAAGCGGCTGGTTTTTCCCCAACTAGACTGTCCTCTGCTCCACTTTGCTGATTTTCTTGTGATATTGGTTGTTTTATTTGTTGTTGCTGCTGCAGTCGTTTGGTGTTTGGCATTTGTATCTCGGGGTTAGCAATTGTCGGCCCACCACTTTTATCCAGTGAAATATTTTTTACAGGCATTTATGGTACCCAGAGGATACTGAATTACTTTGGTGATCCACTGACTTTTCCTGCAGTGTCACTTTAAGGTTGCCATTTGTGGTTTTGAGCATTTAGCACAAAGCACAGTTCCACAGACCTGCTAACATGGCTGTAGACTAGCTTCATTTGTACTTCTATATTTTGTCATGCCGTACATACAGCAGGAACTGTGATTGGTCAGCCTGGGCTTTATGTCTTCTTTGAGCATCTGAAACTTGAAAAAAAGTTTTTTTTAAAAGGCTCATTTTTAGTAAACACGTAAAAAAGGCATTTTGACTGCAGACATTCTGCTCAATGCAACCCTGACTGTGAGTGACTCAACATAAACACAGTGGCCGCACAGAATATTCTCATTCAGTAATGAAACAAGGCAAAGCCCTCGCTCATATCTCAAATTAAATGAAATAATGTGAACGCAGTTACTGTGGGAGTATAATTAAAGCAGGAAACGATTACATCACATGCAGTACATACTCTCTAATTAATTTGGTGCCATCAATGGGTGATGTATAAATAAAAACCTACACTGCACTGTAGGGAATCTGTGGTGGGTCTCCTGTTAATCCCTTGCATCAAGTATAAATATAGGCTAATGGCTGTTTGTTTCCGATCAAGACTCGCTTTGTTTTTCCTCACTCATGTGACACTGGAGAATGTGACCCATCAGTCAGGTTTGTGGGCAATAAAGGACAAACGATGCATTCACGGCCCAGTGAGCAACACATGAGCAGCGTAAGATGCAATAAAAGATATATTTATATGTATAATGAGGTTACAAGTTGCCCTTTTCTTTTTTTTTTTTTAAATCACTTTCAACAGCATATTTGCCTCAAGCCACCATTAATATCTAACTGTGGGTAGAAGTCCAATCTCTGAGGACACTACAGAAAAACAAAGGCGGCTTTGACAAGCCTAAAGGTCAGCTCGGAGGAGGTTGAAAATGCTCTGTATTTCCGGGCGATACCAGACAGTCAGATGACATCCTGCTGGGCTGGATGATTGCCGCCTCTCAACACTCACATTTACCGGCCATATCCTTTGCATCCTTGAATACCCGGCATCCTCCCTAAACCCTCGCTCAATCCCCCTTTCCTCCTACATTCAGCCAAACAAAATCTATAACAACACTCAAATGATATTTCTCGGCTCTGAGGGGGTATAGCATACGTCAAGCGTAATAGTTCACTGCAGTAAGTATGTCTTTTTCCCAAGGGACTGAGCTGAGTTGGGGGAAGGACGGGGAGTCGGGTGAGGAATTAAAGCTGATTTCATGCCCCCTTAAGACCCATGTGAGTTTTAGCCGCCAATTATTGCCTGTGTTACCCATGGGTAGTGAACAGCCCTGAGCGCCGACTACAAAGTCAATGAAGCCAGACGAACTGCACAATCTTTTCCAACTACAATCACAAAGTAATAATGTGTGATTATTTAAGTCCTCTGAGGCCTTTATTCCTCCCTGGTCTTTAATCACTCCATCCTGTACGCGGTCTTCAAATGCCACTCAGTAATGCCAGGCGTCTGACTCACACATGATGTCAGGAACAGACTTAACACCGGGAACACATTTTCACTGGTGAGCAGTATGTTTATTCAGTGCTCGAACAACTCCAGAACCCCCTCCCACCCTCTCCGTCTCCCTCCTGCTCTCAAGGATACCGCCTCCCCAGGTGGTTTGGTACCCAGCAGCCTCTTCCTTTTACCCCCCTCCTCCACACTGACTCTCAAGGTTAAACCCCGCAGCTCTGACAGCCATGTTTTCCTTGGGTCAGAAAGTCAGGCAGGGTGAGCGGTTTGGGCTGGCAGTGATGGTTCGTACAGGCCTGTGAGGGACAGGCTCGCTGGAGGCAGAGGAGGGTTCAGATGCCGACAGAATGAGGAGGAGAAGGAGGAGGGCGGCCTTTGCTGTCTGGGTTGTCACTCTGGCAGGTGGAGCAAAGATGTGACTGGCTGTTGTCTGTCTGCAGGTTGGTGTTTTTGTACTTTTAATAGGCCGCTGTAGAAGGATGGATGGGCTTAATGAAACCAGGACAGGCTCCCGGTGTGTTCCACAAGTGGGACAAGGTTACCTTCCATCCCTCTTAGGCTGGAAATTGCACTAAGAAATAAAAAATGATTTTGGCGTTCTGTGAGCTAATAAGTAAGTAGTATGCTTACTAGGTCCAGCTTCTCAAATGGGAGGATTTAAATTGAATTTCTTTGGCTTTTGGACCGTGAGACAGACCAAACGAGGCTTTTTCTGGGAAACTATGATGGGCATTTTTTTTTTTTTAGAATTTTTTTTATATTTAGAGACCAATCAACTTCTCTAAAAAGTAATTGACAGATTAATTTAGAATAATAGGAACAGCTCTACAATTATCACTTGTTGTGGAAAGGTCTGGAAAGGCCCCTCTTCAGTCACTTAAATAATAGATGGATGGTCTTTATCGTCCCTGCAGCGTGCAAATGTTCATGTCGCTCATGAGAAATACACACTATACATACAGCTGACATTACGGTCATATAAACATACACTATATGCAGCCAAACATAGGTGCTGAATGAATTATTTCAGTTTTTTTTAAAAGGTCTAGTTGTTCATGGACAGGATATCTTATACTGGTTGCAATGGCTTTAAACTTTGTGCACACGTTGGAGCCAATTAGGTCAGATAGTAGCGTTTCAAAAGGTAAAGCTGAATTCAAGGAAGGAATATTTGCCGTAAAATACACTTATCAAGTAAAATGTAGTGTTGTAATGAGGTATCTCAGCAGGGTATCTGCTATGGCAGAATGGACACAGCGCCTGCCAAAGCAGACATATGTTTTTAAATGCATTTCTAACCAGAATTCACAATTTGTTTAAAGAAACATGGACTCATGCTGCTCCGTTTTGAATTTAACAATGGAAAGGTTCCTGGAATGGTTTTTGTATTGTTAGATTGCCTCCAAAATAAAGATGGCTTCTCAGAAAATGTTTCTTATAAAATGAGAATGAGCTGAATGTAAGTGTTTGTTTTGTACAAACGTCCCCTGAAAATCTTCTTTTTATTCTTTCACTACGACAAAAATAACCAAATGATAATCATAATAAATTATTTAGTTTGGGTAATGACATTTCTGATTGCAGCTTTGATCAGGTGACGCTGATGAAATACACTTTGACAGTCAGAGTTTAGATGCTGTGAATGAATTATGATCAAAGGTGTTTTGTTTTGTTCAGAACAAAGCCAGCGATTTCAAAAAAATATATATTTTAATTATGAAGCATTTATTTATTCCCTCAGTCACTGAGTGGAGCACAATATTCACTTCAGTTTTGTCGAGGTTGAATTCACCTCAAACCCAAACCACCACATTGGATGGGTCATGTAATTCCGGCTGAAATGGAGAGCCTTGTCCAGACCATCCAGCCTATTTCTTGGTAATAGCCTGACCGAGCTCCCTGAAGAGGCCAATTCTGGCCAGAAAGGCCCACTTAAATTCTCCATGAGACAGAGGAAAAGAGAATAGGGTCTGTGGAGCCATTTAAAAGCCCCTGGGTGAAAATGGGATTTCTGACCTGCTCCACTGGTGCCTCAGCTCTGCAGCCAGATTGGCTGTCAAGGCGCTGCCAGGTGGGAGTGGGTAAGGCAGAGGGAGATGGGAGGAATGGATGGATGCTGCTGTTGATGGTGTAGACCGCCAGGACCTCATTAGCTGAACATTTCATCAAACACTATGGCACCGCGGTGGCTCTCACTGCCTCCATATATCTCTTTCTCTTTCTCCAGCTTTTTTCTTTGTTGTAACCACTTTCTCACCTTCTTCTCTCTGTCTCCTTCTCTTTCCCACCTCTTCTTTTCCTCCTCCTTTTCTCTCTCTCTATCTTTCTCCCACTGCTCCGTAAGGTCTCATTAACTAGACGAGCCTGCTCCTCTGGTAATCTGCCACTAAGTCAAAGTCTGCAGATGAGGATGATGATGACACACACAGCCAGCTATAATCGTTTGTTCTTGTTAGTTCCATGAAAATGTAAATTTGTCATGGCTATAAGAATGTAAATAACCACCATATTTCTGCTGGGGAGATATTTCAGGGCCCATTACAGGGCTCTGCAGACATGGTTTGCATATCATTGATTTTCAGTCCGGGGGTCTGTGTGGAAGCAGGGAAAATCTAAGACACACCCATGTGCACACATACAAAGTAGGTGTATAGCAGCCTCATATATGCACACACAACCACACCAGCAACACGTAGAGCAGCTTAGCGTGCACAAATAGGTCTAATGTTAATGATTTATGTTACGCTATAGGGAAAAAGAGGCCACACACTTAATGAACTACACATGTACAAATGTAACACTTCCAGTGTCTCCACAACAACGGGGCACAACTGGAGGTCTGTGTAGGAACGAAAAACAGCACATTAGGCAGGAAGATGTTTTTATAGTTGCAGCCATAGATGGAATAGATCTAGAGTTATTTTCCTGTTTGATTGATTTAGTCTATCAAATGTCAGAAAATAGGTGAATATGTCCATCACAATTGTTCCGGTTGACGTATTGAAATTGCTTTATTTGTCTGCCCACAGTTTAAAACCCAAAGATATTCAATTTACCAGCATACTGTAGAAGGCTAACATGAAGAAAACAGACAAATACTAAAGAAATGAGAAGCTGGAATGAGACGTTTGTTTTTATTTTTGCTGAATCTAATTGATTAATCTTCTGTTATTCGGACTAATGATTTCAGGTCATCTTAAATCGTGTGTTTGACAGTTCATGAAAAAAAGATTTATTTGTTCATTTTTATCGCTGTGGTGTTTGTTTTTATTTAAACCAAGCATAAAGAAAATCAACGAACAGGAGGCCACACAATGAATTATCATGTCAAAATAAGTAATTGGCAAGCAAATGTAAAAATAAACAATTCATATCCATGTCCATTTTTCCTTTTATACAACTCCATGTATCACCCTGCTTTACAGCTCTTCTAACATCTGGTCATCATCTGTCTTAGATTGTAACAAGTTTTTGGATTTTAGTATTTTAGTTAGCTGTAATATTTTAGTGGTTTGAATAACTGGAGGGGAAAAAAGGACAAAAACTTAGCTTATTTTTCCTAAAACAAGTGACATAAATCTGCCAGTTGACGATTCATCTTCATAAGATATTTGCTGAAAAATGTACCTGACTGATCAAATAACTTCTGATGAATGTGTCTGCATAGGAAGCTAGAAGGCACTTAACCTCCGCCAAGAAGGTGCTGTTATGATTAGTTTAACTCATATTTTGGATGTCTGCTGTGGTTGAAGAATGTTTTATCATATATGGGATGTCCTTTTCCAGTCCATAGGAATGAGGCAAACCGTTTCAAAAATTAAGATTCTTCAGTAAAATGAATGCTGGTTGGTCGATCAGATATGTGATGCATTAAACACTGACTCAAGAAACAGTTAATTAACCATCTGTCGTGTGTATGAATGTATTTTTTTGCATTGTTACTCAAGTAACTACCCGTTTTTTCCTGCTTCTTGTTTGATGCTGAAGAGAGTGCAGCCACCATCTGATAATATTGTTATATAACATGTCACATGTTTGATTTTATCAGAACATCAAGATGAGAAAAGGACTGACATTTCCACTAAAGTGACTGTCAACAGACTCTTATTTTACTGGTTACATACATGATACAAAGCATCTGGCCTGCAGTAACATGTGGACCTTTACAGTCCACAGTCCAAAGTATTTGTGTTGGCAGAGCCAAAAAAATCTGTTGTCCCTTATTAATGTTTAATAAATGGTGCTTGTATATGAAATAAAGCAAAGCTATACCACATTAAACCTATTCTCTGATTGGTTGGAAGCAATTTCTGGTTTGTTTCATCCTGATTTGAACACCAACATGTTGTGGTTTCTCGCTCTTGGTGAAGATGAAGTACAAAATGGATTTGTGTGTATATTTAATAAACATATTCATCATGTGTTCTGTGTTATCAGTTGTATATCACTTGTATTCTATGCTAAATACTTTAGTTTCAGGTTTGAGATGAATTCAGTATGAACTGTTGTTTTGGAGGTAAACACACGTTCCTGTGTTGTGTGCGAGTGGGAGAAGGATTTAAGGTGAATCCTTTGTAAGACCTCAGGGTTTCTACCAATCGCAAAGCAATATGACAAGCTACATATCCCCAGCAGGCTCTGTCGCTACCCATTTGTCAACAAAGCATTTTCTGCCTCAAACACATAGTGAAGCTTTTCACCAAAGTTCCCTGAGGTGTGCATTTCTGTCTGCTTTGCATATTTTTGTATATACCAGGGCTAAACAGAACTTTCAGAGCATTTTCTGACTTCTGGAGAAAAAAACAAATATGGTGCAAAACTAACAGAAAAATTCTGTTGGCAGAGCTGCAGGGGCTTCCACAGGGAATGGGGAGGCCAAATATTTTCATGCACAGTATGTATTTTTATTTTTTTTCTGTGTTTACTTCATGTTGTTTTTCTCCTTTCTTGCTTCCATCAATCAGCCTCTCAGGATGCACTGCCAGACCTGCGCCCTGGTGACCAGCTCAGGTCACCTCATTGGAGGCGCTCGGGGTGAAGAGATCGACCAGGCCGAGTGTGTCATCCGCATGAACGACGCCCCCACTGCCAGGGGTTACGCACGTGACGTCGGACGCCGCACCTCCCTGCGCGTCATTGCTCACTCCAGCATGCAGAGGGTCCTGAGGAGTCGCCACGAGCTGCTTAATGCCAGCCAGGACACGGTGTTCATCTTCTGGGGCCCCAGCAGCTACATGAGGCGTGATGGGAAAGGCCTGGTGTACAACAACCTGAGACTGATGAATCAGGTGCTGCCCAAACTCAAAGTCTACATCATCTCCTGGCAGAAGATGCTGCAGTTTGACGAGCTCTTCAAGAAGGAGACGGGCAAAGACAGGTGAGAGTCACGGTCACAGTGAATGTACGAGAATGCAGTAAGGAGGGAAGTCATATTTAGCATCAGCATATGCAAATAGATAATAAATATATTCCAAACATTTGTTGGTTCAAATGTGAGAATTTGCTGCTATTTTTTAGTTTTATGTCATTGTGAACTGAGTATCTTTTGAATTTACACTGTTGGTCAGACATGAAATGCCATTTGACAGCTTCGCCTTGGGCTCTAGACAATGCATCCATCCATTCATCTGTTTTCCATAACTGCTTATCAGGGTCATGGGCGGCTGGAGCCGATCCCTGCTGACACTGGGTGATAGGCGGCGTACACCTTGGACAAGTTGCCGGTTCAATCACATGAATGACACACAGAGGCAAACAACCATTCACATTAACACCTACGAGCAATTTAGAGTCACCAATGAACCTGCATGTCTTTGGACTGTGGGAGGAAGCCCCGAAGCACCTGACACATGAACATTAACACAGAACTAATCTGTATCAGGGACTGAGGTTCAAAATAAACGTAGAGTAACCTTAAATCAACTTTTTCACACGTAAACAAATGTAGATGCAGTTATGAACGTGCTGTATGTTTGGTCAAAGGTCATTACATGACAACTGAGTTCTAACAGTTGGTTATAGTTGCTTTGAGTGCTTGTGGAAAGCCCAGAAAATCAAAGATATGAGAGAAGGCTGTTGAAAAAGCACACTGTAGCTTTTACAGTCTGTGTTGTCTTTTTAGAAAATAAAACTAGAAAGAAAAACAGACAGAGACCCAGATGTTGGAGTTTCCTGAAACTACTTGAATGCATCACCAAAGGAAATATTTCAAAGTGGTCAAAGCTCGGTGTAAAATAGTAACGTAACAAGGATGATGTACAAATGTTTTCTTCTCTACAGCACCTTCTCTCAAGATGAACGGTGATAGAAGGACTCAAATTTAATGAGTTCATGCTGAGTTCTCAGTCCTGAGGCCATTAATGCTTAATGAAAACACTACCATACAGACTCACACACACGCACTCTATCTTTGTCTGAGCCGTCGTCAGTGGAGACTGAATCTGATTTCAGGATAGATGTCACGGGAGAATTGTCGACTAGAGGATTTGGTGAATAGTTCAAACATCCATCCTTCAGGATCTTTAACCTACAATAAAGGTAAATGTTTACAGTGAAGTTGCTTCAGCTGTACTGTTATCCTCTATAGGATTTGGCATCTGTGAGGTTTAAACAAGGTAATTTCTGCTCTGTGGAGCATGGGAAGAGAGTGAGAGAGACAGAGAGAGAGAGAGAGGGAGTCTGAAAGAATTACATTTATATCTAATGTTTAAGAAAAGTTTAGGGAGATATCTGCATGAAATATTTGCCTTACTTTTTATAAAATTACAATATTTTTACCTAATTTATTAAGTTAATAGAATTTAAGGATTGGAAGGCTGTGTGCAGCCCTAATGGCAGAGTTTCTGGGTAATCGACTGTGCAATCGGCAACCCTGCGAGCCTGTAATTGTGATTATGGGTTACGCCATTTCCGTGACGGTAATTAAGATGGTGTGGGATGTTGTCACATCCACCCACTTTAATAAAACCAGCAGAGGAGCAATGAAAAACAGGTGTCCTTCTGCATCCTCTGTGTTAAATTGCCAAACCGGAATGAGCCTCAACCGGTAATTAAAGGCAAATTAGCTTTTGAAATAACTTTTTGTTTTTCTATTCAGTGTTTTATGTTCCTGTAATGTTTTATTGTAATTGCTAACAGCCCCTCTGTATTGCACTGTGAGTAGTGGTGTACTTTGCTGGAGTAAAATGTGTGGGTGGCAGGTTAGAGATCATTTAGTTACCAAAAGATCACAGGTTTGATCCATTTAACAGCAAATCTACCTGCCTGCTGTTGAAAAAGCTGAAAAAATGACAGCGCCTATAGTGGAAAACTATTCTGTGGCGACTTATAAGAAAAGGTCTAAAAGATGGAGGCACGGCAGGCCCACTGTGCATCACAGAGCAGCAGAGAGTACCCAGATCTAGAGCCTGAAACAGGAGCCTGAAACCTGAACCAGACCTCTTCTTAGACCCAAGCCAAGAATTAAATTCAGTTGAGGTAAAACACAGTGACCTTTTAAAGGCCACGTACTGATGCTCAGGTTCAAGGTGGGCAAATGTCTGCTGGGACCTAAGGGATGTATGTGCAGGTGTACACAGGTGAAATATATCCCACCGTATCAGGTAAGACAAAACTTAACAGGAGCGTCAGGGAGATGTCAGATAAGAACAGTGGATCTGAGCATAAAAAAATAAAAGAAATGTGCAATGGAAACTGAACTGGAGATGCTAAAAATGCGTGTTTACTTTCTCTGTGGAGTTTGCATGTTCTCCCGTGTCTCTCCATGCACAACAGCGTCCTCCCACAGTCCAAAGACATGCACTTCATGGGTTATTTGCTGACTCAAAATTGCCCAAAGGTGTGAATGTGAGTGTGAATGGTTTGTGTCAATGTGTCAGCTGTGATGAACTGGCGACTTGTCCAGGGTGTAACCCGCCTCTCAATCACCTCTGTTGTGGAGAATTAGATTAATGCATGGTCAGTTCAGTCAGATCCCAAGATGTCTTATGCTGAAAGGTTTATTGAACTTTAATCAAAATGGCGTCAGCTTTGCTAAACACGAACATGCAGCTGGAGAGAAGTCAGTGTCTCCTCAACAATCAAAGATTTAACACTGTCCATACAGTGACTTCAAGACATATGTTTGACCTTGTGTAACCCCGATACGTGGCGTGCTAGAATAGAAAATTCCCTCACAGGCTTCAACAGTTGTTGAAAAGGAATGAATGAACAAGAGTCAGGAATATATAGAATATATATAAAATTAAACAAAATAGAAACAAACAGAAAACAAAACTGAAGAAGGAAAAGTCTGCTGCTTGAATAAAAACAACATCACAGAAGATGTGTAATAAGATAAATCTAATACAGACAACATGAATGGAAAAGAGATCGCAAACAAGTGCCAGCTTTGTTCTGTGCCATTTTCACCCCTGAGGAAGGCTGAAATGGGGGGAGCAGCTGTAGCTCAGGTGGTAGAGCAAATCACAGGGTTGGCCTGTTTGATCCCCACCTCCTCTTCTTCACATGTCAAAGTGTCCTTGGGCACTGAACCCCAAGTTGCTTTTCAGCCACTGGGGATGAACGAGCCAGTGCATTCCTAATTGCCGGTCCCAAGCCCAGATAAATGGGCATCTGATGCGAAAGCCTATGCCAAATCAAATATGCGGATCATTACATCCCCATGCCGGATTGGCAGTGAGATGGAAACAGATGATTCACCGTGGTGACCCCTCTGCAGGAAGCAGCCAGAAAAAGAGAGAATACGGAGGGTTGAAATGGAAGCTGTGGACGGCCTTGGAAAAAGTGAGGCACTTAAATAAATAATGAACACCACACAATCTCTAATCACTTTAATATGGGCACACTATGGGCAAGTGGCCCGCTTGAGGAATTGCATTGTTTTTGGCACTTCCGCATTGACTTCATTTTCCAGCCACAGAGGTTGGCGCTTGGTTTTAAATCTCCTTCAACACAGCATGACGTTCATTTTGTGAATTATGATCCCATTTAGAGTAAAATAGAGGATAAAGCGGGGCGTGCTTTAGGGCGTGGCTATCTTCACCCCGTGATCAATAAGTCATTCTCAGTGAGTGCATCCACTGCAAAACACACCGCTCACAAAACTCAGACTGTCAAACTAGGCGATGCTCGAACATGAATCAAGATTCTTTCACTGCATTGCCGATTTCTAAACTGGTTTCTGAAACATACTTAAGTGAACTGTTACCTGTAAAATGAGAAAGTTTGTGACCAAGATGGTAACGTCCATAGCGCCAAACTGCACACGCACAGCAGATGTTTCAGCTTCAACTAATTACACCCAATCACTCCTACATGTGACCTTCACCTCTCAGCAGTTGCATAACAGCAATTAGTTTGAACTTAATGATGATACACGTCTGCTCTTTAGAAATCAACACAATGAAACAACTAAAACCAGAGCAGCACTATTCTTGTTCTCCTCTTTTACATGAAAAAAACATCTTGACTTATTCGATCCAGTCTTGAATTGAATATTATTTTGTTGTTGAAGAAACGCTTGCAAGGTGATATCATTTCTTCAAGGTAAATCAAGTTGTTTTCTTGTAACAGATGCCATTATATTGAAGTCATCTCTTTATGTTAGCGATGTTTGAAAGTAATCTCAATAAGATTTTAAGACTCAAGGATCAACACTCATTAAATGGGTACTTTTGCTCGATTTACACCACCAAACTCTGTAAACATGAAGAACGACATCATTCTCCTTCACAGGGATAAATCTGCTTTTACACTCACAGCTTGATTCCAGTCCTTTTTAAAGACAGCCATTGAAGCTAAGAGCTTGACATTTCACACCACATTATTCACCAGCATGTTCATAAACAAGGAAATGAGGACTTCTTAAGTGAGATTATCTGCATGCCTCCTGATTAAGACCTCTGTGCATCCGCCACAGATTGCTTGGTGACAAAATGTTGTGCTTTGAACTTTTAAAGTTTTCTAATTTGGAAAGTGTGTGTGTGTGTGTGTGTGTGTGTGTGTGTGTGTGTGTGTGTGTGTGTGTGTGTGTGTGTGTGTGTGTGTGTGTGTGTGTGTGTGTGTGTGTACCAGACTGTTGTCATATTAAAAGCCCAGTGGCTGTGTTTGCATATCACAACAAATCAACATGTTCCAGACAACCTGGGTCCTGTCTTAATTAACTGAAAATGAGAAGTGTGTGCTTCAGCTGCGATAGCATCGCTTTGGCTCCACAATGTTGTTGTTGTTTGTCGCACAGACAGATTCTAATAGAAAGTTAAAAGTCAGACGAAAGTGCTTTGTCACCATTCATCATACTTTCTGGTCAGTACAGACAGTAAAACGGTAAAACAGTGGGATCCAACCACTTGTAGACATTTTTCCAGCAAACGCGGTGTTGTTGTTTCAAAGGTCAGGAGGGGTGAAATAATGGAGCGGTGGAGGAGAGAGTTGTTGTTGCTGCTGTTTGCTTGATTATTGAAAGAAAACAAAACTGAGACTGTCTAAAAACACTCACCATTTTCTATATACTGCACTATATTCACTGTTCGCCAATATTAAATACAAACTTTTCCCACATATATGAGGATATATCTGTAACGCTTGCAAAGTGCTAAAATAGGCACATGTATGTACATAATGTGCTAACACTGGCACGCTAGCTGACTGTAGGCAGGTTAGCTTCCATGTTATTGAAATTCACACCCAGAAAAAAGCTGCGAAGCTGTTCAGTGCGTAAATTTGAATAACTGACATAACAACAGTGTATTAGCTCAATAACGCTAACATGTCAAAATACACAACGTGTTGTTAATCTTTAGAAAAGCATTCATCATGTCAATGTTAACATGTTAACCTGTAGGTCATGTAAGGTTGGCTTGTAATGATGTGTTACCACCAAACTCAAAGTGAATTTTTGCTTCAGGTTTATTCAAAGGGTAATTTGTGATTGCTCACAACTAAATATTCACCCGTACTATAGCTGTGTGAACCCAAAATTAATAGATGGTGATGCCTTTTGTTTGCAATAAACAAGTCTGTGTATCCAACACCCACCCTGGTGGATTTAAGGGAACTACCAAGCTAGACACATAATGATCATTGCAGGAGAAACTGTTTTCTTTTATGACCATGACAACTTGTTAACCAGCGTTAGTTGTTGGTGTTCTCTCTGTTTAATATTCATTTATAAATTGGGTCTAACTATCCTCACATCCCATTGGATGGGTAGGACGTTAACAACAGACTTGTTGACATGATGCACTACATCTTTTAGTTTTCCAAGATATTTTTTTTGCAGCAATGTGTTGGACTGACTATCATTGCACCACCTTACTAGCATCTCTAGAAATAATACACAGAGGCGTGTACACAAAGCCTTTCCAACCCAAGACAGCAGGGTTTATCTTCTTAGTTATACTTGAGGTTCTGTCTATACAGTCCCCTCAACTCCTTTCAACAGTCTGGGAACCTTTCCTAACTCCCCTACAGCTTCCCAGGAAGAAGTGTTTCTATTCCACCATCCCCAAACAGGGGAAATGTTCAGAATACAAATGCTAAACAGGCTTTTTATTCGTGGATTTTTGCCTGACGTGTATCCCCCCTACACTGTTCTGTCTATGAGAAAATAAGAGAAAGAAAGTCTGAACACTTTTTGTAAACAACCAGGTAAACCCTCCACTCCAAATGTGTCACCCTCATCAACCAGAGGCGAGCACGATGTCGAGATACCTGCCTGGTTGTTCTTGTCAAGACTTTTCTTATAAGGTCCGGGCTTTGTTTCTGTCTTGCTGAGTTAAAACCTGAGCTGCTGTGGATGCTAGTGTATATGTGTGGGAACAGACAAGAACAAGCTTTCTGAAAGCAGCAGGGTGATGAGATGGTCGAGAGATCCTGTCAAACTGCTCTTAAGCAAGAGTTTTAACCTCTGCCTCCTCGCTTTACCTCACATTATTTTAAAAGATATCATGACTTAACCTGGAAAAGTATCAAAATTAAGTTACGACTTATTTTGATGCTTATTTTTAAATCTTGTTTTAAGTCTATTTTAATTTTTAAAATACTGTCCAACCATGCTAGTGACATGGTTTCATGGATGGCAATGTTGGTCTCTCTGTCAGTTGGTCTAATACTTTAGTCAAGATAGAAATTGAACAACTGTTGGATGTATTGCGATGTCTTTTGGTTCAAATATTCGAAGGTACGAAGATGCCTGATGACATTAGCACCAAGCTCACAGAGCACAGCAGTCTGAATTGTAATATCTCTCTATTCTTTTTGTATCGTTTGTCCCAGTTTGTACTTTTATTTATAAAATCCAATGTGTAGGCCAATATAATACTAAATTGAAATTAAAATTAAAATTCATGTGACAATGATTTACTAAGGGTAGGTGGCCCTACAACAGCTTTCATGTAGTGTAAATGCTTTTAGTAGAACCCATTTAGTAAATTTAATCTCAAATGTTGAGCAGATGGTGTTGACGAACTGCAACTTTACAGTCACACTTTGAAAATGACTCTGTGGGAACTTAATTATAATTAAGTTTGCACCAGTTATTTATATTCATCTTCTAACCTCACCACCATTTTTTAATATTTCCAGAGGGGGCATCTTAAAATGCACCTGATAACTGATGCATGTATACATCCACTGGGCACCAGTCGCCATCCCACTCGAGATGAGGTTCAGCTGTGCAGCAGGGGGAGCATGACGGGATGCACAGCTGTGCCTGATTCAGCCGAAGGATTCAAATTTATCCCTGCTGAATTTTCTCAGCTCATACTTGAATATTTTCACACTGTGTGAGGCGACATGAACATGCATTTTTTTTCCTCCCACTCAAGCTAATTTATAAATTGATTTGATGAATACTGATCGTTCCAAAAGTGCTTTAGACCACAACAGCTAAACCTCCTGCATGACTGTGCTTGGCAATGATCACAGCCGTGGCTACAGGCCAACGAGCCAAGAGATCAACATCAGGAAATTTTCTGTCATTACTGCATGGTGAAAACAAGAGCTAGCAGCTATGTGAGACTGTACTTTTGCACAGCAGTCTAGGGATTGCCAAAGTACTTCTACTTTGAAAGTCTGTAGTCAAATTTAATGGCAATCCATCCAATAGGCGCTACTATACTTCATGGAATAAGTGAAAGCTTGTTAGTATATAAGTGACCTACTGAGAGCACAAGAGGAGATTTTTGCATCACTTGCCAGAACTACACAACTATTGGGCTAAAACACATAAAACAGTTTATTATTTCATTGTGTAGAAATTGGTATTTTTGTAATTTAGCATCCGAGTTTCAGAGTGTAATCCCGCTGTGGTAAATATGGACAGTTGTATATGTATATTTGTTATGATTATAATACTTGTGACCAAAAACTAGTGAGACAACAGCTTTTGTTTGGCTTTAGTCCTCTTTGATCTCTTCACCTCTGTCATTACGTCCATAGTGGCTTCTAAGTCTGGTTACTTTGTCCGCTTAACCAGCTCCAGTTCTGGCACAACACCGGCTCCGCTCACCGTCAGCATTCCCTCAAATTCTGGGCCTGAATACCTCCTGTTTCAAACACTAACACTCCTCTACCTCTGCTCTGAGCTCACAGTCCAGAATGCCCAGCTAAAAAAACTGAGCTAACAGCAGCTACAGTTTGCAGCAGTTTACTTTACTGTCAATCAGAAAACCCAGTGAAAAATCAGTGAAATGGTTGGTGGTGTGTGACTTTATTTATATATTTCTCACGAGTTACATAATGTGAGAACAGACAAATGACAGAGAAACACTCACCTGATTACAAGTCAACGTAGCATCAATATGTTATTTTATGGTAGAAAACTTACACAGTGTTGCTTTAACATGTTTTGTCATTCATTTTAGAAGTCTTACAGCCTGTTTCAGTTAACTTTCATAAGGACTTATTTATCTGGCTGTAAAAAAAGAAAAACAGGCTTAAAGTAATTTTTGTTTCGTCAGTTATTTTCATTTTAAGCTGAAGGTATTTAATGGTCCTTTTAGATGTGGTGCAAGTTTTATGACTCTGGAGCTCATTAAATCAATTCAAAACCAACAAGGAATTCAGACTGGACGGTTTGTTCATCTAACAGCATCCCGATGAGAGAGACCGCTCTGATGGACACTTAGATTTTCTCATGTAATGAAAATATAATTTCACATTTCTTTCATAACCGCATATCTTAGAAAAGTGTGATTAGTGCTCATTTCTTTGCAGGCGTGACTAGAAAACTGCAGGCAGATCATTCTGCAGCTGAAGCTTCAGTCATACCAACTATCTGCACCACACGCAGACCAAGGCTATGTCTCTGATTATGGGTTTGATTATTTGACAGGGTTCATTTGGATCAATCGATATGTAGGATGGATCTGTATTTTAATGAAACTGTGAGGAACCTGAATGATCTTGCAGCGAGGAAAATCGACCTCGGGTTTCAGATAAATCTTTATTATGCCACAATCAGATTCTCTCATTATCTTTCCCAGTTAATCACATTAAAAAAAAAAAAAAAAAGTGGTATAGCTTTTCATCCTTGTGGTCTCCCACGCATGAAATTCATCCAGCTGTCTTCACCCTCCTCCTCCTCCTCCTCTTCTCTGCAGGAGGATATCAAACTCCTGGCTGAGCACCGGCTGGTTCACTATGACCATCGCCCTGGAGCTGTGCGATAGGATCAATGTCTACGGCATGGTTGCCCCGGACTTCTGCAGGTGAGACAGTGGAGCTGAATGTAAAACATCACCGACAAGCACCATCGCTAAGAGTTTTTAAAGCAGAGCTGTGTATGCAGCTGCTTCAAGTGTATGAATTTATAG
Source organism: Miichthys miiuy (assembly GCA_036365135.1). Taxonomy (NCBI): domain Eukaryota; kingdom Metazoa; phylum Chordata; class Actinopteri; family Sciaenidae; genus Miichthys; species Miichthys miiuy. Next base: position 7,204,631 of record CM071617.1, on the reverse strand, counting down.
CAGCACAGTCACCTGATAAGAAAGATTAAAGCTTTAAATATAGTCAGGCAGCTGATAAATAAAATGTCAGTATGGCATGGAGGTGTTAGTAAAAAAAAAAGTCTAGCATTACAAATATCAAAACTTCACAGTGTTTTTTATATTTGTGTGCATCTGAGACATGAGAGAGGGAAACAGCAGATGTCTCACAGTACGTGAGAGTGCGTTAACAATGCAAATGTTTTAAGAAATGTTGCACATATATATAAGGATTTAGAAGAAAAGGTCAGTATCAGTACATGGACCTCCCTCGTTAGTGTCAGACATTAGAGAGTTTTAGCTCACTCCATGCTACAATACTAAAGTTGTGGCAGTCAAACAGTCCCCCTTTTCAACCTCCTTCAACCACCTTTTTTTTTTGCTTGGTCATATTTGTTTTGTCTGTCACACTGTACAGCATCTCCACAGTCCATTTCTTACTGCTTCATCTCACTCTGCAGACGCTACAAACTGCATCCAAAAACATTTTGTGTTCCCCCCAAAAATTCAGGCAAAAGAAGATAAAACAGGCTTTTTGTTCATCCTTTATGACATATTCTGGATTATGGAGCCTTCTGACGATCCAGCTGATGAACTTGAACACAGCTTACTTGTATGAGGGATAACGATAAGTGAAGGCCATATTTTACTGGAGTGATTGGTCTTTCAAAGTAGTTTTTGGTCAGGTTAACACAGCCACTGCTAACACTAAGTAAATAAAGATGCCATTTTGTTTCACCTTCAAATACAAAACAGATGCCCTCTTGTCAACGCTCCATCACATTTTCTGTTGTCAGATTGCTGCAAGTATAAAATCTTTGCTCTCGATGTACATCTAGATATAGACATAAAACAATGTAGACAATAAGGTTTTTATTTGTTTTCTTGTTGTTGTTTTTTTACAGTGCAAAGGATGCTGAATTAACATGGTGTGCACAGGTTGTGTTATGTACATAAGGTAGTAAATATTACAGTATATACAGTATGCACCATGATCAAGCACTTGGTGACAATGGCAAGAAAACACTTTTTTTTTTAACAGTTACCAATTATGATCGTCGGTCAAATCACAATACAGTACAATGAAGTGTTGCGATTGTAAAAGTGAACTTCATTATGCAAGCACGATTCAGATTATTAAATAAGTTATAGAGTGTGGTCACACACTTGATTGATTTGAATGAACAAAATGTGTCAGAGTCTCTGATAAGTGTTGGCAGACTGAGAAAGCTGACTGTCCAAACGCAGTCCTCTTCATAGGTATTATACAATCCTCTCTTGCCACAGTCCAAGTGTGTCTATCATCATTTGTTTTCTGCTGTATAAAAACACTAGCGCGGGGGAGCAGGAAGTAGGAGGACAAGACAAGCGTCTGTAAAATTTGATAAGATAGTCCCAGCTCAGTAAATTGTGATTTCTTAGGCAACAGCGATGGTGATGGGTGTTTGGCTTCCTGTCAAGCACCTCAAGAGGCTGGTGGTATACTGATGTAAAGGTTTGAGAGTTGTAAAGGAGGCTTGTGCCCAGCTAGTCAAACAGTGACATATGACGTGATCATAGCACACAAATGCTGCCTGACTAGTTAGACTGTTTACTAAATTATTTGTTTTTTAAATGTTGATTAGATAGAATAGTTTTGCCACTAAAGATTGTTTAGTTTTAACACTTGATAGTTGCTAATAAAGTTCAGCAGCATTCATGATTTTTTTTGCATTTGGAATATTAATAATGTTCAAGGTACAAATCTCAGTTTGTCCTGTGAATGTCCATGCGTCACAAATGTCAACTCTTCACGACAATGTTAAATGTTATAAGGCAGTGTTTCTCAAACTTTTTACACTATTACCTCAGAAAATATCAGGTTCTACGAGTGCCACCATTATGACAGACGTTAAAAGACAGCCACGGAGGTCAGCCCTTATTTAGCTATGGAAACACAGGAGGCTGGTTCACTTCCAATCAGAAAAATATTTGCTATATATATATTTGTGTTGACTTTTGCTGAATCCTGAGGAAAACAAGTCAAGAACCAGAGCTGATTTAGTGGAAAAGGTGTACTGCTGATCCGCTCCGTGGTACCATAGTTTGAGAACCAGTGTTAAAGATAAACACTGAACCAAGTTTTCTACTTCTTAGCCTTACAAGTGAATTTTTCTTAATCCATTTAATATTTCTGTTGTGTGAGTATTTTGCAAAAAGAAAAGGGGATTTTTTTTTTTCAAGCTGCGTTCAAGATTTTTTCCCTTCTACTGTATATGTACTATGCTTTTTCCACGTTAGGACGGCAGATTTCTTCCTTTTATTTAATAAAAAAAAAACTCTGAATGTGGCAGAGAAAGAAAGAAATGCATATAGAAAATGACTTGCTCCCAGCAGCTAACTCATCCAGCCTCATTAGCAGAGTTTAATGGTTTGAATTACAGCTCACGTCTCATCCATCTCAGCCAACACTTTAATTGGGGATTTTATTGGACAAGGAACAAATCTTATTAGATTTCTCAATAAAAAGAACAAACTGTAAAATGTTCAGTATCTCTTTGTTCATACCTCTGGTTTATTCCAGAATGATTATTTATTTCTTAATTTAAGTTTTAGTGCAAATTCAATCATGATCATAATGAGGAGGGAACGCCGGTTCACTTCTTTAAACAAATGCTTTTCTTGAGTCGACACTCAACAATCGTTTTCTTCTTCATATCAAGTGAAGATTTTACTGGATGAGATCGAGCTGAGAATTCAAAAAACATGTTTCCCTGACGTCGCGTCTAGTATGTTTTATGGATATTTATAAAGCCAAAGCATTAATAAATAATCAATACATATAAATGATGCAACAACTGTTGTATTATCAGAAACATGTCCTCATTTATTCTCCTTCTCCAGACATTTTGACATGTCATAGCAGGAAACTCTCTCAGGTTTATTAATAATACCTGCATCCCATACTCAGTGTAGGTCCTGCTATTGAGTGTGCTGGTTTATTGTCTGTGTTACTGGGACACTTAATGGTTAATCGTTAACTGTTACTGTGTTTTTTTTGGCTTTGATAAGTCAAAATGTCTGCTGTGCATCCAGTCCATTCTTTTCCATGTTGTTAAACTGCTGCTTGCTGTTATGTACTGTCCTTTTCTCTTCTTTTTTTTTTTTTTTTCATTATCATTTAAAAAATACTGACCTATGAAGTTAAGTGTCCATAATTACTTCGTACAGCGGACTAAACCTGTAATTTTCATTTAGTGTTCCTGTGTCTCAAGCCTCAATTACTGTCATTTTGAAAATGGTGGAACACAGTGGTGCAGTACTTTTTTTTTTAACAATTTAAGCTTATTTTTTTTTTATCATCTGCCAATATGTGCTTAGAGACAAGGGAATGACGTAAAATGGTCCCTCACAGATTTTCATGACAGTGTACTACTTAGTAAGGACTTCAGACCACTGAACAATTTCACCAACATCAAGTCTGCTGTACGTGACATTTAGAGAGCGGCACAAAGGGAATATCTTGCTATATGAGCCAGTCATTTTGAAAAGCAGTAGAACATGGCGGAGACTCAGTGTTCCCCCAAATCGTCGAGAAAATGTCACTTGATGTCTCTGAAGAATTGAATAAATAAATAGGACAAGCATCTGTATTTGAAAGGAAAACCCATGCATGAGAGAACATCACATGTCCTAAGATAAAAATATCCCCCTTCAGTATGATTCACAGTCTTATTTATTCACTTGAAGCATTTTGAGAGGAGAGAGCTTACCATATTACTCTCCGGATGGATGAGTTTGTGTTTGCTATATAGGTCCAAAATACATAAAATCATGTCCTGAGGCAGGTTGAATGTTTACGTGACCAGAACTGTCTGTAGGATCATACTCAATAAGAATCAGATGTGGAAATATGCACAGATATGAGGAAAAATAAAATGTAGAATGGTACAGTGATTAATATATGAAGATAAATGACTCTGTGGACATTTTGACTGGGGCACTATTACTTATGACAGACAGATCAGGGTCGTGTGTGTGTGTGTGTGTGTGTGTGTGTGTGTGTGTGTGTGTGTGTGTGTGTGTGTGTGTGTGTGTGTGTGTGTGTGTGTGTGTGTGTGTGAATATCTGCCAGTCTGAAAAAAAGATTAACTCATTTAACACATTCAAGAACATAAATTGTTTAACATACAAGAACGGGCAGTGAAGGACGGTGAATCACGCTGTCACAATCATTAGCAGCATCATTCTATCACTGCAAAAGTATGTGGACACTACACTTGCGACTTAGTGCCCCCAGTTTCAGAGTTTAGCACTATGTCCTCTTTGGTCTTTTCGCTTCTTTCATTATGTTCATTTAGGCTGCTGAGCCCGTTTACATTGCCCGGCTCACAAACTGAGCTAACGTTAGCTAACAGCAGCTACTTTACTGTCCATCAGGAAACCCTGTAAATCACAGAAAGTTTATGCGGAGCGGCCGGAGGACATCAGAGGGGAAACCAGAAAACATTTTCTCCATTAAATATGATCCAGTTTCACCAAAATCAGTGAAAAAGTTGGTGTTGTAGTCCCGTAAAGAATCATGTACTTCTCGTGAGTGATCGTACCCCTCCCTCCCTGCAGCCAGTTTCCAAAATGTCTTCCCAGAGGAGTAGTATAATGTTCAAGTGTCCACATATGTTTGGCCGTGAAGTGTACACTCCTATATATTTTCTAATGCTTCTGTTTTATGTTTTATGGTCTTGTAAAGATGAGATAGGCCTTTATTGATCTCCAGAGGAGATCAATAAAGGCCTGTTGCAACAGCACAGAAATAGATACAGATTTACAGAGAAAATAAAAAAAGAAATTATCAGAGGGACATGAAACAAAAACAAGAAGTAAAAATAGAAATTACAGACTAAATTACAAGGCAAGAGTGACAGTACTGTGATAGCACTAAAGTCAGTATAGTAAACGGTGTACATAAGACTAATATACTGTATAATATGATTAAGTAATATGTTTGTCTGTATTAATATATGAATACAATATATAAGTTAAACATAAACACATATGAGCTTGCCTCTCACCCAATGCCAGCTATGATCAGCTCCTATCAGCAACCCTGATAAGGATAGGCAGTTACAGAAAATGAATGGATGGATGGATGGATAAACACATACTGCATTAAAGAAAGATGTTTGAGTGTAGACCAGCACAGGTATGATACTGGGCACATGAAAAATAACTTTTTATTTGTTTTATATTTAGTTTCCGCGGGGTGACAATCTTTTGTCAGCTTTTGTTTGTTTTGTTGTTTTTTGGTGGATAAGTGAAGAAGTAGGTTGTTTAATGACAGATTAAAAGAAACCCAAGAACACACAATTCACACTTAAGTGCTAATGGGGAGAGTGGGGAGATGGAGAGAGTTATATTTCTGAAAGGAAGCAGCAGTGAAGCAGCACACTTGCAGATTTGGGTGTGTTTTTTTGCACACTGAATGAGATTTTTTATATGGACCATACACAATTGAAGGCTGTACTTTTTCATTCAAGCTTCAAAAAAAAACTCAGCCTCTTTTGAAAACTTGCTTCTTTATTTTGGTTCAGCTGCATGTGGCATTTAAATATTGTTAAAACAAGCTAAATTTGGCTCCCACAAAATGAAACACTTTGTGGTGTCACATGAAACTCAGGTGACTCATTAAAACATTTCTTTAAATGTCAACTGTCTCCTGTCTCACCATCACTACAGGGAGCCTCAGCACCACTCCGTCCCCTACCACTACTACGAGCCACGTGGTCCAGATGAGTGCGCCATGTATATCTCTCATGAGCGCGGACGGCGGGGCAGCCACCACCGCTTCATCACGGAGAAGCGGGTCTTTGCCAACTGGGCACGGACTTTTGACATCCACTTCTATCAGCCGGACTGGAGCCCTCCGCCACTCCCAGCCAACCGAACGCTGGAGTGGACGGTAACAGCGGCGCCTTTGGTACCCCAGAAGACGTGACCGGTGTCGGTGAAGAAAATGCTTTAGAGATTCATCTCAGAAAGCCTGATGATGGGGGAACATTTGCATTCAGGGATGCTGGACCCTTTAACAAAAAAAAAAAAAGTTAAAACATGAAGTAGGCAAGAAAATAGATACCACAGATGAAGACCTGGGTCTTGTAGATCCTGCTGGACATTTGTTATAAACATTTCCACCACTTCAGCTCCAGCAGAGTGTTTTGTTTACGGAGGTGAACCAGTTCAAAGTTGTACATCTGTCTTTGAAAACCTTGTAAAGAGAGGTTCAACAAGGAGGCAGCATCATTACACACTCAACTCTCCATGCATGCATGCAGTGTCTTACTGTGGATCCTCCTCGTTTTTGTATGTGTGTGTGTGTGTGCACATACCAGAGGGATACATACTTCAGTTTGGGCTCATCACAAAACCTCTGTTGAATGAAGGATGTACACAGGATTTACTGCTTACACTTCACTGACAGAAAAATACTTTTAACAATGCCCGGGATCTGACAATGTAGTACTAGAGACCGTGTACTCTGAATACTAAAAATGCTGTCGCTTAAATTTGACCATTTGAAAGAGTCACTGTTCAGATTTGATATTCTTTTCAGACACAGAGGAGGTCATGCTGGATGAGATTCTTGAGACCTGTGTCGTGTAACAAAAGCTCAAACTCTTCAAAGCAGGTATTCACTTCCCTGACTTTCATTTATTCTGCCTTTCAGATGGGCGCATTGTAAGCTCACTAAAGTGTCACCCAAGTCAAACTTTGCAATGCAGCACTTTCTGAATGACAAGTGTGCAACATTAACCTGGAGGTTTTATCTCATGTGTAGGCAGCACCTCCTCCCCGCTCCTGTATGTATGTATCATAAGGCTTTGTCGGCTCCTGTCGCCAGTTAATAGCACGATTTATATAGCTGGATTTCCATGTAAATGCACAGCTGTGTCACACAAGACAAGTGGGAGATTAAGATCGAGAGCAGGGATGCAGCGGTGGCATCCATCCTACTAAATTCATCTGCTGCTGCTTCTATTACATAGTTTTTTTTTTCTTTTTGTTAAACTGATGAGTATGTGATCTGTCACTCTCCTCCTCTTTCGCTCCCGATTGTGTATTCTCTCCTGTTATTTGATGGAGTATATTCCACTTGTAGACTGCCCCGACATCTCTCTGATATCCAACGTTTTTCCCCTCTTCTCCCCTCGTGAATAAGAACCGTGTTGTCAGTTTGGAGAAAGTGATGAGATGTGTGGTTATCCTAATGATACATCCTGGTGCTAAGTCCCTATTGATTTTGCCCTCACCTCTGTAATGTGAGTAATGATGAGAAGAGAGATGCTGAAGCCTGCTGCTGACTTTGTACTGTAGAAAAGATTTGTTTTCTAGAGATGTTGACTCCACAAATGGCTGTGCACAATGGTCCATATTAGCAAAGTGATAACTTGAATATTCACCTAAAAAAACTGAACCCTAGTATGTTGCTCAGGCCTGCAACTAAAGACTGTTTTTGACGAATTGTTGGGTCTTAAAAATGTCAGAAAATTGTGAAAAATGCCAATAACAACTTCCCCGAGCCCAGTGTGACATTTTCAGATTGCTTGTTTTGTAAAAACAACAGTAGAAAACCTAGAGGTATTCAATTTACTGTGACATAAAACAAGCAAATCCTCGAATTTGACAAAGTGAAGTCTTTGAAATGTTTGCTTCATAAATAACTCGAAGGAATAGTTTGACAATTTGTGAAATATGATTTTTCCCTCTCTTGCCAAGTTGGAATCAGAATCTGGTTCATTGCCAAGAAGTTTTCACATACATTGTCCTGGTATTTTGGTGCATAACAACAAACATAGTTAGTAGAACATATGAAGATAAAAGGCAAGTGCTCCAAGTAAAGAAGCAAAAATATAAAATCAATAATGACATATGAAAAAACATGATTTACATATGCCAGTGAAAACTGGAAAGACCATTTTCAGCATTATGTGCCGGACTATTTCTTGATTCCAGGACGTTCCTGTTCCTAATGCTTACTCTAATTTTTGTACGGATAAAACAAACAAGATTTAATGCATTAATTAGTGAGTTTTAAAGGGGCTGCTAGGTGGATTTTGTTATCTTTGGTCAAGGCGTGGCTAGCTGTTTTGGTCTGTTTCTAAGCTATATGGGTGCTAACTCAAACCACATATTGATTGTAAAGAGATGACAGTGGTATCAATTTGATGATCTAACTGTGAGCCAGAAAACACATTTCCCAAAATATCAAACTATTCCTTTAATGATTTATCAGTTATCAATTGTCACCATTTAATTTTCTGTTGATTCAACTACTCATTCCAGCATTGATCTGTTTTTCTCTTTTTGCACATAATGGAAATGTAACATTCCACTCAATAAAATACTTTTTATCAACAGTGCTGCGTTCAGCAGTTTCTTTATGTCACAGTAAGAAGACGTTTAAATGCGAGAATTTTTTTTTAATATATTATCTCTTGCGTGTAGTAGCCTCCAGAAATGAAACATTGAGATTTTATGGCCAGTGACTCACCTTCACCTTCTGCTGACGACAGCTGCCATTTTTACTTCTGGATCTCTCTTTCTGTTTGCTTGTGACATCAGGCTATGTACTGAAATAATAATGAAAGACAGGCAGAGCTACAAGGTCACTTCTCCCCAGAGCAACAAACATCCCTGACTGTATTCATGACTGAGAGAAGGAGCATTTTTTTTTCAGAGTGGTACCATCACGTCACCTGAAGGTAAAGCACATCGATCAGGGTAATATTATAAGATGATGGAGGGAAACCAAGTATTCAGCAGAGTGTCATGAACACTTCAATTATTAGACAGCTGAGTTCAATAAAATGTACTTAAAATTCATTTAGGATGATTGATGGCACATTATAAAGTCAATATAAGAAACGATGAACAGGGCTGAGAAACAATGTTCTTCTGTTTATCCACTTCTAATATACACCAAGTTAGTAACGTTAACACAACACCAAAAGAATTATAAACAGTTTCTGTACCTTTTTTTTTTTTTTTTTTTATGTATTTTTGTCCTTAGGGTTTCAGAGTGTAACACCACTGTGGTAAATATGGACAACTGTACATCAACTGTATTTGTTATGATTATATAAGTGGACCACCAACATCAAGCAAACAAGACATAGCAGCCAGCTAATAGATAGATAGATAGATAGATAGATAGATAGATAGATAGATAGATAGATAGATAGATAGATAGATAGATAGATAGATAGATAGATAGATAGATAGATAGATAGATAGATACTTTATTGATCCTGAGGAAATATTACCTACTAGTTCAACAGCAAGAAGCCCAGCTCGGCGTCTGTCTTTCAGCCTTTTAGTTCACTGAGCTCTCACCAACAAAGTCAGTCTAAGATTTACTCGTCTGGAGGCTGCTCAGTCATTGTCTCTTTTTCTTCTCTTAGCTTCCTCCATCAACATCCTCTTTGGTCTTTTCGCCTCTGTCAGTATGCCCACACAAGCAGAGCCCAGTTACATTACTCGCTTTCCCAGCTCCGGTTCTGGCGCGACACCAGCTCTGCTCCCCATCAGCATTCTGCTGTGCCCTGTGGTCCAAAACGCCTGTGGTACAAACACTAACACTACTGGATTATAATTGGAGTCGTCATGAGTTGATGAGCTGTTTTCTATAGTTACTGTGGCTAGCAGTAGTGATTATGTTTGCTACAGGTCTGATGGTTTTGACTCAAACTACAAAAAAATGATTAAACAGCCTCCGGTGTGCACAGACCACTGTCACAACAGTCCCTTTCTAGTTTATTGGTGTTTAATGTCTCTCAGCCTGCAGATATAAAAACATCTTATAACTAATGATACTGCTAAGAGAGGGCAAAAGATAAGATTTAAGACTTTGTAAATTATATTTAAGAGTTTTTTAATAGCTTCTGAGACCTTTTGTGAAGAAGCTGTATTCAGTGCTTTTTAAGACCTTTCAAGACCTGCAGGTTCTCTGACAAAATGTCATGAAAATAGAAAAAAAAAAAAAAAAGCCTTTCCAAATTAACCACAGCTCAAGGTGATGTCTTAAATATCTTGTCTAAAAACCCAATGACGTCAGTTTACAATAACAAAGCATGAAAAGGCAGACTATTTAGGCTGGAGCCAGCAAATGTTTGCCATCTTTGATTGGTATTAACTTGATTTAATCCATCAGTAAAATTGTTAAATTTTCTGTAAATAGAATGATTACTCATGTCACACTACGTGACACACAAATTGTTTAAATTAACATGTTAGTACTGAACAAATTGGCAACAGAGTGTGAAAATTCATTCTTGACCTTTTTAAACGTCCCATTTTTTTTACACTTTTTCTCTTTTAAGTTTTGATATTCACAAGAACATTTATGTGATTTTAAATACCAAAAAACATCTAAACGTTTCACATCTCTGCTTTTCTCAGAAGCTCTAACAAGATCAGTAATAATATTGACTGGCTGAGTTACCAGGCCAGCCACAGGTAATGTTTTGTAGCCCACCTGTAAGGTGGGTTTCTGAATATGAGCTAATCAAACAAGCCACTTCACTGTCTAAAATATACCTATATAAGATGGTAGTCTCCCCTCCCCAATAAAAAGAATTAAAAATCCTCTTACTACCTTTTTTCAGTCGTCAACAGCAGACGAAGTCTGATCAGTTGTCTAGTCATCACATGACCCCGAGTATGGAGTATATTCGTTCATGTGATGACAAGTGTGTGAAGATCATGGGATGTTAAAAGCATTGTATAAATGTTTAATGTTACTACCATGTAAGTCAGTACATCAAATATATATTTTAATTGATAAAACAAAGGTCAAGGTAGATACCCTCTCATTTCTAACCAACAGAAAACAGGGTTAGGCAACTTACACCAATCCGATGCACAGCAATGAGCCACGCAAGTTGATTCTGTTTTCGTTTGGTTCTTGGCTCAACAGGACAGTCAGACAGAATATGGAGATTGCCCAAGTTGTCGTGATATTGTTGGTGCTCCATTTTCCACTTTCTCACTTCCTTGTTTGAACAAACTGAAAACCTGTTTCTTATGTTTATAATACAAATTTTGTTTGTATGTGCAGTCCTTCATTTGAATTCTCTTTGCTTTCTTAGTTTATGCGTGCTGTAAAATCGACAAACACTGCAATCTGGACAAGGAGGAGAAAAGCTGTTCATATTTATTACAGAACTTTCTGCCTAAGCAATCATCAGAGTGTGACACTTTTTGTTTTCCGACTCAAAGTTTAAGAAAAAGCCACATTTAAAATTTAAAAAAAAGCAGTAAGCTTGCACCACTGAGCATGATTTACGCACAGCTATTGTTGCAGATGAGAATGACAATCTGACTGCTAAAATTACTATTATCATTCCTGGGAATGATTGACATTACAAAGGCTCACTGACAGGCAAGCAGTTGGAAATCCAGAGTTTCCATGGAAATTGGACAACCTGTCACTACGCTCACACATACTGCCTCTAAATCAGCATGTGTGTGCTTCTGTTTGTTTGTGTATAAATGATTAAATTTAGCAGGCTGCCACATAAGGCTAATGTCGATGCTGTTCCACTTCTAAAAGACGACAAACGTATGTGTGTGCGCTCACTGCTGTTCGCTGTTTGAACAACCTGCGTGACATATTCAGAGCATTCTCCTTGACTCTACTACCAGAAATCTTTCTGCCTCTTTGGAGATGGCTGCTCTAATATTGTCCTGTCACTGGTTTCTCCCCACCAAGTCAGGTGTGAAGGAAGACAGAAGCAGATCTTTATTAACATAGGGAAACCATAGTGACAGAGGAGTCGCGGGAGTACATCACCACACTGAAAGGCTGAGTATATTCAGTTCCATCTGCGAGCACTGAAGTAGGAACGAGAGAGGCGTAAAGGAGATGGAGTCAATTTTGAAGTGGGTTTAAGAACAAACAAATCCATCTGAGATTGGGTGGCTTTAATTTCAAGTGTATCTGCTGCCAGCCTGATATACACTGATTGTATATCGAGGCTTGGATCCAACTGCTGCTCTGTCTTTTGAAATAAAAGACTGGAACAGAAAGAACACAACATTTTAAAAAAAACCTCCCTGGATTGTTTGAAATGCCTCCAGTAAGAAAACAACAGAGCAGGTGTGGAAGTTAACTCAAGAAGCACAGCTTTCAAGGATATTTTTGTGGTATAAAGCAAGCTTAGACTCAGCTCTGCCAGACATATCTTCAAGGGGTTATAACATTAAAGGAGATTTTAAAGCAGCATTACAGAGTAATTAAGAGAACTCAATATAAAATAACAAAACAGGCAGATAAAGATGCAAATGAATTCCTTTGTTCCAGTGTTTTATCTTTATTTAAGGTTTCAAAGTCCAAGAAATTGTGGAAACAAAATGAGTTTGCTCTCTCTGAAAAGGAGAATAAGATTACAAGTACAATAAGAAATGGGGAGAAAAAAGGAAAGCGTTTTAGTGTTGCCTAAATAATGTAGCCTCTAAGAAAACGTACTCAGTGGCTGACGCAGCAGCTGCCTCCTGATACATAATGGTTCAATTTCCAACTCCATCTATTTTCCACTTCAGCCACGAGGGAGAGTGGCAGCGAGCGCCCCGATGGGTGGGTCCTAACGCCAAGGAGCAAAGATAAACTACCGCGGGTTCAATCCATATGCTCTGAGCATCACTCACTCCCCACAACAATGAGTCTAATGCAGAGTGGTTTAACACGAGGAGAAAGGGGAAGGAAAAAAAAGGACGAAAACACGTCCCACCACAGAGGAGATTCATTTGGGACGGCCAGCGGCTTACTAGGTTATCACTCACTTATCGCTGCTGTAGTGTGAGACGTGGAATGGCTGGGGAAATAGCTGTCCATCACCCAGAATACAATCAGCGGAGTACACGGCTGGGGAGCTAATGGATGTTTCCACAGGGAGGGCAATTTGGTGAATGGGAAAGTGGATGGGTCCATCATGTGAGATGGGATTATGTGCGATTGTTATCCTTCACAAGCGTGATATGACGGTCAAGGGGTGTAATGTATATGGACAAGGGAGACATTAAATAGTAATCTCTCCACAGCCCACTCGCAGCCAATCAGCCAGCCCTCGTAACCACATTTTCTTTTTGTGACCGGGCAGACGTTCTGAGTAGCACTTAAACAAAAACGCTGCTGCTAAAATATGCAGAGCGCGCTCTCAAAAACAAATTAAACTCTTATCTGCGGACTCAACTCAGTGCATTTTTAACCAAATCAATGCAATTATTATTATTACAGAATGACTTGACAAAACTTTTGACGCAATAAAATAAATATAAGTTGAAGTCTTTGTCCAAAATAACACACAAAACAGTTAAAAATCATTTTTTTAAAATGATGACGATGCATGATTTCAAGTATTCAAGTATTTGTCCCTTCTCACGTGACATCTGGTATAATACACAAATGTTTACATTTCTTCAGTAGAGAGCAATCATCCAAACCAACAAAAAAAAAAAACCAATTGCATCCCACCGAGCAGTTATGGTGCCATATGTCTTCTTTCCATTTGCAGCAAAATAAGCAAACTGCATCTTTCCTTCAATACCACTTCAGAGAAGGTTCCTGATCTGCAGCTTGATGTCCTCAGGTATCCAGCGGAGTAAACGTGGACGTCTCAGAAGATGTGTTTGAGGTGTTTTATGCCGTACGTCTTGAAAAACACCAGGAGGATTAGAGTCCACAGGCCCAGGATGAAGCCATCAGGAGGATGCCAGTCTTTCTGCTTTGGTTTCTGAGGAGAGAAGGCGGGGGCGGGTGAGGTGAGGTAAGGTGAAGATGGGGGAGGAATACAGGGGGGGGGGTGCAGGTTAGTAATAGTGTGTATATTTCTCCTGTTGAGGCCACCGCTGATTGTTCTGTCATTCACACAGGCAGGCAGGCGCAGAATCACATATACACTCACTTTATCTCTTCACACACTTTATGTACACTATCTGCTGTGTCACACACACAAACACAAAAGGTTCACACAAAAAGCGGGCGGTAAAGCTCATCAGTACACCTCCCCTGTCTTGTGTTTGTCCCATTCACTGCCACATCATCACTTTGTGTATGATTATACTTTTAAATCTCTCCCGTATTAAACATGCATCTCACAAAGGAGCACATTTATATGCTAATGCGGCGGCAATATTCTGTGGAGAGATGAGATTTAACCTCTAAAAAATCTTCCTAACTCCTCCACTGGCGACAAAGCTATAGATAGGCTGTGAGGACGCACTTAAGAAATTTCTGTTATCCCTCGCTACACAAGCTGCCATTATCCAGTCAAGAAATCACCAGTCAGTAAAGGCTTCCCCCAAAGCCAAAACCCAGAGACTTGGCAAAGAGGATGAACACACAGCACGTAGTCCAAGTCTGTCTTAGGACGACATTCAGCACAGTAAATCTGCTACACATATACTTAAAAGATCTGTGTCTCTCGAGCTTGTCTGAGAGCTACTACAGTATTCAGTGTACATTTACTGTTTCTGAATTACATCCATATCAGCTTGACACAAACACACACACACTGCAGCAGGAGCTGGAGCCGAGCTGACAGCAGACTGACAGGTCCTGGAGCATTAGATGCCGGTGCGAAAGCCCAGTCCAGGGTCAGTATTACCCACAAACTCTGACTAAAACCATAAAACAAGATAGAAAGTTACCAAGCATACAGCGTGCGTGTCAAATGAAATTTGTATTAATCCATATTCTTCATAGTGACAACATAATAAGGAAATTATCAACAACTTTTTTAGTTTTGATTTGATAGCACGTTCACTGAATCTCAGCTACAGAGAATGTGAACGAATGCATGTTTTCATCCACTATTGTTCACGCGATTCACAACAGATGAATTCCTACTTTTCCAAAACTGCCTTCCAATTTATGAGTAAATTGAGTCAGTACAATTCAATTGGACATCTAATATTTTGCTGAATTTCCTTTTTTTTTATGAGAGTCGCTTGAGTGGCATATGTACAGCGGTCCCCTTTGGAGTACAAATAAATGACTGGCACATACTGTGGAGCTTGTTAAATATGTGCAGTGTCTGAAATTACCACCCACCAAGCGCCAAATGCTAGTGAAAAGTGTCTTTGGCATCCAGCACGCTGGCTGACACGGTGACATTTGAATGCCTTATTATTAATTATATTCAGTTTTTCGAAATATCTCCCGTGCTGACCGCCGTGCGCTCTGTTCATCAGCCATTAAAATCACAGAAAAAGGATGGCTCTGTCTCAAACAGGATTCTCAGAAGCTGACTATAATGCTCCTGCTACACAAAGCAACATTAGCTCAGCTTGTGGAGAAGGATGATGATGAACCTGACCCACAGTGACAGTAACACACTGCACTTGTTTCCATTCATGAAATAGCATTTACAATAGGCATGGTTACATGATTCTTAGAATAATGAATATTAATTACGTTGGCTTGTGAACATTGTAATTGTAATATCTTATTAGTTTAACAGCTCTTGGTAAGTGAGGCGAAAAGTTAATTTCAGAAAGTGTGTGTGCGCGACTGTGTACTCATGCCTCTGCAACATTGGTGTGCAGGGTACTATCTTCTCAAGGCTGTCTTTTCAATACAAACTCCGGGTTACGTGACGACGCTTCCAATTTCTAATGTAGAAGGACTGAGGACAGCAGTAAAATTGCATTATGTCTGACTCCAAATTTATTTAACAGCTCAATCAAGTCAAATCAATAAAGCTCCACTGCCATCCAGAATGCTAAAGCAGAGACAGAAAGATGTTGGCAGCCCTGAGCTCCAGGCTTATTGTTGGGCAGAGTCAGTGCTCGAGGTCCAAGGCAAAGATCTTGTGATTTAAAGCTGCATTCACAATTCAGATATTAGCTTGTGTTTTCTGTTTTTATTGTCCAATAATGGCCGGCAATAGCCAGATATGAAATGAAATCACAAGACAAAAGACTGAAGTTAAATTTAGGCTAAGAGATTAGCTGTGGCACATCAATCACTTTGTGAAATGGGCCAATCCTCCAGTAGGTTACAGGCACCTTTCATACAAGACACTATATTTACAGTAGATAGTGTCTGACAGAAACCAAGCTGCAGGTTATGTGGTGGAAAGAGCGAGCAGCAGAGACACCGAAGCTCAAACTTTAAAGAAATGTTTTCAGCTTTTGTTAGAGAGCGAAAGAAACTACAGGAAACGTCTCGACAAGAGACTGATTTTGGTCTTGTTTGTCTGACATCAGACAAGCAGATGTCAAGTGGGTGTTTAGTCCAAAAATAGCCCGGAGTTAAAGGCTCTGAAAACCTATTTTCACAATCAACTTCTTATCACGAAGGATTGGAGCCAACCAATTATTTTCTGCAATAGTTGGAACATTTTTTTGGCCATTTTGCATGAGATGGGTTTTTTTTGTCTGCACTCTTCTCACTAGACTAAGTTGGAAAAGTGTGATATCTTCTACTTGTATGCACCAGAACTAAGATTGACAGCTCTGGGTCTGTTTGCTCATGCTCCCAGGCCACTGCCAATCAAATATGATCAAACCAACTCTGCACATTGCAAATGAAGCAGATTAGCAGAGTGTTAAACTATTAATCAACACTTCAGACTAATGCGCCGACTCAGCATTTCATTATATCTTGTGCCTGTGGTTTATCCCTTTTTTTATCTTTAGATATAATTATGTTTTTTTTTCAATCCACCTATTTATAATTATGAGAAATATATTATTTATGGCTTCTGCCAAGTTACAGTACAGCACACATGCAGAGCAGCCGCCCTACACTAAAACCCTGACTACATTAGTCTCATGTTTCACCAACAAGACTCCCATTTTAATGCCCTTCTTCATCATCTGTGTTATGAATGGATCCGATTTCAACACAGAGAAATAAAAAAAGTGTATCATGGTCATATTTCAGTAATAAAATCCTAGTGCACCACACAGAGTCAATCAAACAGGATGGGAGTAGAGAGACTGTTTCAAAAGTACTTCACTTCAGCATTGGAGCTGAGAGCATCAGAGCAGTAAACAGAAATGAGCCACACTGCTCTGTGTCACTTCAGTCACCCATCTCCATTCCCATAGTTGTGTTGTTGGGATATTTTAAGACAAGGCTCAGTTCGTAAAGTTCACAGTCGGCCATGCTGTTATCCTGTTTTGCTCTGTCCTGCTCAGCCAAACGAAGGATGTTTTTTCCTAACTTTAAATTTAATTGTTGCTTGTTTAGTTATCGATACTTAAATAGTTACAGAAAAAAAGGGTATAATTGATATTCTTATATACTCATGATGTATAAAATGACAATGTGAAAGGGGTCGGTCGTAGTGAGGAACCTACAGGGGATTATCATCTGAATCTCTCTATGGAGTTTCATAGTGAGTTTCTACTCATTGTTTAGCTGTTCGGCCCAAAACTCTGCCGCAGAAGGCAGCTGTTTTCAGAGAGGAAGCTCTAAAAACCCACTTTACAATATCTGCACATCACCAAAGAGCAGGCAGACAGTTACATACAGGCTGGTGGCGAACATAGAGAAGCATTTAGTGCCAGATATTGCAGGTGAAGTTGACAATTACCATGAAAACATGACTCTGAGATGCCCTGAGGCTGTGGTGGCTAACAGTATTTGC
This sequence comes from Miichthys miiuy, assembly GCA_036365135.1. Lineage (NCBI taxonomy): Eukaryota > Metazoa > Chordata > Actinopteri > Sciaenidae > Miichthys > Miichthys miiuy. The sequence continues at coordinate 7,186,983 of CM071617.1, read as the reverse complement.
ATTAGATTGTCTTAAAACTTTGTGTAACAATCCATGATATTAGTTTGAAAAGACTTCCATCCTGAGATGACTGACAAAACTATTATTTGCCCAAATCGTGGTTATGTTCACTGTAAAAACACATTTTGCAGGTTGGCTAACAGGCTCCTAACTTTTCGCTGAAACCGCAAGCTGAATCCTGTCACAGTTTCGGGGTCGATTTTGACCCGTCTGTTCTAGTTCAGTTGAAACAGGAGCATCTCCCCAAATCCCAATTAAATCTGCCAGCATGCTTGAGTTGTTGTCCTCCATGTTTTCCGGTCAAACTGACACAGAGCCACGACGACAGTGATACGTCCCATCAGATGAATACTGAGCTGACAGCTCAGACTTACTTCAGACAGCACAAATGTGGTCCAAAATCATATACTCGATGTTTATGCTTTTACCTGCTTTCACTACACTGCATGCATTAGATCTGTGTTATGAGTTGGACACTTAGAGTTACAGCCTTGCTGACAAAGTGGCTGTCAGGAAGACGAGTAGAGGAGCTGAGGGTTAAACACCTAGAGGACAAGGCAGAGCCTGGATAGGGATGTTCATATGAGATGACTGGGGGCGTTTGGCCAGTAGGGGCAGTTGACCCTTCGTGACAATTGTAGGAAGAGGTGTGTGTCACTCTGACTCTGTGTGTGTGTGTGTGTGTGTGTGTGTGTGTGTGTGTAAGCCCCCTGGGTAAGAGAGAGCAAAGGGAGATGGATGGACTGTGACAGAATGCCATGTCAGCACAGCCGGCAGATCGAGGAGCATATGTCAAGAGGGAAGAGAGAGCGAGGGAGATAATAGAAGAGAAGTAGGCTCCATAAAGTCGGAGAAGAGAGGGTGATAACTACACATTTCCACCAAATGAAGTTTAATAGACTGATTATTTACACTGGGAAATAGAGAGTCTGTTGTTTCTGTTTGTTTCCTTTCATAAGGATCCTTTAAATTTAGTTATTAAAGATCATTATACTTCCCACAGTCATAAATCCACCCATATAATCTAATGCAATCCAGTACAATGGCACTGCAGCATGTTCAACCTTTGCAAATACTATACAGCTTGTTAGGAAGTCTTTTTTCACAAGCTGTTTATTCAACTATATTTATTACAGGGGTTGCAGTTGTTGGTGGTGTCGTAGTCATAGACAGTACAAAACATGGATGTAGTCTCCGTGGCATCACCTGTAGGTTTCTGTGCGGCTCTGGCCGCTGCCCCTGCAGCCTCCCGGATAATCCAAAAATGGCCAAAGAGGTGTAGCATCATTGTATCAGGCTGTAAATTTCTCCTGTGAAGTTGGACATTTTAATGTGGGTTTTTTTTTTTTGGAGACTGACTTGTTCTGTAGCCAGCCTTTACGTGGCCAAGAACTGCTGCCTTTGGCACTTCCATGTTGGCTTCATTTCACAGCCACGGAGGTTGCTGCTTGGTTGTAATGCATTATATTTAAATGTTTTTCTGATATTCTGCCGCCTGTCATGTTTGTAATTTGGCTGGGTAAAATATCAAAAACACCTCAATATAACGTGGACCAGGTTAACACCATTGCAAACTACAACCTCAATAATAAACATGGTTAATGCAAAACCTCTCTGACAACGTCAGTCAAACCTGAACAATATTATCTTTAATAAAAGGTAGAATTGATGGCTGAGCTGTTGTATGCATTGCATTAGATTTGTGTGGCAACTTTTTTTCCAATCACATCTCATAATTTCTCAGTCCACTGATTACATCTGAAACTCACTCAAAAGATCAACATCCAAGTGATTTGTTCGCTGCCTTTCTTTTACACTTCTTGTAGATTATCGACCCACCTATGTATTGATACATTAATACCCATCTGTATTAAGATAATCTCAGCTGATACATTGGCCTGGCCCATTTATAGCTCTAAAATAAAAAAAATAAAAACAATTCTCAGGAAAAGTTTCTATCATCCAAGGCGATGTCTTCAAATTGCTTTGTCCAAGCAGCAGTTCAAAACCCAAATATATTCAATGATATATTCAATGATATATTCAATGTACAGAGAATAGAGCAACAGAGGAAAGCAATGAGTCCTCACATTTTTAAGCTGAAACCAACTAATTTTCTTTTTTTTTGCTTGATAAATGACTTCAGTGAACAATCTGTTATCACAATTGGTAACTGTATGTCTATCAACTAATTGCTTAAATGATTAACTGATACAGCCTTAAATTTAATAACGACTTTGACTATCTAAATTTGACTTTTCAAAGAAGAAAAAACAAAACAAAACAAAACAAAAAAAAAAGACATGAGGGAGGCAGATGGTAAAAAAATAAATATTCCATACAGAAACGAGAGAGAGGAGCAGAAAAGAGGAGAGTGTTCGCTGACCTTCACTGACAGAAACATTCACATCCTACTGCCAAGGACAGGGACTTGGACTCAGGCGGCCTGCCTCCATTACACGCGCTTTGTGTTGCGGATTCAATTCACAAGTAAAATCAATTAACGGCTTCCCACCTGATTGATTGGAGCTAATTATTATGGCCATGCAGGATGCTAATGGCCGTTGAGGGAGGACTGAAACACCCTGCCAAACACTCGCACTCCAAGGTCAAAACTGCAGAAAATTTATGTTGTGCGGAGCCGGATGACAGAACAGCAGCCAGTGTGCACTGCCAGGACACTCCACTGTATCGCCTGGACGTTTAAGACCTCGGCAAGTTGCTTGGACAGTTTAAGTAGCAGGTGCATTATTCTCTCATAAAAAACATGTTTTTCTTTTCTAGATGATGTTTTTAATTACTGAGCGCAAGAAAGCAGCAAAGCAAATTATAATTTGATACTTACTTAAACAGAGGAGGCTGTCTGAGTGGCCTGTGATCCACACACAATAGTATTTAACTATTTTTTGGGAACTTTTCCAACTTTATTTGATTCTACAGCTGAAGGCTGGAGGAGAGAGAGAGAGAGAAGGGGGATGACATGCAGCAAAGGGCTGCAGGTTGGAATTAAACGTAAGCTGCTGCGGTTAAGACTTAGTCTTGGTACATGGGAAGAACGCTCTACCAGGTGAGCTACAGGGGCACCCCTAACATCCACTTTTGAAAAATGTCAGCGTTGCAGGCTGAGTGAGAGGAAGGGAATAAGCGAGAGATGGGAGGGAGGCAAAGCATTAATTTTCAGTGTTTCCATTTTCAATTCTCTGGAGCCATATGGTGTGCCGTTAAGCTGGCAAAAGAACAAATAACAATTTGACGCTAGAGACCAAGACTCACAGCGGCAAGGTAGCAAAAAAAAAAAAGCAGAATACACAAGAGAGTGGGGAAAAAAAGGAGCTCCTTCTAGTCATTTCCAGAACTGAACATATTGTGATTAGGCGCTGGCAACGTGATGAGATGTGTGAGGTTGGGGAGAGAGGATGGCAGGAACAGGGGACTCACCCTGTCACCACGAGCGAAACAACTGCCAACGGTGACAGGGCATTAATCAACTCCTCACATACATGCACCCACGTACACAAAGAGGTGAAGTTTGTATACAGACGCCATACAGCACAGCCTTATATATCCACTGTCAGTCACTCTGATGACTTTTCCATTTACAAGCCATCGCCTGGTCTACTGGCAAATGGAAAAATGTTTTTCTTAGAAGATAAGCGGTGAGAAGATTTGTCTTTGTTGGTGGCACAACTGAAATCAGCCACATGGGAATATTTTAGACATCAAATCTTATGAGATTCAATCACATCTAGCTCTTCAGATGAGTGCATCCGATCAAAGAACAACAAAGGTCGATGCCACGGTGGCATGAAGATATCTCAAGCAGTTGTGCGCACAAGATGACAGCTAATCAAAAAGAGGAGAGCTGTCGATAGGCTTTATGGACATTGGTCATTCTGCTGCAGTGCAGATGGATTATGGTGAGGGGGAGAGATGACTCAGTCTGTCAGTACTCCCATCTTCAACCCAGCAGGAGTGCTAGCCGATAATCGAAATCTCTGGCAGGGGTCATAGGGTTGACGAGCATGTTTGTGTGTCGTACGTGTGAGTGCATTTAAAAAGAGTCGGGGGGTAGACAGAAAAATAGAAAAAGATGGATAAAGATGAAAAGACAGGAGAAAAAAGGAGACAAAAGACAGAGAAAGCTAAGATATGAAGCCAAGTAGCAGACGGCGGAGTCTTAATGGTGTGTTTGTGTGAGCAAGTATTGAAAATACACCGTTTATGGAGAATTCTTATGTGAGCAGCAGGCAGCAGATCTGAAACCGGCCCGGGTTTGCTAGGCTTTCGAGGCAGTCCTCAGCTATCAATTGTGCCGCTGGGTGCGGAGACCCCTATTTCCCATCACGATACTCAATCGTCTGACAGAGCTCATGCCTGTGGTCAGGGTCATTTCTCTGGGCCAACTGACTGTGACTCCTTTGTTCACACCAAAGTCGATGTCGGCCAGTGATGTTTCCAGCAGCAGGACCTGAAGGGTTTGTTTTTTTTAACCACTTACTTGGTTTCAGCTGGAGCTGACCTCCTGTTATCAACACCAATAGTTTAGTATCCGTCTACAAAGCGGAGATAAACATTGTCAAATCAACTTTAACTCTACTCTAATCGCTGAACTACAGTAGAAGTCTTTCAAACTGATCAATCCTCAACAAATGAGTTAATCTCATACCTCTGTGTCTCCTTACTAATCAAAAACAGTCACAATTTTATTTCACCTCCTTTAAAGGGAAGTGATTTTTTCCTCACCATTAGACCACTAATTTGGAAATTCCACAAAACAGCTGCTTTAATCCTACTTTGGCTCAAACAACACAAAGCAAGGTTTGAAATTTGTGTTTCAAAACCAACTGTCACATTTTTCTGAGCAAAAACATCATGTTAAATAGTTTGCCTTTGTCTTCATTTGAAATCATAATTCCTAGGAGGCATAACAAGATGACATCCCATGCCATTTAGGCAGCATGCTTTTGTCTAAAACTTGAAATATTAACTGTTGAGCTCAGTGGTGAACAGTGGTTCAACCAATTTATTTTGACAGACAGAAATCCTTTGGTAGAGCACAGCAAACATAGAGCTGTGGTGGAATCAACTCTGTAGTCCAAACGGTCAAATACATATCTGGTATGAGCTTTACAACATTTGAATTTCTAGAACAACAAAATAATTTAAAATAAAACATACATATGTTACCTAATACTGACATATTATCATCCAGTTGACATGGTAAAAAAAAATGTTAGCGATCAGCAAGCAGAGTAACATAGTCGTATTTTTGTCCAAGTCCAATATTCACTCTCCATTTTGCTCTTCAACATCTCATGAGAATAATATCCGGCTCTTTGAGTGCTATATGTTCTATGTTCACCTGCGTGCTACTGATAAAAACAACCCTGGTGAGAGTGCTGAGAGTGAATCGAAACATGAAAGCCGTGGGCTGAAAGACACTAAAACCAAACCAGTTTGGGGAACTGTGGAGGTGGGAGGTAATTGGTTGTGGATTCATCACCACGAGTGGCCGATCGATTGAATTGTTAATCAAAAAAATATTGATTAAAGCAGCTTTAACTCATCTGAATACCAGAGAGAACAGATGGTTGTAGGATGTACAATAACCTGCAACGTGTGGTACAGAATTTTATTCATCAATGGTCAGTTAAGTCAGTGGAGAGAAATTCACAGTCTAAAATGTCTTATCTTGAAAGGTTAGGATTATACTGCGTAGATGGTCACGTTAATGTGTCCACTCTCAGAATTAAGTATGTTTCACAGGTCGCTGAATCCCAAATGTAAGCAATGCCATTGGCAGCTCTTGCCTGTGGCAAAGATTAATGTGATTTCTTTACTTTTCTGATGCACAAGTCGAAGGAGAAGTACAGAAAGTGTTTTTAATAACCTCATAATAGAAAATCTTACAAGAGCAATACAGGACCCCAGACTATCTGTTTTGAATGCAGAGCACATGTTCTAAAGGTGCAATGAGGAGGAATAGGTGTTCATTTGTGAAGGTCGGCCTGACTGAAAGCCACAATCCATTTGGGAATGAGGTGAATGCACAATTCCTCGCCACAATCCTGCCTATCCATTCTGCTGGATTTCACGGTGGCCCGTCCACACTGAGACCAGGAAGCACTTACATTTCACACTTAGAGCTGTTACCATGGGAACGACACAAAGAATCAGTTGGCGGATGTTGCATATAACTTTATGTTCCGTGTCCAAATAAAGGACAAGCGTGGACACACTTTGAATAAACAAAAACACAGGAGCACAAGTACATGGCTGCCTACACAAGAGGCATAAAAGATGACAACAAAAAAAACCAAAAAGATTTTTAAAATGTCTGTTATTTATATCAACACAAGGCCTATTCAGGTGTTTTGAGTGTCCCCCAATTTTCTTACCTGATGGATGATCTCAGACACTGGCAGCTGGTCCACATACGAGTACTTCTCTTTCTGCAGCTCTCCATTCACAGGACTGAAAAGACCAAACACACACACAAAAACAGCATTCTTTGGTATTTTGCATGAATTAAGTAAACTGCACATTGCACATTAACCTTTTGTTATGTGGGATGCCATTATTCAGTGATGAAGAAAGGCTGTCACAAAGAGGAACAGACTCCAGTGTTTCACTTGGCAGAGTGCGGAGCCGAGGTGCGTGTGCGTGATTGACAGAACATTTCAAGGCTGAGTCAGTGATATGCAGTGCAAAATGAGGAAAAGTAACCCAATTTTTCCTGGTGATGAGTTAAAAAATCATCTCGACAATAATGGATGTGATCAGAATGGATTATATATCACTACATAGACTAAAAGGACAAGACAAACGGGGAAAAAAACAAAGTATCTATCTTTGAGCAACCGACTCACCACCTTTTTACAGTAACTACTTTAGATGTGTTAGTGAGTCCACTTCTATACTCATATAGGGTTGGTGTTATATTTCATAAATGGTAAAAACTATGTTTGCTGTTGAAGCTACACGGCAAACATCAGCTCTCCACAGACTCTCGTCTTCTACGAATTTTTTTCTTGTTTTCTCTGATGGTGCATCATCTCGCCAGCTCTTTGTCAGAAATATAAATGGAAATTCAGCTTTGGCTTTTAGTGCGGCGTGAGCAGTGAGGCACTGAATTACCTGAATCTACAAAAAAACTGTGGGGGAAAAAAAGCTTTCTAACAGGGTCGGTCACAAAGCATGCAGAAAAGTGAGAGAATTTAATATACTAGATATGTGCACAAATACTGGTGCTCAGTGACATGAAGACCCCCCCCCCCAAAAAAAAGCTTCAACTGGCAGCTACCCTGGATTGCAACATGTTTAATATGTAGGTAATTTGTCTGAGGAAGCTTGCCCCAGTCAGTCATCAGGTCTTATCTCTTAAAAAGGTCCAGTGTGTAAGATTTAAGGGGCTCTGTTTACAGAATACGACATAAATTGAGTATAATATGCATAACTATGTTTTCATTAGTGTATAATCACCTGAAAATAAGAATCATTACGCTTTTTTAACCCTAGAATGAGCCTTTTATATCTACAGATGATGCGGGATCTCTTCTACAGAGTTCCACAGTGTTTGTACAGAATCAGAATGGACAAACTAAACTAAACACTGGCTCTAGATAGGGCCTTTCAAATTTTTCATGCAGTTCTTTTTTATTTTATCAGGCTCCATGCAACTCCCTCTGGAGCCACAAAAGGCTTTATACAACAAAACTCTTTGGGTTGTGGATGAAAGCAGTTCTCCATATTTACCATAAGCACTTAGAAAGAAAGTATCTTATGTTAGTAAGCTCGTACATTACTTTTGTATGTGTTTTCTAAGCAAGTAACAGACTTTAAGAGTGTTTACTGAATTGCAGAGGCATCGCTTCAGAAAAATCTGTTTACACTCGGCTGGAAAACTTTGTATGTGTATCCTTGTATCTGAAGCCAGTATACTAAGATAAATAACATGATGTAAGGAGAAGACTTTGCAGTTTCTAAAGTAAAACATGAACTGTGAGTTAGAAATGAACTATTTACATTTAAAGCACTGAACTAATGCTCTTGACTGCAGCAACTCATGGTAATGAAGCAAGCTGAGGTTTAGTGTCTTGAACACTGAAAAAGGTCACCACACGTCAGTTGATGGATAGACATGACTTCATGTGAGGCACGATGTATTAAACCTGTGACCTTTCAGATACAGGAGCTCTCCTGCCTCCATTGAAATCTAAAAACAATTTAAAAAGCATTAATAAGACACACATGGATACTGTTGAATACCACATACAACATGCTGCTGCTGTAAATACTCACTAGAGCATCAAATCTGTATTGGAAACATCCCAAACAAATGCACAACTTACTTGTGTTTTGTTTTGCTAAGCTCTCCAGCGCTGAGCTGTTTTAGGGTTAATTACAGTGCCTTTTTTTTTTTTTTTTTACAAATAAAATGGGTACGGGTTGGGAGCAAGAGACTGGAAAGTCCATTTATTCAGCGACAGACAAAGCCATTGTTGATTCGGGTATTTTAGGGGGATTTATTGACAGTAACAAAAATCTAGAATGTCGCCTGCTTTATCCTTTAAAGCTATGTTGGCAAGCAAGGTTTTTCTCATCAGCATAAATCACAAATTGGGTTTCTAACATGAAAAGTACATCGCAGAAAAATGTCTGTTTGTGTCCGCAGTTCTGGCTACAACAGGCTGATTTATTCTACTTGATCACAGTGTTACTTTCCGGTGTCTGATTTATTCAGTGTTGGAAATCTTCACCACAAAGTGATGGATTAAAAACTTAACTACAACACTAGACAACTTTCAGTAAAATATTAGCTAAATGACATGTCAGGTACACACGGCTTAGAAAAGAAATCTAATTTTACTGGAAAAATTGAGAAATTTGGTTCCTAATTGCTTTTTTGGAATCACTCCATACTTATTACAACGATAAGACTCTTAGATCAGTCTAGAGTGGTTGCCAGTGTAATGCTTTTTCACCTTTTCTTTAAAGATTTTATTACTTTTTTTTTTAACTTGTTAGCTATGAGTTTTTGTAGGTTTATCATGTTCTGTGTCCTTATGGGGGAAACTGTCAACTTTGTGAACAGAACAACATCTACAATAAAAACACATTTGACAAAAACAAAACAACATAAAAGCAATGAATCCAAAGTGTCAAAATGCCATATTGTTCAAACACTTGTCAAACCCATTACAACTATTTGAATCCACCAACACAACTGCCACAGGCAATGAAATGATTGTATGCTTTCATAAATATCTTTTTTTGAATGACTGCCTCCAACATCAGAGTCTGACACCACGTCAGGAAGAGGAGTCTCAGCTAAAGGTCACTGTTGAGAGGAGGTTTAACTGAGTGGCTGTCTTTTGCTAATCAAAGAAAGTTCAGGCTGCTGACAAAGTGGGCCATATCCTCCAGTGAACCATCGTGGCTCGCCTCCAAACCACTAGCTGTGTGAAGCAAACCTGTTCTCCTTTTCTTTTCTTTTTTTACTCTCTGAGCTTCATTCGCTCAACATTTTTTCCGTTTAACTCCATTTCTCTGCCCCTTTCTCCTCTCTTTCCATGTCTGTGCAGGAGGGCAGAAGTTGTTCTGACAGACAGGAACAGAGACAGGAGAAACCAGGCTGGGCTGGCAGGCCGAGAGATGATCTCCTGCTGAGCTCTCTATGTGCTCTGAGCTCTGAGAGCGCCGACGTCTCACCGCCGATTTCCCCTCCCTTCTTTTCACTTAGCACAAGAGATGAGCTCTAATTCAATTCAGACCACTTTCCACTTTATTTTCCATGAAGAGATTTTTGGAGAGGATTTCTCAATCAACTTAACTGACTCTAATGGATGTGACTGCCCCTCCCCTCCTTCCCCACCTCCAGCTCTGATATCACTGCTGTGTCCAGCTGCCATCTTTAGGTCAAACAAATTTCCTTTTAACATCTGCTCTGGTAATGGCCCGAGTAGATTTCACAGACTTTATTCAGTGGTTCAGGTCAGAAATTATATAACATTTACTGTACAGCTCAATGAGATGTGAATCCAGCTTTAATTTGATCGTTGCTGTTATCCTTGTATCTTGTAACCTGTAGCAAAACATGTTGTGGTCAACAATCACCTATGGCTGAAAGTGAGTTACTAGACAATGTCATTACACTGTTAAGCCTATGTATATTGAGAAGGATTGAGGAGGTCCATTAAAACGTCCTCTCCATCAAGTGCAATTCACCTAATGGAAGAGTCTGTTCTGAGTAAACACGGTCGTTTAGAAATGGGTGAGAGGAGAAGCAAGGAGAGGAGAGAATCCGAGAGGCATGAGAGCGAGAGAACGAGACAGGCCAGAGCACATATGTACCCATCTTCTCCAAATATCCTCCTCCACTCGTCTGAGTGGCCGAGTGAACTGACAAAAGTGGATTAAAGCAGCACTATATTTAATAACAGCTTGTACCGAGGACATCTGTGATCTTTTCTCTGTGGAAATACACAGAGCTCGCTACAACCCAATTCAAGGTTTTTATGAAAGTCTATTATCAAGTTAAATAATAGCACTGCTAAAGTTATACCAGCGGGGTCCGGTCTAATAAAGATCCTGTGTCTGTTATCTCTTAGTAATTAGGGTTTTATTTTTAGGCGTGATGTGTTAGCAAAGGGTTTAACCAAGCTCACTACTGATTTTGTAAACAGAAGCCCAATTCACTATTTTATTTATTTTATTATTTGATTGATTTCTTAAAGGGAGGTGGTATAATTACCGTAAGTAGGCCTGCAACAATTATTTTCTTTACTGATCATTTGAAGATTATTTAACTAATTAACTGACTGTGGAAAAAAATGACAATTATAATTGGAGCCTAAGGTGACAAATTGAAATTGAAACCAACAGTCAAGCAACAAATGGCTTTGTGATGTCGCACCAGGAGCGTGTTTTGCCCATTTTTACCATGGGTATATAGGCTATGTAGTCAAATAGTTTCTCTTTTGTCTGCTTTTACAATCAGGAGTTTGAAAATTGACAAACTGTTTTTGTGTCTGACCAGCTCGATCTGCCCTGTGCTGCTTTACGTGGCTGGTCGTGGCATCCAGGACACTTCTGAAACGTGCTGCCGCATCGCAGCTGCGTCGCAGCCACGCCCGGTGGAATCAAGCAGAAAGGTATTCAGTTTACTTTCATATATGGAAAAATAAAACACACACACATTTGAGAAGCTGGAAAAATGAATGTGACTGGGCTCAGCAGCCTCTATGGACATAATGACAGAGGTGAAAAATCTTAAGGAAATGTCGACCTAGGAAGCTAAGAAGACAAAAGGACAGAATGACCGAGCAAGAAGCCACAGGGAAAGAGTAGATCTGGGACTAAATGAATAAAAAACATCATCACGTCTTACAGTGAGAGGTGTCTAACCAACCTTTTCATACAAAATGCAATAATTGTTGATGAAAATTAATGATTAATTGATTGAAGGTTCATTTTCTGTGACTGATTAATTGAGTTACAATCATCCTGCAAGACTATCAAACGGGCTAATTGAATTAGATTTTAGGTGACTCTGACATGGCTAAGCTGCCTTTGTACAGCCTAACTGTCATTATGTGTAGTGGCAACACTGTCACCTTGAAACCGCCAGTATGAAAACATACTAACATTAAATTACATGGTTTGATAAGCACCCTGGACTTGCTGCAGGATATCCTTGAATACAAAATGTGCCAGTGGCTAAAATACTGTGAGATGCACAGCAAATATTTTATTACCCACATCCCTATTTAATATTAATCTCGTCCAGCTCTTAAGGCTAACGACACGCTGTAATGTGACATACAAAAAGACAGAAAGTGTCGTTAACCTCTCTAATGTCTATGAACTTTCACAATGGTGTTTTCGATCATTCTTAAAAAGTGGAAAGACGCTGCTCGTGCTTTGCAGAATCAGTAAACCTAGCTCCATTAAACATCAAATGAATCAGGGGATTGCTGGTTACTTACATCAGAATTGGAGATACGTCTCTCTCTAGGACTGATTTAGGGCAACAGCCAGCTCGATTACACTGGCGGTGTGTTTCTGTGCTGCATTGGAGATCAGTGGACCTAATGTGTTGGCCCTAATCAATAATAAAGTAATAGGGGAAGTTGTGTAAAATGATTAACTAGCCTTAGGCCAAAACAGCCGATGACTGAAATCGGCATGACTATTGCCTCTAATTACTAATTAGCAACCACATTAGATTCTTAAACTATAATACCTCCCCGTGGTACAATTAAATCCCAGCTTAATGAAATTAATAGAAGTATGGGGAGTGTAATCGTGAATGAAGTTTTAATTTACATCACATCTGTTTGTGCAGCACCGTAATCTATTTCTTACCTGCAGCCTAATGAGTCAATATTTGTTTGCATTTTGGTGCTTTAGCTGTGAGTTTCCTGGAACTCCGCCTGACTGTCCTTATTATGGGATTAGTGTGTCTGGGAACTGGCTAATGTGAGAGAGCAAACAACATGTTATTAGTTATAGAGGATGCTGAGCGGATGATTTTTAAGTGTCTGATGAGTCTCTACAGCCATCTAGTGGGCAAATGTATCTATCACAGCATGTGTCATCCTGATGCAAAGAAGGAAGGCGCTAAATTAAGACTTGGATGCATTTTGTCCAGTTCACCACAAAGAGGAGCCAGAGATAATCCATCAGAAACACTGGTGACACTTCTAAAGAGTTAGTGCCCGAGGCCACACAAGAAAATGTTCATGACCTTCACTTCACTAGAAAAAAGAACATTAAGTGCTGGAACTGATTTTAAATAACAGTCATGTTATTGTCCAGCCCCACAATCAGTCTCGATAGAATCTCGATAGACTGCTCAGGACTGCAGGGTAGTCATAACGCCATCCACTGAGTGGTTTACTCATCCCTGGAACTGACCACTCAACACATCATTAAAAGAAAGATCAATACCACTAATGTGAGACGTCCTAAATAGAAATCGAATTCTAGTTAGTTGGGAACCGAACATAAAACGAATTTGGCCTGCAGCTCTTCAGTTAAAACAAACACAAGCTGACCTCACTTTTGGGTTTTTACATGCAGGTAGTACCGCCAAACTACCAGGATGAATGATATTATTTGCACTCTTATGATATTTGCAGTGCATTCTAATATCTGATTTATCTTTATATTATTATATAGTGTAAAACAACCTATTTAAAATACATTTTTTAGAAGATATTTAAATAGCAGAAACTGATTTGTCAAGCCTTGTTGAGAGTGGAGCATTGTTCCAGATGGCATTCAATGAAAAGATTACGTGGAGAGTCGTAATAAGACATTTATTGTCTTATCAATGTTTTTGTGTGACATCTCTCATGTAGAAAACTATGAAAAGTGAAGCATCCTAAATACTATTTGAGATTAAACATGTTAAACAAAATCATTCAGATAATCCAAGACTGTAACAGATTTTTCTTGATGATTATATACAGACAAATAAACTCAGCTTACTTCTGCTCCACCTGCTTGATGGGGTCAGTCAAGTTGATGGTTTCCATGGTGATCTCAACTTTGCGAACGCTACCAAAGAAATCCGTGATGAGGACACTTGCTGGATCTCTCAGAAACAGGTCAGTACGGTGGCCCGGAGTGGACACACACTGACTCTTGGGGCATACTTTGAACTGGAGAAGCAGACAGAACATAAGCAGTGGATTAGAAATATGCAACTTAGTGTTACAGAGAGCAGCCCTGTTCCCTTTAGAGCCACCCACTCGACAATGCCAAAACAAATGAGTGAAAATACTGTAAATGTGTACTCGTGGTGCTCTCAGGACCTTTAGCTGAAAGTATTAATTACACAGTGTAGGCCACTTTTGCCAACAACAGAGCTGACAGTGTTTGAGTTTGTGTCTCCTACTTTTCATGCCACAGAGAGCGAGTTGACGCTGGTAGCCAGTTGCACCAAACATGGCTAGAACTGCAGTGGGAGGTGTTAAATTATGTGACAGTGTGTGGAGAAGATTAGGGGCATGGGCATGGACATTTGTGTATGTCGTCATCAATTACAAATCTTTCAGTGCCTGGTGTGTTACCACTTGTGTGTTGAACCTCTTAACGTTATCTATCAGCCAAACGAGACTTGAAAAACACAGGACCGGTGGAGGATTTTTTTTTTCGGGGAATGCAATTTCTGTTTCATCAAAGGGCAAGCATGGATTTTTTTTAAAAAAGAAAAAAAGAAAAACTTTGTGGGCCCATCTGGGAAATCCATAGTATTGATCCTTAATACCACAAAATAGCACAAGAACAAAGAGTGCACCTTTAGAAACAGGGAAATCGGGAAGAGCAATAAGCTGTAGTCACAGTCGCATTGATTGAGCTCAGCCTCTGCCAGAGTAGGGATTTGAAGTGTTTTGATTCTAACTCCTGGTAGGGTAGGACAGGTAATGAGGATGAGGAGTGGTCCCTGGAGCCACAGTGGAGCTTTACAGGAGTGTAAAAGATGAAAAAGGAGCTGCTGCTGAGATTGAGCCATATCCTGGAAGCAGCATGTACTCACCACCACCAACGTCATGTGTCAAAGGCCAACAACCTTAACACAGTATCAGACATTCTGCTTTAAGTGCACAGTACTGTGAGCCCGTGTGCGACTTTCATCTAGCCTCCTTTAGGACCAGACATTTTATATTAGACACCAGACAGAGGGAGGAAGGCAGTGCAGGACAGATATTGTCTCAGTACTGTAGGTACAAAATCCCAAAAGGATTTGACAGGAACCGAGTCACTTTGTCATAGCACTGTGGCAGTGCTGGAGAAAGATCTGGCTGCATCCACAATCATTCTACTATAGGGGGAAAAAATGCAATATAGTGTCAAAGTGTTTATGGCACGCCCTAGGATTAGCCTGGCCCTGCAAAAGAAAGCCTAACAGCTACTAGCAGCTGTAAACTGATACAGTTAACTATTATTAGTTTAATCATTCAGCCAATGGTTTAATCAAGTAATTATTGAAGTACCTCTGTATTCTGACTTATTGGAATTGAATAAAAACTGTAGCTTTAAGTAAGTAATTATTTATGGATGTATATTATTTAAGTAAATGAATAATTAATTAAAAATATTACACATAAAGAAAACACAAATTTACATCTACTGCAGAGGTGTGTGCATGCACACCTACATGACAGTGCTCAAACATTTGTGTGTGTTAATTGTGTTTACTCAGTTAGTGGTCATTCATCAAACAAAAATGCTTATATCACAGAAAAATTTAAAGATGTCCCCTCTGGGAAACTGTAATGGTATTAATGACTATTTTCTCACATTTTAGAGACTATATAATTAATGTATTAGTAGAAAACAATAATAATAGTTATGAAAGTAAACATTAGTGCTGCTCCATGGTAGACATGCACTCTCTGATATTGGGTAAAAGGCATTCTCACCAAGTCATTCATGTTGGTTTTGCTTGCGGGGTGGATGTCCTCCAGGAACTCCAGCAGGTAGAAGGTGTAACGGTCCATCAAATGGACTCCTATGGCCAAATCTGGCTGGTGCTAGAAACAGGACAAAAATACAAAAAATAATAATATTTAATATCCAACTGTTGTGATTATAAAAACAAGGCCACAGTCATGTGTCATCCCTCACAAACAATACCAGTAAAGTCTGTCATTGTGACTGAAATTAATAAACACAGACCAACCTAAGGCTGCCAATCAAACTGAAATATGCACAGCATTGATATTGGAGGTTACTTCCATTTCTGTAACAGTGGTTTTAATATCTCATGCTTTGCAGACATGGGTTGAAAAACTGCGCTTGTTTTAGATTGATGGTGTCCAGGTGAAATAAATGGCATCAACACTAAATGCTGCATAATGACATCAGATGAAAAAATATTTTGACAACTTGTCTTCAAACTATGCCAGATTTGCCTCACCTCTAATCAGTGTGCCAAAGTGTGTAATGACAAGTATGTACGGGATACAGATACAGACGTCAAAAGCACGTCAGGTTAAAGTTTTAATGTGTCTTGTGGGACCCGCCCGTGTACAAGTAGAGTTTAATGACTTTAAATATCGAGGTGTTTTCTTGGTTCCCCTCATTAAAACTTGAAGAACATATTTAGAAAGCGTCCAACAGCATCACAACACTCAAAATTAAGGATGTCCCGTTGTCCCAAAGATACAGCATCTGAGATAGTAGAGAAATTTATCATTACAAATGAAATATTATGTTTGTGCGTCATTGAATATATACTAAAGAGACATTTTAATTAAGGTGTTCAAATTCTAAAAATGCGAGGTGGCACTCACCCAATCACACACACAATGATATACACAAAACTAACCACAGAAAAAGACCAGTGGGGCCAAAAATTCAGTGACTTTTGAAACCCTCTTGGAGACTAAAAAGCAACTCAAACTAATTTAGTTTAATTTCAGACCATTGGAGAAAATGTGAAAAATCTATTCAAATATATTGTAATTTATTCAAAGGGTATGTAAATTACAACCTCTGTATACCGATCAGAAACAGGTTTGCATTTGCACGGCAGTTTGCAACGGAGAATTCATTGATAAAACGGTCAGAGATGAACAGGAAACTGTAACTCAATCAGTGACTAAACAAATTATGAAAAGTGACTAGAAACAAACACTGAGGGTGATTTCAATGTTTTAAGTGCAGCAACTAGCAGATCGTCCATAGCGGAATGGTTAATTAGAGCGTAGAGTTAGTTAGTCCTGGTATTATTAGTATGATTTTTTTTTTAAAGTGTGAAATCACAGAGTGTTTCAAACAAAATGCTGTCTGGTTGCTTGGCCTTCATTATCGAGTATGTCTTCAGTTTTCTCATTTCAAAATAAAAGGATTATAGAAGGGGACTAACTGATGTATTTAGAAAACTTTAACCACCTTGGGTAACATTGACTGCAGTTTCTTAAGTGTAAACTTCCCCAAATCCAATAAAAAGCATGTTATGACAACTTGACGTTTGGATTCAATCGTGAGGTGAATATGAACAAAGCCTTGGTCTCAGTCGTGCCATCACACCGCACTGCTTATTAGAAAACGTTATTAGACAACCTGATGGATGATTTTTAATTTATCTCCAACAATATGAGGGCAGGTAACTCACCGACAGAGAGTCCTCTCCAACTTGACTACTGGCCAAAGCCATGAGGTTTGGGGAGTAGAACCTCTCGTACATGGAGGCACCCTGACAGGTGTCGATGATGAAGAGCAGCTCATTGTACCTGGAGGCGCACAAACACACTGTTGTGTACATTCTCAAACAAAACTGATGAGAGAAGACACAGCTGGCATATCACCCATCCATTTGTTCCAATAAAAGCTGATACACACAAACCTTCTGACCATCTTTCATACTGCAGTTGCCATGGTGACCAAGAACAGCTTCATTCAATCCCTCTAACACACCCACGCACACAATTCCCCCTCCTCCTCAGTTGATTCCTCCTTTCTCCCTCTCATAAAAGAGAAATCTCACTTTAACTTCTTTCCCATGTTTAGGCAAACACAATAACACTTTTATATCCAGTTGACAATTTGAGGGAGGTGGCCAAGTCTCTATGGTGACTGTAATTTGGCAGTTCAAGCTTGCAATTATCACATCAGCATCAAAGCTGGCATCACTAAGCTTTTATCTAGCAGCCTAGGGTGACTGACTGTAACCCAGACACTCTCTATTGATAGGTTTGGAGGACAATAGAGGCGCTGGTAGCAGCAAGCTGCTTTTGCTCATTTAGTGTCTCGCGATTCACAAATTAAACACCTGAAAAAAGAAACGCTTCCAGTTATAGAAAGAGACGTTCTCTCCTTCCCGAGAAGTCACATTGATATAGCATAACGTTAAATCTCTTGCTGCTATAGCCGTATTTAATGTGTTACGTCCAAGATAGTTCACATAAAACTGTATAATGTATAAAATATCTTTCATCAACAATGGATAAAATGACCCCATACTGATGAACCTACAGAGAAATATTCCCCTCAGCTCTGTGAAGCATGTCAGGGTCTTCTGCCTCAATGTTTTTGTTTTACAGTCTGTTTTGGTTGCCTCTCACCGCTCTCATCGGCTTTGTTTGCAGCTCTGTTGTCAACTTGTGACACAATTCACTGTAGAAACGCACTTTCCATAAAGGGCCAATGAGTCTGCCCCTCTGTGGCATCACTGCTCGCTCAGGGTTACAGATGGAACAGAGCACACTTCTAACCTTATCCAACAAGTACTTCACAGTGATGCAGCTTTCCACTAGAGATGATATTGAAGCACTGCCATCCAACTTGGATAGGCAGTCCATTAGAGCTTAAATACAGTGACATTAAGAGTAACTCAACCTTCTCCGCTTCTTAAAAACTCCTTTCAGCACCAAAACACTGCAGCAGCTAATCAACAAACACCAGCAAAGGGCTATTATATTATTACTATGAGTTACATAAACAGACCGTCCGTCCAGAAGGAGAAGCGCCTCCAGAAAATGTTCATATCCATAGGTTGCTAAGTTTCATGCATTCGTTAAATGCTTGTTGACATGCTTATGGCTTAGCATAGCTAATTGGTCCTCAGGGGAATGGAAGTGAAGTGGACTTGCAGTAGGAGAAACCCCTCGCCCCATCTTATTTCTACGTCCGTTTCTAGTTTATTCACCGTCTTTTCTGCCACATCTGCTCGAAAGCGTCGGCCAGTTCCACATTACTAATCTCCTCAGAGTCCTGGAACTTCAGAAAGCCGTTTCCACCATGGCCTGTTAAACAAACACATAATATTAATAATTTATTCATCTGTGATTCATAATGCAAAAATATGATACAGAATGGGAAAACAAGATGAAACATGAGCAGCAGCACGCTGCTGTGTCGGGGGAAATGACGGCTACAGCAGAGAGGACTGCGGCTACATTCAGCCAGAGATAAATTAGATAAAGAAGGTTTGATAAAAACTCTCTTTCAGCTGTACATCTTTAAAACACACCACAAGAGCAAAAAAAACACACAGCTTGTGCAACTTGACATTTTGATTGTGGTGAAACAAAAATCTCATTTAAAAACATTATAAAACTTATAAAAACATTATAAAACTGTCTATACCTTATAAAACTGTCTCTATCTTACGGCATTTCCTTAAAGGACCCCTTTTCTATCATTTCTATCAATTCATTTCATTTCAGTCATTTCATCTGACTGGCTAAGTGACATATTTTATAGATATTTCACATTATATTCAACATTGAACACAATGACTGCAGTAACTTTGTCTAAATTTAGTGATTTGGATGAATTTTGAGCAGATTATTTCCTGTGAATACACAGATAAACAGCTTTCGTGATATTTGTAGGAACTTTACATACAATTCCTGTATGTATTATATTTTTAAGGCATCTCATTGAAAGTCATTCTGAGTCTTTAATTTAAGCAGTGGTGCAGACACTGCAGAAAAAGTGTGTACACAGAGAAAATAAATGACATTGCTTTAATTATAAAATAGCTGCTAGCACTAAACACCACAAACTAATTAAATATAAGAGTGTAAGTTGAGTATTTACGGGTGGATTATTACCTGTCAGGTATATGAGGATGTTGCTGCGGTCATCAGACAGGAGGCGTTTGGAGCGTGGAGTGCTGGGCGGCAGCCTTCCAGTCAAAACACGCAGGAAGTTTTCCACTGTCACCTGAAACATGGACGGGGTACAAAATAATGGAAGTGATGAATTATGCAATGTACGTCTTCTAATTCAATGCACGTCGACAGAGGTTTAATAAAACAGTACGCTGCTTGGGACTGTCAAAAAAGAGAACATAGTTTCACCAGTCAAAATCTTTGCTAATCAAAACACCAGGATATTTCGCAAACTAAATTTTGCATCAGCAGGGTCCGGATAAGATAATTTCTCTACTTATCTTTTAATTAAATAGTGAAAATCAATTACTCCTTGTATTCTCTTCTTCTTTTTCTCCTCTTCAGCTCTATCAGCTCTTCTTGCCACATGGCAGCGCAGTGTTTATTCATATTTAAAAAGGCCAACACAAAGGAAAGTAAATAATCAAAAACAAACAGAGATAAAGAGTGGATACACCACCGGGCCTCTGCCTTGCCATGACAAATAAAACACAACATGCATACGATATCAAGTTATTTCCTGCTCAACAGACTGAGCAAACACTGGACAAATAGGGTCGCACACCAGTCGCCTCCAGTTCGCCACTGCACCTGTGTAATATCTCTCTGTGTAAGTGGTGTTATATGGCACTCTACATGGGATACCGCTACCAGTGCTGCTGTGAGGTATGCAAGTTACATATTTCAGATTTTAACTGAAAGTATCCACGTCTTACACACCCGTTTACCAAGATGTTTCCATTAGACTGACACATGCACACGGCAGAGTGCAGGCATTTAATAACTGTACCTGCCATTTAAAAAGAGATGCTGGTTCAAGGAATGTATTTTGCTTCCAAAAATTTTTACTTTAAAGCTTTTTTACTTCAAAATCAAGCAAATGGAAAAGATGCATGCATTTGTACTCAATTTAAACAGAGTGTAATGTGACAAAATGACATTTCTACAGTTGTCTGCGTTGTGAACCGACCTCATATCCTCGGTAGTCCACTTCCACATCGTCACCGTACACATTCAGCTCCATGTTCTTGTGGCTAAACACTGTGGCAGGTTTGGGGTTCCTGTGATTACAAGCCATGTCATCTGCCAGCATGAGAACTATGTGGCTGGAAAAGGAGAAGATGACAGAGGCAAACAATCACATTAGACCTGAAACACCTGAAAGGACTAATGCTGCGCTCAAGTTGTCAAACACATGTACATTGTTAGGTTATATAATTAAACACCATTAGGGTGAGGATTAGTTACATTACATTTATTTTGCAGAGCCTGTGATTAAACCAACAACCCTATAATTATATATAACCCTAAAACAACCCATCTCAGCTACAGACCTGTGCCAGTTAATGAGGGGAAGCATACATTTATTTTTCTGATATATTGAAACTACTTGATAATGTGTCATCTTATCATAACATAGTGGTATTGGTGCAGTCACTATAAACACTGTTAACGATGAATAACAAGTGCAAACAATTTAAAATGGTATCATTTGACTAGTATCTGCTTTAAAAGCAATAATGAGTGTTGCTTTTTTTAGCTGTATTCTCCCCCATGTGAAAGGCATATATGTACTTATAGCTGAGGAGACCCTAACAGGAGCCTCCGGGTAGCCTGCAGAGGTATGCATACTGTATACACAACATCCCCAGTTCAAGTACAGCTGGTGACCTCAAATGTAATCTATTTGTCTCTTAGTGTCCATGTTTCCTGTTGCTCTCTACAGCGTTATCCTTTTAAGGAGAGTAGCCAGAAATGTTTGTGCAAATAAACAGAGTGGCTTAATGAAGTATTTATTAATTTGTGTTGTGTGTGAACATGTATTTCTCCTAACTGTTCTGCACCTCAAAGCATGTGCAGGCGCGCTCACAGAGTTATAAACTATGTTCCTCTCTACTGTTAAATAACACTAAAGCAAGAGCCGAAACAATTAGCTGATTGGTTTTCTAACTATTAAATTATTTTTTTAGAACTGATTGTTTCAGACTAAATGTCCAAATTATCTAATCAGCTTCTCACAGGTGAACATGTCCTGCCTTTTGTAGTCCTCTATCAAAGTAAAACGAGACATTTGAGGACATCAGCTTGGGCTTTTGGAGACAGTGACTTAAGGTGACATTTTATGGACCAAAAAACTAATCAGTTAAACAAAAAAGATGATTAACAGATTCATTTTTTACTGAAATAATTGCCCTAAATAAACATATGACTATCTCACACACACACACACACACACACACACACACACAACAGCAACACACTTTCATCTCTATACATGCATACAAGAACTAAAAATACTCCGGCTAACAAAAACAACTCACTCAGGCAGAAAGAAGATATAATAGTAGTGCATCTTTTAATGTTATGTATGTATTATATTAAATGACCATTACTTCTCCATCTCTGATGTTTGGAGAAAAGACACCAGCACCTTATGAAAATGAATTCATTAGAAAGTTATTACCTGTCTCGCCTTTGAATATCTAAAGAGGACACAATAAATGAGACACAATAAGGACAGATGTGTTATCGGTCACCTGTCAGGAATGCCCAGCCTCTTAACACTTCTGTACACAGACAGAGTATTGGCCACATGGCGGTAGTTGAACCAGAATCTGGATGTGCACACCTGTGTATCAAACACATGTGGGAGAAAAACCTGGTTTATCAAGCACAACATGTTTTCTGCTGCTCCCACCATTAATAACAATGAATTAGCATGTGCTCTTACAAAGATGTACCATCGTGAATACTCACCAGGACAGCCCAGTTGTTGGTGTGACCACTGCTGAAGAACTGTCCTGCATTATCCTGACAAACAAGCGGAGGAAGATTAATAAATGTATTTGGTTTTTTGTTTTTTTTATCTCGTACGAGCAACCAGAATCATCACCTAAACAGCTAGCCTGACAGCACAGGAGGCTAACATGGGAGCTACATTTCAGGTAAAATTCAACATAAACAGAAGAAAATGGCGGGATAATCAAAGCTGCGTACACATGAATAGACACTCACCTCGATGTTAATGCTGTTCGTTAATAAATATGTGGAGAATAAGCTGAGTAAAGTGAGTATTTTCATTGTGCAGCACTGTCAGCTGTGTGCAACAAGGAAGTTAAAACCCGCTGGCTCCGCCCAGCATCTTCTTCCGGTAGGAGACATTTCAAAATAAAAGCTTCGGTACTGAGAATGTGGATGGAATAAAAAAAAAAAGTTTGTCCTTTTTGTCATAAATTATTGATTGTTTTCTAACTCAAAATAAAGAGTCGGGAGAATATTTCATTTTGGTCTACTGCTGTTTCATGCTCATTCAAATTATATATCCAAGTGCTGCCAAGTAATGTAGCTCAAACCTTTAGCAGACAGACAGATGTTTGTACAGTATGTGCAAAACATAAAAACACTGCACACATGCATGCTAGATGTAAGTGATAGAAAGAAAACTATGTAAATACATAAAAACTATCATGTCACCAACATGACAAAAACTATAGTGTGTTTTCCTCTGACCTGAAATATGATTATAAAATATTAACCATTGTGTTTTTATTAACATAACATCAGTGTTCATGTGCTGATAAGACAACAAGTAGAACATCTATGAATTTATCAAATGATGCAGCTTGTGTACGATTGGCTTATCATTAAATAGATGCATATAGAAATGAACAAAATAAAAAAATAAAATAAAATCAAAAGAACCAAGACTATAATTAATAACACCAAGTGCATGCATAGGAAAACTCAGCAGGATATCCTCATGGGACAGTTATTTTCTGGACTTGCAAACTGAACGTCACTGTGTTATTTTAACTGTTTTTGTTCTGAACAAGGAAATAAAATGTATTTAACACTTAACATTTTGTCTTTGTGACCACCATTAAAGGGACACATAATGTGCCTGTGGTATTGTGGTGTTACAAGGATTTGTTTGGTGTTGTAGTTCATTTTTAAGAAGGATAATTATGCATGTATTTTAATTCATGATGCAATTATTTGGTCATATATCACTGATTAGACATCAAATGATGCTGACACGTTCACATTCAAATGTCCTCCTCAGCTTGGTCATGGCCTCAGTAATAAGAAGTGACACTGATATCACAGGCAGCAGATGTCAAACTGCACGTCATATTACCGCTGAAGTAGCCCGAGAGTCTGGGAGCCCTGCAGTACAGTGAAGCTATGAAAAAAAAAAACCCATATCCTTCCTGCAGTTCTAATGTAACATCACAGCACAGCAAGCAGAAGGTTTGGTGGAAAATCCAGCATCCAAATCAGTTTTAACACATCACAGGGCGCCTTCACAGGTCTGCCAACCATTTAATTCTCCGTCTGCTGCTGTTTGACCTGCAGCATCACCCTCTTTGCCTGCACAGGGCTCATCATGGCGATGTCCTCCAAACACATCACATTAGAAAAGGAATATAGCATGGACAGTGCTGCAACAAAACAGTTTCTCAGTCACATAAATCAAATCATTATTCCATTTTCAATCCATAAATTTACATTTTACTGTCATTGTCCTATGATTCTTGGCCAGGACTGACATGTTCAGACAGAGTGTTCCTCCCTTTCTAACGTAATGATGTCAATGAACTAATCTGAAGTTGTTCTGTAATTTAAGGTTAAGTTGTCTAGAGGATTGGTGACCTATAAGAAATAAATCATGTGGGGGCAACCAGGAAATCAAACTGACCTGTGACCAGTGGAATTCAATATCTGGACTATTTCAATGCAAATTATACATTGTTATGCAAGATGACCTGTGGCCAAACACATGCATACAGCTATATTTATCTGCACTGTTTCATTGTTTTAATTTGTACCAGTCTGTGATTCAGCCAACCAAATATGTTGGGTTGCTCATGTTGTGGTTGTGGCAAAGTGAGTTAGCTTCCTTTCTATGGCCAAAAAAACATCTTTAAATAGTGTCAAAATGCTGAGCTTGAAGATTCATCTTTGATTTTGCAAACAGTAGCTTGACAGAATGAAAAAAATAGGCTCAGGAAGTCCTTGAGATGTGGTTGAATTCTTCGAAAATACAAATTTAGCGGCCCCTGTGTTTAGATTTCTCAGTTAAGAGTCGAAATGTTTAAGGTCCTTACTGTTTTCTGAAAAATAAATGATTTTATACACCCAATCACCACAATAAAAGCACCTATAGATCACATTTCATTTATAAATCGATAACTGCATATCAATACAAAGTTTCCTGTAAGCGATAAAAAAACACGCCGTATAGAGGCGGTGCGTGCGGTTTTGTTTTTTTTTTTGTTTTGTTTTTTTGGCACAGCGCGCAACCTCTGTGCCAACGTCAAGCAGCCACACATGGTGCGTGCTGGAAGCGGAGCGCTGTAGGAGGGAAGACGGACGCGCCACGCATCCGCATCACAGAGGAGGGTGGCGAGGTGGCATCGCCTGCAGGAATCCAGTTGTAAAGTCCACACACACGAGGCAAAAATGCGCTGAAGGGGAAAACTGTCTGGAGCTCGGTCGTTCACCAAAGATTACCTTACCTATTGCAGAGACACCTGGAGGAATAAAGACAAAAGAGCAAAACAAAAAGAAAACGCTCCGGACAAGTTGTGATTTCAGAGGAAATCCGACTGGAGATGAATACCAACGATGCGAAGGAGTATCTCGCGCGGCGGGAGATACCTCAACTATTTGAGGTGAGAAATGTTGTGCGCTCTGTGGGGGTGAAATGATTGGGCTTTTTGTGCAGATTGTGTGCTTTTTACGCAAAGATTCGTGATGCATTGTACGCCTGCCGGAGATCTCTTTATGATTTGTAAAAAAAAAAAAAAATGTTGTTGTGGTTGATGGAGGTGCGAAAACATACTTGTAGTGGTTTAAATGAGAGCTGATTATTTCCTTAAACTGCCTCCTAAAACTGTGTTTTGTGTAATAAGTCATCATAATTAGTCAAACTGTAATTAAACGCCCCCCTCTCATTTGCATAATTTGGTTTTAATTGACGTGGGGCAGCCTATATAGCCTCACAGCTGGAGACAAAAGGAGCACTGTGACATAGCAGTAAAAATACAACAATATGACACTTGATTCAAGGTATATTAGCCATATATGTGATTAACAGTAGTATGAAAAGTATGAAAATGTGCCTAAAATTAACTATTAATACAGTCTATGCAAGAATATTAAAGCATAAAAGGCAGCATAAACTGTCTATTAAACATCATAGACACAACATAGGCCTGGAGAAATATAATAATGAAGTATCATTCATGTTCCTGAGGGGATAGTAAATTGGCTCATCCACTTAATTAGACTCAATCCCAAGTGCAGTGCAGCTAATGTATGCAAGCAATCACTGCTTGTTTATTTACAGCCTGTTCAAATTACATTGAGCAGTGAAGTGACACATCATGATCGAAACTGCAGCGTAATTTTACTGCTTACAATTGCTTCTCACGTAAAACTGTATTCATTGTCAATCAACTAAATCACACAAAGCACATCAAATTGTTTCCTGGGTTGGGAGAAGCTTGATGTTTCCCTGCTGCGGGTGGTGGGAGTTGTTCGTGGGTGGAGATGGACTAGCAAGTCCCACAGGAAGGTATTGTTTTAAAACATTCAGGGTCGAGGGGGACAAATGTCACATAAACATATGCTTTTGTTTTTGGCTCCGGAGTTTGTTCTCACATTCATCACAGAAGTTGGCTTTCTTCCCTGGGCAATAACAGGTCATCGTGGTTCTGTGTTTATTTGCCCGGCTGAGTCTAATATCACAGGCTTCTGACAAAATGAGATGTTTTGTTCCCCCGGTGGAGCCAAGCCAAGGCAACCAGAGCTGCACTTCAAAACTGCACCTCATTAAGACATGCTGTTCACCGCGCGCCACACTGTCACAGAACAACACATCATAACAAAGATGTAGTGAACAAACATCATCTTCCTCCCTCTTATTCTGCTGCCGTACCTTATCACATACACCCCCTTCTACCACCCTCCATTGTTTTCTCCAGAGCCTGCTGACAGGTTTGATGTACTACCGGCCCGACGACCCCATCGACTACTTGGAGGGCTGTCTGAAGAAAGCCAGGGAGCTCGGAGGACCAGACAAAGTGCGGTGGGATACTTTCGTGGGCCAGGAGAAGAAGTCCCTTCCACCTCTCAACGGCGGACAGTCACGCAGGTCCCTTTTCAGAAATGGTGAGCAGTGAATGCTGATTGTACTATAACAATCAGTCAGTGGATTAGTTGATGAAGATACAACCGATTAAAAGTTATGTTTCAAGCAAAAAAGCCTGAACTTTGGTTGTTTTGACCTCTTAAATGTGACTATTTCCTATGATCATACCTTGTGGTTTAGAAAACAAATATTTAAAAGCGTCACATCAGGCTCTAAAACCTAAAGTCTAAATGATTAATTAATTGACTAATAAAGACAGATTAATTGATAATGAAAACTGCTGCAGCCCCAAAACACATAATTCTGCACCTTTGAACTGTTTTATCTCATTATGTTTTTGTTTTTGGATCTTCTTTACGTAGCAGCTGCTAGCAGCAATACACCTTCCTCTCCTACACGACCATGACGAAACTGGCTCACTGCCGAAACAGGAAAGGGTGTAGACATTTGTACTCATGAGCTCCACTGTACATACACTGTTAAAACTGTAATAGAAATGGAAATACTACTAGCAGAAGACTTTTATAGTGTGGTGAGATTTTTTTTTTTTTCTAAAGCTACATGACTGTGTGCATCACGACTTCTAGCTCCCAAAAAGTGCCTGAAGCGTTTGTTGAGATATCAGAGAACCCACAGATAAACCAAAGCAACCACAGCTTCTTCCGACCTTCAGCCTCGAACATGCCTGTGCTGCCTTCACTGACTTGTAGATTTGTTGGCTGCTTGTTAACGTACTGTAAAAGACAGATGTATGCGTGTTGTTAATCATTCACATGAGACCAAAAGTTCTCCCTTTCATCAGCTGTCTGTTCCAGCTACAGGTCCAAGCAATGTGGAAAGTATTGCAGATGCAAAATTTGTTTGAATTTGCAGAACAAAGTTGACTTGAACTACAGCTCTTGTATGCTAATCTTCCATTGTTTTATTATGTCTATTTCAAAGTAAAATATTAACTTTGTTGTTTGATGCGTGTGAAGCAACGCGGTGTTGTACACAGGAAGAGTTTATGTGCAAATATGTTTTGCATCTTAGCGCTTATCACTCACGGCACACAACCATGCACGCATGAAGAGATTTTACAAAGAGAAATCTTCACAGTCAAGAAACGTTAAGGGTGGACCGCTGTGAGAAATTCACATTTATCCCATTTTTCTTAATATACTGAGGGAATATGCCTGAAAGCTTTGCTAGCTGCAGTGCTGGGAACTGCAGCCTGATCAGGAAGAGAGATTCCTGCGTACCGTGATACCCTTCTCGGTTGATTGCTAATGCTCAAATCTGTCATGTTTTAAAATGTTTGCAGGGAGAAAATGCTGCTCTCACATCCTAAATTATTCCTGTCGCTGCTTGATTGACTGCTCAGCGTGTTAGAAATGTTAAAAGGGTAAAGATTCAGACAGGTAGAGCAGCAATAGCTGTAATTTCATGTTTTTCTAAAAAAAATTCAGAACAATTTGTGGGTTTTGCTAAATTGTTCACATAAAAAAGCATCTCTGTTCTTTTCAGATTCAACAAAACCTCTTTTCTATCCCTGACCTAAGTGTTGTCACGATCAATACCATCCTCAGTGTTTCCATTTATAATACACTGTAAAGAGATTGTATCAGTTCTACATGTAAATTATAGCAGCTCTGCTTACTTGGAATACAGCAGCATTCAGTGATGATTTCTGTCTTTGGTAAATGTGTGATAATCAATGCTGTAATCAGCACAGACAGCAGTGTAATTACCAAACTGAATGAAGCATTGAATTCATCATAATTTCATCTCAAATGTACTGTGTGATTGTTAAAACTGGCACGGCTTTTTGCTTGTTTTTCCGTTGTGAAATGGGATTGGCAGCGTTTGAAATAATGTCACATCTGCATCATCAACAGCACGAGCACAGCAGGATTTGACAAAACTCATAGAACACGAATAATTCGCTGTATTTCAAAGATGTTTAATGATGAACTCCAGGCTTTGGAAAAACAAATCATTTGTCATCAATCTTCCAGACAAAAGCAGACATATTGTTTCTCATCAAAACCTTTGTATGCATGTGTGTGTGTGTGTGTGTGTGTGACAGTGTTGCCCGACAGTCCTAATTTCCCCTACAGACGGTACGATCGCCTCCCTCCCATCAGCCAGTTTTCCATCGAGAGTGACTCGGACCTGTCAGAGACGGCGGAGCTCATAGAGGAGTACGAGGTGTTTGACCCGTCCAGACCACGACCCAAAGTCATCCTCGTCATCGGTAAAGAACCAGTACAACACACTATAAAACTATATTAATACACAACACTACAATGAGAACATCTGATGTTTTAGATTAGAGCCACTCATCTGGATCCCTGCTAACTTATGATTTCCAATAGATTAGATAAGGCGCTGTGGGCAAATACTGCAGAACATCTCAGCGAGCTTCATCCATTTATCTAAACAGAAATACAAAGCAGCATTTACAAAGTTTATATTTGCCTTGCTGATGATCTAAAAATAAATGTCCTGGATGGGAATCTACGAGTCAGGGAGCGCGCGTGTGTGTGTACACAACGTATTTTTCCTGGTATTTTGAATGTAACTCCGCCTCTCCTTGTCGGTATCAGCGGGGTAGATCTTGTTGCATGTCGCTCACTGTGTTAGACACTCATGCTCTCCTAATCTGATTTCCGTGATGGGCCTGCATTAACATGTCAAATACATTGAGTCATCTTATAAATTAAGCGCTGCAGCTGCGCATTAAGAGCACCGGCGCTGGTTGAGCTGGACAGAAAAAAGCTGCTGTTTCCAAACCCTCTTGAAAATAGTTTATTTAACGTTTGGATGTTAAAAGCTTTTAAAACCCTCTGACAGCCTTCTGCTGCAGCATGTTTTTGCTTCTTGTGCACCCAGGATGTTCACACTGTCTATAGTCTGGATGATAGTTATTTGTCCTCGCAGCACAAAGCCAGTTCCTATCTCGTCTTTGTGAGTACATTGTGCCCTGTTTCAAAGGGAAAACAGGATGGCGGCAGCTGTCATCTCTTTGGAGGATCGAGGCAAATGTTTTGTCTGTCAGGTTTGCAGAGAAACTGACAAAGATACGTGCGGTCAGGAGGAGGATGGGAGAGGATTGGGTTGAACATTACGAAATACTCGGATGTCAGATAAAGTGCTGGTTACACAGTATCTCTCTGATCATCCCACCCCTTCTCTCTACCGCAAAACTTTATCTTTTGTTAAGCCTGTGGACCCTTTGCAGAAGGCGTAATTTTCACAAAAAAAATATATATATAATTATTGCATTTAGGTGTTTCACTTTGAGGTTCCTGATACTTCACACGGATCACGTTGCTTACTGGAGCACTTAATCTGAACTGAGCCATAGTTATTGTTATTAGATGCTCCTGTGCTTTTCTTGCTAAGACAAGTCAAAAGAGACTTAGATTAAATAGATCAATAGCTCTCATATCTGTCTGTTAAATATGAAGCCACAGCCAAAAGGCGGGGGTTAGCTTATCTTAGCATAAAGGCTGTAAACAGGGGAGGCAATCTGACTGGCTCTATGCTAAGGGGGTTCATATTTAATGCAGAGACATGAAAGTGGTATTGACCTTCTCATCAAACTTTTGGATACAAAGTAACCTTGAATAATTATATCTCTAAAGGCCTCAGTATGCTTCAAACTAACTACAGCTGTGTTGTTCCAACGGAGCAAATAGCCTGCTCTTACAGAAAAGAGCATGATGCGATGAATCTGTTGGACTGGATACACACAAGTTGTGTGAAGACTGCGGCCGTATTTAGACCAAAATCTGCTGCAGGGTTGTGTGGTGGCGTGGCGGGGTGTGGGTGTTGTTTATGTCACTTGATCATATGTCTCTCTGTCTCTCTCTCAAATAAATGGACCAAAACTAAAGGAAGCTTCCTGTTTTGCAGCCTAGACTGGAAGCCAAAGACAGACATTAAAGCTCGGTACATGAACAAGCCAAGACACAATTGGGAGAGTGACATAGTTTGGTTCATCTCCCATTCATGCATAACACCTGGATTCAGTGATGTTTCAGGCTGACTGTGAAACAGTTCACCATTTGATCGCTGGATTGGCCACTACAGCAGGATGTCAGGCTGCGTCTTTCCAAAAGTTGATCCTGTTTCAACTTCTGTGCCACAGGATGCCACAGTATAACAGACCACACTTATATGAATAGTTGGACCTGCGTGATTTGGTCTGAATTAGCTCTGAGACAAGAAATTCAGAGTGAAGTCCATACCATGCCTAAGTGCATATCTTTGCACACCTGGCTAACTGCTGTGTAAAACGGGTTGAACGATTGACTGATTTTGTAGTTTATAAGTTAAAATTGATGGACGCATGTCCTGCACATCGTCGGAAGGAGGTTTTCAGACAGGTTAGACAAGGGTCAGGAGGTTTCAGGTCTGATGATTTGACAAGCAGTTTGCATAAGGCTTACTGAGGACTTAACTCCAAATGTAAAATCTACATCCAATACAAACAGTGAATACCTGTAGGATTTTTATACCTCTAAGGACACATTATAACTTCACAGAAACTCAGAATTGGACTATCGAAATTAAATCCAACTCATTAATAAATTAGTGATCACTGATTTGTCATTTCTCAGCCGACTAATTTCACTTCACTCTGGCCTGGCTTTGAACCACGAGCAATTTTGGAGTGGTTGACATTTTGTAACAGTAGCATTTCAAAAAAATCATGGAAATTGTGAAATGTCGTAAAGCAGAATTCAGTTTGTCAGACAGCATTTATAAATGTCTTTCACAAACTGACAGCTCAATTTATCTATTCACAATGACCAGATTTATATGATTTTGACCCATGCGCCTTGTACTTTCGGAGGAATTATGATCTTTTCATATGTAAAATTATGCTGAGGTAAGATGTTGCGATATTAGAAGAAAGGCTAACACGACCTCTATTCATAATGATGTTTACCAGACTATGCAGCATCAAACGAAGAGCTGTCGTCTCCTTTTGTCGCTCCTCTGCACATCCTTTATAGAGAGAGAAAAAAGGAGAGGATTTCTTAGCAAATGTAGGAGATTCACACATACCTGTTTCTGTCATCTTCCCCCTCACATGCCCTTCTCCCCCACAAACACTTACAAAACACGCATAAGCAGCAACACACAGTAACACACACACAAAATCTCACATAGTCCGGGTTTCTCTCACTAAAACACACATGCGCCTACGCTAAAACACCCACACGCATAATGTTTCACACTCACACAAACACATTTCACACACACACGACAAAATCTCTCCCAAAACATCAACAGCTCTCTCTCTTGCTCTGTGTTTAAGGTGGCCCTGGCAGCGGCAAAGGAACTCAGTGCCTGAAGATTGCAGAGCGCTACGGCTTCCAGTACGTGTCCGTGGGCGAGCTGCTGAGGAAGAAGATGATCCACAACGCCACCAGCAACAGAAAGTGGAGCCTGATCGCTAAAATCATCACCAACGGAGAGCTGGCACCACAGGTAGCAGAGAAACAGAGAGGGGGGGTGATGGTGGTGGTGGAGTTGGTGGTGGTGGTGGGGAGTATATATGTGAAACAGGGAGAATATGAGAAGAAGGATGAGCGCCAAGTGTGTCCAGTCACTCGTAGGTCATTATCACAGCGTGAATTTAATAAGGGACTAATTAGCAGCAGCCAAATCACGTGCACTGGAGAGATGGATGCTTATCCGTCTTATTAGCATCGTTTTATTCAGGATAATGACTTGGCTTGGGAAGAAAATAGGCACAGACCCCCTGTGGTTGTTTGTGCTCCATTCATTCAAACACTGTAAAGAAAACACATATGATGCCCCTTTACGCACAACCCAGTTCAATGTCTGTATGAAATCACAACCTTGATTCAAATTTAAATCATGCATATTCAAGGACGAAGGCAGGATTAAACGATAAAAGGTTTTCAGCCCATTAACTATAAATCACATGTATTATGTACTACATTTCCTCAGACAAACCGTACGCTTCTCATACTCTATTTATTTATAAAGCACCTTTCAAAACCAAAAGGTACAAGGTGCTGTACAATACAAGTAAGTAAAATAAAACAGGAAATAACAATGACACAGTGACACTAACTATGTTATAATACTGGAAATAACACAATAAAAAACAATAAAAACAGTAAAAGACTAAACAGCAACCAATAAAAACACATTACAGGACAAAGTGAGTTTGTTTTGTAAGATATTTTTGGGCTTTTGAAACCTTTATTGGATAGTAGCAGCTGAAGAGAGACAGGAAAAAGGAGAGAGAGACAGAGAGACGGGGGGATGACATGCAGCAAAGGGCCACAGACTGGATTCCAACCCTGGGCCGCTGCGTCAAGGACTGAGCCCTCAATGGTCTCATTGAGGTCAGGGGACATAATAATTCTGAAATATAAAGTGTAGTGCTTTGTAGGTGATTTAAAGAATTTCAAAATAAATACCACATTCAGCTGGTAACCAGTGTAGCTTGGCGTGTGACATGTGTGACCTATGACCAGCGTTGGTATACAGGTTGCATTTGGGACCATTTGGAGCCGACACACAGCAGAGCAACTCAGTGTGATGAACAGCAAATTACTAACTTAACTTACTAACAGATTATGGAAAGAATGGAGTGCTTGTTGTTATGTTTCTGAGATGGAAAAAAACAGGAGGGGGGTTCACTTTTTTATGTAAATTTTTATGTAAATTTGTCCAAAGAATTTCACTTATCTGTTTCCTGTAGAGCATTCACCTGTATCCCAAAGCTTTTTTTTTTTTTCAATGAACAAATCTGCCTCAGGTGACGTCACGAGTGGTTGTAGGACTGATCTTTTGGATGTGGATAGTCCCCGTCATAGTTGACTACTTGTTATGGTTATATTTCCATACTTGTTGAAGAAAGCAGTGGGATACAGATGACGTTTGGAATATTTTTTACCACACACATGTTCCCAAGGTCAGTTTTAGAATCTACAAAATAATCGGGAAATTGACGTTGCATTTGTCCTTAATGTAATGAGTAATATAAGTAGATCATCAGTGTGACCTTTCTGTCGAACTCTCAAATGTCAGATGTGGGAGGATTATTAAAGTCGCCATTGACAGTAGTTTTTTTTTTTAAACATTTACAACATGTGAGCTAACTCTAAAGTAAATTGTCTCCTGATGATAATGAACAGATACTGGTGGCTGCCAGGGAAGCATTTTTCAAAATAAAGGTACGAATGGACTCACGGGACAACAAAATAAAAGGAGAATAAACACAGTGAGTAAACCTGTGAAGATTTATCATATCAAAGTGAGTGACTGATTCTGGTAGACTGAATACATTTTGACTAACATCATGAAAACACCTGAAAGAGTGGTCTTTACCATCAACATGGCCACCATGATGCACTGATGATTCGCCCCCATCATAACTGGCAGCTCTCAGCTCGTAACCCTTCATGAACTACTTACTGCATCAATTATCATTCTTTACTTGCTTGACTGGCACGACATCTTCTTTCTTTCTCCCCTCGGGCCGTTCGACAGATGTCAGTCCAAGAACCAGTGAGATAAGCAGCAAAGTAGGCCAAAGCTGCAGACGTATCAGATATGATAAAGTGACTTGTGGCTGTTAGGCATTTAATTTCCTGCCATGATTAGTTTAGCAAAGCAGATTAGAATTTGGTTTCTTAATGATTCTGTATGTAATGATGAGGAGAAGACGGAAAATACTGAATGATATATTACTGATCCACAGCTTGTTTTTATACCATCCGTTATCTGAATAGCGTCTACTATTACTACTACTCTCAGATCTTCCTGGTAAGACACCAAACAGCCACCTTTCTTCTTAACTCTCTCCAAAGGCAAAACATCCACCTACCTGCACCTTTTGCTCTCTAACCATAGAAAGCGAAGAAGCATACTTACCCTAACATCATCCTTTTCCTGGTTGATGATGTTTTTCTATAATTCAAACATTTTTTTATAAGTAGGCTGGAAGAAAATAGCCATCCATGCGTTTTTCCTTGTAGCCTGGAGCACTGTGCTCAGCTGTGAAGCCTCTTCAGTGCGTCAAATGATTGAGCAAACACACACTCACTTCACTGACTCCCAGCCAACCACCGAATCAACTTCAAGTTCTTGTTTGTCTGTAACTCGTTGCAAGGTCATGTGACTCAGTATATTTCTGAACTTCTATTCCCTCAAGAGGATCTTAGATGTCTGACAGTCTGGTCTAAAAAAAAAAAAGACTGATAGCACTTTTGTTTTCATGTAATCAGACAGTGGAACAAGCTTCATGATAAGGTATATATATGTTAATGATTGTATTATCTAAGTTAGTGAGTTGAGCACTGACCATTTTTTCTTTTAGGAAAGTGTAAAAGCTGCATACCAGATGCTAATAATATACACTCTATTATGCTCTGTATATTAATTACAACAAAGCAGCTCGTGTAGCAGAAGTTAATGTACTTCACTAGTTTGCAATAACAGAAAATTATACAGTACGTGCACGAGTGGATAAAGATTTATTACTTATTATTTTGTTTTCTAGCGCTGTCTCACCACCATCAGAACACTAAATAAAAATGCATTGGTTACTTTTCCAGTCTAACCACACTTAAAAACCTTGAAATAGTTCATTCTTGACCTTGGAAACTGCAGCTGCCAAAACTCAAGATCCACTTCCTGACTTGTTTCAGATCTTTTTCAGCAACTGATTTTTCCAAAGATTGACTTTTTTGTTGTTGTTTACATGCTCTTTCTTGGGATGTTTCACCACCATGTGAAAATAGAGTTTTAAATCAACATGAAGAAGAATCCTTGATGTGTTCAGAATTATGGAAAATTTGAGCATCTACACTTCAGTGAGCTCCAAGCAAACAAGCAAAAAAGTTGTTTTGTCACCACAAAACCTGATTAAAAACAGTTTGTAACATGGAAAACAGCTCACATTATCATGCGTCAAGTCTATTTTCTGACATTATTTCATGCATATTACTGCAATGATTAAGTGTGGGTTTTTTAACACTGCACACTACAGTGAAGCTGCCACTCTACTCCTTTCGCTATGCGGTATGTGTAGACGGTGAGTTAAAGGTCCAGTATGTAGGACTCGGCATCTAAATTGCAACCAACTAAATACACCTTTCAGTTCAAACTCCCTTTCCAAGCTTGCGGGGGAAATATGCCACAAAGCTCACCAAAGGCAGAGGAAGAGGATCTGCTCCCTTTATAAATACGTAAGGCTCATTCTAAGGTAATGAAAACACAACTATCCTTATTCTGATGTAATTAAAACATACTTATACAATATTTATATTCCATTTCTGCCAATAGATCCTCCTTAATCTTACACACCGGACCTTTAAATCACTCCCACTTTACTGTGATGTGCACTATATTTACTTTGAGCAATCTGAACTGAGGGTTTAAAATGTCTCAAGTGAGTCCTAAAAATCTGTGGAGCAAAAACAAGAAGTAGTATCTATTGCTTATACCCTCTTTTTGCTAAATCCACAATATAATGCATCACATCTGCAGCTTGTCTTAGATTGGCTTCTTTCATTTTGTCTTGCAGGCATACATTAATCTTTTCTATGGAATCCAGATTAGGTTTAATCTCTTTGTGTCGTCGGGCCACTGCTCTTATATACTGGGTGGGGCGGGTTAAATTAAACGTCAGTGATGGGCATGGCCACGCATGTTATTTTTAGATCGGTGCATTGCTCACGTATCTCTGCCATATCGTATGATGCATTCAGCCTGGAGAAATACATTCGAACATGTTGACCTCCTCCAGCCACGAGGAAGTAATTGATGCTAAAAGATGATGGCACTCTCTGGCCTCAAGCGCAGTCAAGAGAGTTGTACTGCTGCATTCATATATATTAAAGTACAATTGGATAAACAAATTATATTGTGGAGTTCTCCAACGTGCGGTCAGAGCAGACCTTATTTATGACTCAGCTTCTCATTCATTTTCAAATTCATCAAGGTTGTAGATACGTCGATGAATCCACATGGAGATTGCAACAACGTTACTGAAACTATCATCTGAAAAAACAATCTGTAATTATAC
The DNA here is from genome assembly GCA_036365135.1 of Miichthys miiuy. NCBI lineage: Eukaryota > Metazoa > Chordata > Actinopteri > Sciaenidae > Miichthys > Miichthys miiuy. The sequence continues at coordinate 7,150,133 of CM071617.1, read as the reverse complement.
TTACAACTATACACCTTTTTGCTTTATAATTTGTAGCTGAAATACTCTGACACAGTCGCCCACTCAGGGAACATCCATTATTGTTTTTTTTTGTGTGAAGTGAAATGCAAGTTTGGAAAGAGTTATTTGTACTGATCAAAGATTCAATGAACTCCCTGCCGATATGATAACTGTTTGTTGTTGTCAAGCAGTAGAAATCCTGCTTCTTGCATTTTTACACACAATCTGCAGCATAGAGTGATGATAATTATGAACTGTGTTGCTTTCACTGTTTTCCAGGAGACAACAATAACTGAGATTAAGCAGAAGATCATGAAGATCCCAGATGCTAATGGTATCGTCATTGATGGGTTCCCTCGAGACGTCGGGCAGGCCTTGTCCTTTGAAGATCAGGTTAGTTTCTATCAGAGGATTCAAAGGCACTTTCTTAAACTGTCCGGATGGTTGTGTCCATACTCAGGTGTCTTGTCATTCATGAAAACTTCAAACTGAACTGTGAATAAATAATTTAATTGCTTAAAGTTAATTGACAAAACTGTCACTTTGGACGGCGAGTCCTTCAATTGGTTGCAGATGTATGTCAATATTTCAGTATTTTACTACTTTCGTCAGTCGAAATTTACGATAGACACTTTGTCTTTCTTGCAGACCAAAACATCCCATTCTTACCTGCTATGATTGTACACGACTACAACCACCAACATTGCGTAGACATTGGTAGTTTTGCCATTTAGTTCCCCCAGTTTCAGAGTGCAATACCGCTGTCATAAATACGGACAGTTATACGTGTGTATTTATATCATAAACTAGCGAGTCGACAACTTTGCTAACAGCTAAACATCAAGCAAGTGTAACAACACAAGACATTGCAGCCAGCTAATATTACTTACTAGTCCAACAGCAAGAAGTCCAACTCAGCATCTATCTTTCAGACTTTTATTTCACCAAGCTCTCTAATTAGGAGCCGTGCAGCGCTCGGGGACCAACTTCAGATCTAAGCCAGTGCCTTAGTCAAGGGCACTGACTGGGGATTTAACCAAACATACATGTTTTTGATGGTGGGAGTAACCCACACAAACACCAACATGGGAGCTTGCTCAAAGGAAGACCGCCATTTTGTGCCGGGTGCTGCTCACAACACATCTCAAACTCTCAAAACAAACAGCCAGTTGAAACTGCCAACTTTTAATGTTTGAACTAATTGCAGCATCTTGAATCAAAATAGAGATTTCCAATTCTCCTTTATATGGGACATTAAAACACTATTCATCACCCTACAGAGCATTTCTTTTGGTCTCAGTTTCAGAGTCGCTGTGGTCATGTTGTGATGTAGACAGCAAAAGTCCTTATCTGTCTGCCCAGCACACACAAAGAGCTATTCAAGTGACACCTGCTACAGGCCAAATATGTAAACGAGTTTGTTACACGCCACACACCGGAGCTGCTAGCCCCTTAGGTTCTATTTCCTGTAGCATAAGATCTAAGGATGGCAGCATCTGTTGCTCGGTGGTTTGAGTCACACCGGCAGGGATTGATGTATTTGATATCAGATGCTGCACACCGTCTACAGGTCATTGTCGGGGCATTCAGACTCTTTGAGTTATAAATATTTAATCTGTTTTATAAGTTTATGTGAAAAGTTTTGCCCCCAACTGAGCGATCTCCCAACTTTCAAAATTAAAACTGAAAGTATTCAAATAATACTTTTGCATCTATTTTGCATCGGTGTCAGACGATCTGTTCATGTTTTGTTTAGGGAAATGTTATCCCATGATGACAGCGATTTTGCATAAATTTTTCAAGAGAGGGTTAGTGTATTTTCCCATTGATAATATTGCCATAAAGTGCATATCATAGAGTGCAGTACTTTATGACAGCAATGACCTTGGATTCACACTGTTCATGCTCATTACACTGTTTTTCATTTCACTGCTCAGTGTACCTGAAATAAACAGGTAGTGGCACACTGAGCAAGGACTCTCTGCTTTGACTGGCAGACTGGCTCACAGTCTTCGTGTTGTTAAGCATCCGTCGTACTAATCTGTTTTGGGTAAGATTTAGAAATACCAAATAGCAGCTGTGGTTCTGCATACTTTGATCTGCTTCTTGGGGATCAATAAAGCCTGGCAATTACCTGACAACTGTCAAAGACTTGAAAGGACAAGGCACAAAAAGTGAAAACATCTATGATGTACAATAAATGATCAATTATTTGCAGCTTAACAAATGTTTTTCTGATAGCGTAGATGATACAGTATATATTCTATAGCAGTTTTTTCTATGCTCAAGCCCCCTAATAGAAATGTATTCTTTACAATTCAGTGACCGATTGTGTAACACAATGATCGATTGCTTTTAGAAGAATTGATTCTCTTCACTGTATTTAAGCCCACTTAACATTTATCAACTCTGAGCACTCACTGACTTCTCCAGTTGTTGGGGGTCTGCATGGGTCAGTGTAAGTAAATCATGACCTTTTAAGCTGCTAATTTAGGATTCATGACAGGGGACAAGAGAGAAGGGCGTCAAAGTCTCAAGTCCCGTTTGAACAGGATTAATATTTGAGGAGGAGGGGGATATTTTCGCTGCTCTAAAGGAACTAAAGTCATTGTTCCAGATGGTATGTCAGCTGTTAAATTACAGCAGTGGTTCGTAATTCACCTGGGATATTTTGCAGTAAAAGAGAAGAAAGGAAGAAAGTGGCCGTGTTCAACAGGCATATCAAAATTTACTATAAAAGGTGCAATATTTAGATTAGTGCGAGTGAAACCCAGTCCTAGAGGAACTGGTCTAGGAATAAAGACTTTTCTCTGTAATATTTTTACCCCAAATGATGGACTGAGTGACCGACTGCGACTTTCTCACAAGTTTTCAAAGATATGTTTGAAGTGTTTTTGTTGCTGTGTAAACTGTGAAAAATGAAGATTGTTTTAAGAAATTACTGATAACGAGAACTTCCAGTGAGAGAAAAATTAGTTTAGGAATGTAGGACTGACCTGTTCCTGGATTGGTTCTTTCTGCTAGCATGTGCAGTTAACTAGAATGGCTGTTTAATCAGTCACATTTAATGCTTTTCCCTGAATTCGGTCTGTAAGGTAACATTATTGCTTCCTACATGTGGCACTGCCTGAAGCTTTATAAATCAAATTGTTAGTTTTCAAAATTATATTAGATTGGGTTCAGTCTTGGAAACTTTAAAAGGGTTCAGTTGAAGATATACATGAACAGCAGGATGAACGGTGCCTGAGGAGATTCTAGGAAAACCTTAATTTAGATACTTCCATTAGTACATTAGTGTGTAGTACTCTATGTACACTTCAGGGTAGTGTTGTGCAGCGTAAATAACGATCGTGACATTTAACCGCTTCTTCTTTGAAAAATATAAAACATATGTAAAACTTACATTTGTATATTCCAGTATTAACATAAAACTCTGCAGCTTCCTCGGCCGCCATTTTCACGATCTTCCCCTTCAGCTACGTAGCAAAAATGGCGACCACTGGGGGTGAGAAGTGTTCAGCGTTCCACACTCAATTATTTGACCGTTATGAGTGCACCATATGTTTCGCGATTAATTGACAGTGTGAACGCACTTATGGACTCAAAATAGCAAGTGTAAGTATGGAAGTACATGAGTACATGAGACACAGCAAAAGTTCTCCACACTCATCACGTACGCATTATTTGATTTGCTTGTTCTGGTTTAAAAATAATTTTAAGTATACTTGTAATAATAAGATGAAATCATGGAGGGACTAATAGTCCATATCCATCAGTGTATAAAAAGATTTTCTGGCTCTCAGGGCACAACCTGCACTTCTATTTATAGCCACTCTGCCAAAGTTGCTGCAGAGAGCTTTTTCGATCCCTGTAGTTACCGAATCCATCAACAAGGCACACACTTTGTTAATATGTGACTTAAGGAGACATTAGAGTAGAGCATGAATGTAAAAATCAAACAGCATTACAGTCTACAAACTGCAGCTCCCCGTCGGCCCTGAATGGTGATTAAATGTGTGTTTGTGCGCTCCTGCAGGGGAAACCAGATGGGGCTTTTCTAGAGGTACCGTTTAGTGAAAGATGATGTGGTGCTTTATCTCGTCATCGTTCCAGTTAACACATGTAAATGGCTTGTTAATGTAGACAGCCATGGGCAATCAGCTGGCTGTATAGAGTCCGTCTGCTCCAGTCAGTTACGTTAACAAACAGCACCAAAGGCAATTTCTGTGTCTCGTATCATGTTTCTTATTCCTTATTTCACACCAATTACTGAGTGTGTCTCAAACACACACACACACACGCAAGGTGTATATACACACACAAACATATGCACACAATCAATTACACACACACAAAGACAGACAAGTGCATACAACCTCACACAGATCTAAACATAAATGTATAAAAGTGCATGCACGCACATGCTCATGAATAAAGTCGCACAAATATATTTACACAAATGTGCACAGAGTAAACACATTTACACACTCACATACTACACGCAAATGAAAATACACAGAAAAATACGAATGCATGGATTCAATTTGCCAAAGCGGTATCGGTGCCTGTAACTGCATACATGAACACATAATATATGAACATAAGATACACACTGTCTGCAGTGAACATGAACATTTCAAATCTCTCTTCAGTGGTTGCGCTTAAGATTTTAATTGTCTTGTTGACTTTGCATTTTATGTTTCATTATTATTACTGTGAAATAATAAATCAGGATGAGTCATACTTTGAATCGTGGTTTAAATAAGTCAGAATCATCCACTGCAGATTAACATTTACTCTGTAAATCCTGCAATTAAATTATGTTGTCCTTGTGCATATTTCTTTACTTTTGCAGTAATGCTTTTGTAAATGCATCTTCTATCTGTCTAGGTTTTCTTCAGTTGAATTGATGCGGTCTATCTTAACAAGCTGCTAAAAATAAGTGCAGATATGATTTGAGAGCTTTATCACTGACCCATGATGACCAAAACACTGTTAAAGAGGCTTTTCCATCGATCATTTAGGGGATTTAAAACTGTCAGCTACAATCCTTTGGCAGCAGTGGCATAAAAATGTCAACACAACATTAAAAACCTACTCGAAATAATACATGTTTATTTTAATTTCTTTCAGATCACAAGCATTAATTTTCTCCATGATTCTGTAATTTCTTACTATTATTACGATTAATGTTTTACTGAATCCTCCAAGTCTGATTTATTGCACAGCAAACTGTTAAAGGCATTGTGTTATAGACCTCTGAATTTCTTTCAAGCTGCTAAAAAACTAAATTAAACTTTCAGCAATGTCGGCACAGAAATGTCAACACGAGATTTTAAAATCACTTAAAGGTGATTAATATATACCTGAATGAATACTGTAAACCTAATGCATTGGTTCCTGAGCTAACTGTAAATCATTGGTTCCTTATTTTAATTTCTTTTAGATCACAAGCATTAATTTCCTCCACTTTTCTGCATTAATTTAAATAATCTTTGACCGAGTCCTCCAGGCGTACCTGATGCATTGCAGCAAACTGTTACAGGCATTGCGTTATGGATTCTTTAGCTCAAACATCAACTAACCGCTGTGGACGGATAACCCTTTCTCATGTCTTCATTATACTCTCTTGTCTCACCGGTAATTGTACATTCTTTCCCCGTTTTTGTGAAGAGGCCAAGTCTCGGCGTAATGAGTGCTCGTAATGCAGTTGCTGCTGTCTCCCGGTCCACGTTGCCTGACAGCAGATTCCACTTAGTCCACGTCCCTTGTCTGAAAGCTGCACGAGTAAACCAGACAAAGAAACAAGATGATATATGTGGCTGGCTCGTGTACAGAGAAAGGGACAATAACCACACAATGACACAGTATTCCCCTCCTCATTGATGGAGCTCACAATTGAGCTATTACTATGGTTATTATCAGCAATTCCAGCTGTTTCAAACAGGGAGCAGATTAGATATGATTAAACATACCTTCTCTCTGTGTCTCCACATCAGCGGAGGCTGTAAATAGGAGAAAATAAACAGTTTGTGCCTAACTCACTAACAGGTATTTTCACATTCAAGGAGCCTTGAAGTCTCTATAATTAAAATGTTGTCCCATCTCTCATTTCATAATTTGGTAAATTATATTTGGTTATAGATAACCACAGAAATTCGATTGAGCTGAATAGATGTTTTTATTGTCACAATGTTATTTAAATTGTTGCATAAAAGGATTACTAAGAAGGGTTGATGACAGTTTGCTAATGGACTCCCGGGGTTTGATAAGGACCAGAGGAAGTTCACTGGAGATGAAATCACAGAGATAACACATGTATACAGTTGTGTTTGTAACCGTGTCCCGGCAACCGCTCAGAAACAGCTCATACAGTCACTGATGATTGGACTAGCTGATGACCTCTCAGCCAATAATGCACAGATCCAGCAGCTCTGAGATTTACAATAGAATTAAGTGACAACAGGTTATTAAAGGGCTTTTTGTGCAGCTCAGGAGCAAAAAAAAAAGAAAATAACCGTGGTATGCTTTGACAAATGAGGTGCCGAGACCTTGTGTTGTGGGGAATTAGACCACTTGTCCAAAAATACGAGTTTGTACCCTCACTTTTATTGTCTCAGGTTGATTTTTTTTTTTACTGAAAGTTATTTTTGTTCTGTTACTGTCCAGATGATGGAAGATCTGAGTTGACTCATCCAAGTGCTCTTCATTGTGTGCTCAGAGTTATGAGCTTTTCAAGGAGCATTGAACGGCAAGTGCATTGAGGCCCTTTTTCTTTTACACTGAGTTGCTTGGGTCAAATCAATTCAGTTTAAATTGTTTGTCTCAAGTAGGCAATTTGTGCTACAGTGAGCATCACATAACAAAACATGAGAAACATGCAATATGACATAGAAACATCAGTGTTGCGCGGGCTTGATAGAAATACCTGCAGAGCTTAAAATGCTAAAACATAACTTCAAGATGGTCTGTACCTTTGTGACTCCAATGTCCTTCTTACTGTATTTCTACATATAGGTGATTGGGGTATACTAGCTTAAGTCATAACTTTGGCTTAACTATTGTTAAGCCCGTCTCATCAAATTATTGGATTTGTTGCCCAATACTGTTGTTTCCAGTAAAGACGGCAAAGGCTGTCTGTGGTCTTCAACCTTTACTAGAAGTGTGGTCAGTTCGCTGCATACGCACATAAAGTCATTTGTGTCTGCAGGCTGCGCTTTGTGGTGTCTTTTGCCTTTGATCGCCTTACAGGGTGACATAACACAAAAAAATTACAGCCTTTACATGACCATAAAGTTGAATCAGTACATGTCCGTTAATTTCTCAACTCAACCGAGCATTGTCAGGTATCGACTGTGGGGCTGTTGCATTGGACGCATATGAGGCTAATTTTAGCCACCTGTCAAAAGAAACAAACATCCATATTCCTGCTTAAAGGGGGTGGTTTGCAACCCATAAATTTCACTGTTTTAGTGGCAGATTTTAGTGCCGCATAACTGAGCCTGAATTACATTTTCAGAAGCCAATTTTGGAGAAAAGTCTTAACATGTTTTGGGACATTTTGTATGAAAGTGGTAAAGTGAAAATAAACAGAATTTCAGCACATCAAATCCCTCCTCAAATATTTTCTGGACTGATGCCACCTTAGAGACACCTCAGAGAACTTCACCTTAAATTTGATTGACTGATTCAGTGAGTTTCAAACACACTCTGTGCTGCTTTAGGCGTCACTTTGTTGATATTCTGGGAGGTTCTGTGCCTTATTTTGGATCTTATATTCCCCATCACAATGTGAGCTCTGGGGGGCGAGTGATCCTTTGGGGACCTGCGGCATCCATTTTCATTAGTCTCCCCTTCACTCCATGCCTTGCCCTTTACAACATCAGAGCAGCCATTTATGAGTCACTCCTGTGGGCCGCCACAGCCGTCCTGCTCCTCTTTATAGCTGCCCGGAGAGACTATCCCTTCATCCTCCCTCCCAGCCTTTCTACCTCTGCTCTTATCAACTATGGAGGTGTCAGTCTATCTATTCATTCCTGCCAATCTTCCTCCTGTGTGGATGTCTAAATGCACAACACAAACATCTATCTTTCAATTCTAGTAGCTGATCAATCATGCAGAGCATTTTTCAAGGAAAAATGCCAAACATGCACTGAATGCTGTCACTCAAATGTGAGCATTTGCTGCTTTCCTCTCAGACAAAACAAGCAGTTTTCATTGTTTTGTGACATTTTATAGATTAAATGGTTACCAGATTAATCAAAACAAAAATCAAGACGGCAATTGATAATGAAAGTAGTTGTGAGACAATACCAGTTAGTCAAACCTGGTGGTCATCGATCAGTTTGTTGCTTGTAGCTGTCATCTTGTCTTGTCATCCATCACGATGAGTATAATAAGAGGACAAAACAGCCAAACAGCAGCTGCTGTATTGCACTGTGTTCAGTACGGATGCTAGAACTCTCTCTGCACGTTCATCTCTTAACATCAGAGAGAAATATGCTTTGAGAAAATTTAATTACTGAATATTGCAAGTGCACAGTGCTTTTTTTTTCTTTTAGAAAGCAAACAAGGATATATACGCTAAGAATAAGCAGGAAAAGTATTAAAGTTTACAAAATCTGTGCATTTAACAGTTGAAGATTGAGGTTTACCCTTTATCAGCATCACGTGAAAGATTTCTTGCACCTTAGGGACAAGGGACACTCTTTGTTGATGATGTTCACATTTTGGACAGGGAAGATAGCCTCCTTTACTCCTACTTCAAACCTCCTATCTATGTAAAAGTAGAGAAATCATCCCTCAACAGAGGAGGACCATCATCCACACCGGAGCTCAGGTGACCTGAATGACTGTCGCTCACACCAGATCTCAGGGTTCTTTAACAACTCTGACAACAATCATCACAACAACAACACTAACAAATCAAGTGGAAACTATGGCCAGGTCTACAATCCCGCCTAGACTAAAGCTACATCCAGATAGGATCCGGCACTGAAACAAAAACACAGGTTTTTCCATTCATTTGAATGGGGGTTGTGCATTTTGGCTGCCAAAATAATGCAGCGACCTGCGGCAGAGAAGTTGAGCCGCCAGTCAGACGATCAGATCGGTCAACCCTCCACAGTCAGCCTGAAATGTCTCTGAAGCTGAGACTATCCAGGCTCATGGACTAAACTCTGATACTCTACCTGTTGTGTTCTGGCTTTGTTTATTTCATATACCCAGCTGCAAAATAGTCAAGAGAGGAAGTTTAATTTGGTTTGTGTTCGATGGTTTGAGAGAACCTTTCTTGAAGAAAGATGGATGGACGAGATGACTGAGAACACGGCGGAGAATCTTTTATCTTCTGCAATAGAAAAGACGTTTTGGTCCCAGTAACAGCCAGAACAGAGAGTTGTCAAGATGTTCTTGAGAAGACACCATTTTTATTTTTTAAACTAAAATGCCAAAGATTACATTTAGTTCCAACTTCTCAGTTGGGAGATTGTGCTGCTTTTCTTTGTCCGCTGTTACAGTAAATTTAAAATCATTGAGTTCTGTTGTGTGGATGATAAAAGCATTTTGAAGACGTCTCCTCGGGCAATTTATGACATGTTAAAGCCCAAACAAATACTCAACAAAATAACCTGCAGATTCGATAATGAATTGTTAGATCCCTACACTGAACCCAGCTGCATGCTCACATGTAATACATGTCCACTGGATCTAAGTACGTTTGAATTTAAATTATGAGTTTGCTTGGACAAGTAAGATTTAAGCCATTCAAACCTCCTCAAGATGTCTGAAAACGCAGAGTCCGCTGTTCTTGCTGCTAGACGGCAAATAGAGAGGAAACGACCCCGGAACGCTCTGGTTTATGGAGACAGATGGAGACGTCTGATAGTCAGCAGCCCCACATCCTTAGAAAGGCAGAACAGAACAAAACTAACTAAAGGCAAACACAAGTCTGGACTGATGCCCATGATCAAGTGTTTCTTCTTGTATGGTAGCCTTAAGTGGTATGATTTGATGAAGGCAGGAGTAAGATTTTTTTTATAAAGGCTATATTTTGCTATGTTTGCTTCAGAAAGGATGTTGACCTTTCTCTGCAGCAGAACAGGAAGCCACATTTCAACATTTCAGTGCTTGAATCGCTGCCGTCAGTTTAATTCTCATGTTTTTTTTTCTTCTTTGATCGAGTGCATTTACCAGAACAACTCTAAAAAGGGTATTAGCCATCTCATTTGACATAGCAATCAGGTCAACATCTGCCTGCTCGTGCACCTTTTTTAGGACTGTGTGTGTGTGTGTGTGTGTGTGTGTGTGTGTGTGTGTGTGTGTGTGTGTGTGTGTGTGTGTGTGTGTGTGCCTGTGTGTGTTAGGGAGGAAGCTTATCAGATGAGAGATAGCATCACTGACAGAACTGCTGGCTGTTTTTGCTCTTATGTGATGTGATGGTAATACATTTCAATGATAAACCTAGCAACGCTATCTTATTATAAATCAACTGCTGTATATGATATCGACGCCAAATGAGCAGTGCAACCTGAGGAAAAAAAAAAAAAATTGAGGGCACAAGTATGGTCACCATGGAGACGGAAACTTTGATTTGCAAGACTAAAAAACTGAGTCCCGTTGCCGGAGTGGCATGCACCTCAATAAACAAGCACCACTGGAGCTATTTTTGTCTCTGGCAGTGTGCCAGATGAAGTGTGTTTCATCTAACAAAGCAGGAAAACAAGCGATAGACTATGAATAGTAATAAACCGCTCTTGATGCTGTTTATAGAGGAAGGTTCCCGGTGGTGGTGAGCTGGGTGATCAGTTGTCAGGTTCAAGATGAGAAGAGTATTTAACATTCTGCCCGCTTCATAAAACGACTGGACGTGCCTCACCTTAAGAAGTCAGAGCCATAGAAACCGGGTTATTTCCCTTTTTTTGCTGCTCTGCAATAGATAGATAAACAACAGCCTCCTTTGCTGATCTTCAAATACCCAACACACACGTACTCGTTAGTTACTGAGGAATGTTTTTGCGTATTGGATTTTGTAAAAAACAAGAAGCTGTCGAGCTCATTTGAGTGTCACAAATTAAGTCTGTATTACGCAGGCCTCGGTGAGTGTTGCTGTTGCATGACCTTTTCCTTTAAAATCGAATACTTGCTGTTTATTTGCTTACTATTATATCTTGCCGGCAGTCACTGTAGGCCTGACGTAGTTACTACATCATTTCCTGATTGCTGTTATTTGACCTGTACAAGATAAGATTCCCAGAACTTGATTGTTAATGGGCTCTCTGTATGCTATTTTATCCTCCCAGGTTACAAACGTTAGAGGTTTCAGAGCTTGTTTAGAAAAAACAAGACTTAAGTGAATGTAAATGTTTGCAATATGCTCGGCTCTATGGTGCGTTTTAGCCTCTTTCAGGTCATTGTTTTGGTTTTACAGCCTTCAACCACTGTTTTGATTAAAACAACACTGGGTGGAAATTTAGCAATTTAGTGCGCCCAGGTCCAGAGTACAATGCCACTGTCGCAAATACAGACAGCTGCACGCATGTATTTGTTATGATTATATGACTTATGATCGAAATCTAGCAAGTGACAGCTTTGCTAACAGCCAAACATCAAGCAAGTGCAACAACACAAGACATGGCAGCCAGCTCTGCCAGCATCTCACCTCTGTCATTATGGCCATAGAAGCTGCTGTGTCTGGTTACATTGCCCACTTATCCAGTTTTGGCTTCGGTTTTGGCACGACACCAGCTACACTTTCTTTCCAAAGCTCGCTCTAAAACCTCACTGTACACTATCTGCTCAGCACTAAACAACAGGCAGACACAAACAGCAACTAGCTGATGAACATAGCAGAACATTTAGAAAGCTAAAGAGAGATGAGAGAGACAGGTATTTCCATCGAGAAGTGGTGGAGAAAGGTAGAGGACAGTGAATATGAGAAAGGTGACCCAAAATACAAATTTAAATGAATGCTAATGTTGCTGCAGGACAATGAGAACATCCAGCTCAAACGTTTGACCCATTAGCATCTTCAATTAATATGTCTACGTCGTGTTTACAGCTTGTTCAGCTGGCTCTAAATGGAAAAAACAACATTGCAGTTTTAAACATCTACAGCCTATACATCAACAGTCTTAATTGTTTTCGGACAAGCTAGTTGAATATGTACAGCAGAGCAACATAAATCAGCCATAGCAACAAAGAGTAGTGATTCATCACATCGTTCTCCACACAAACGGATCATACGAGGGAATGCTGCGTCTTGAGCTGACGAATTGTGCTTCATAACTCACTCTTCTTCACGTCTGATCTCTAAATAGAAGACTGCCGTCACAGTTACGGAAATGGCTGCATGTGTGATTGCACCGAAAATGTCATTTGCTGTTACTCATGGCATGAATTAGAAACTCACTTTCAAATCCTTTTCTGTGATCATCTACAATCACACAGTAAGTCAGCTAAAACAAAGAAAATCTGTCTGCGTGGCAGGTAATAATGTTTTTATCTCCTGTTGGGAAAGTACAGTATTATTTTGTTTGTCTGATAATCCCACCTGTATTTTTTTTTTATTATCAGTGAGGGAACCGCAGGTTATTTTCATGGTTACAGTTTTTAAATCTTCACGGTACTGATTCAATCCAGTGAAATTCAGTTAATCAACATCAAAATCCAAAAGTGCATGCTGTAAAGACATCCAATCTCTTCAGACATTACTGAGAATGAAGTCTGTATTTTTTTCTGAATTGCAGTTTTGACATTTTGACCTGAGTGCGATGAATTTAAAAAAAAAAAAAAGACTGACCCTGGCCTCTGCTTGTCCTCTGGTTATCCTTTTTTTTTTTTTTTTTTTAAGCCTTTTCAAGCTTTATTTTGATAGACAGTTGAAGAGTGACAGGAACGTGGGGAGAGAGAAATGGGGAATGACATGCAGCAAAGGGCCACAGGTCGGATTGGAGCCCAGGTTCGTACATGGGGCAGATGCTCTACCGACTGAGCTAACCAACACCCATCATTCCCCATTTTTGCACTTCCTCAGGGTCACATCGTAAACATCACATACGAATGAAAGTTAATCAAAGCGGTATAGACTTTGCTTTTCACACGTCTTCTTTCTCCCTGTAGATCTGCACTCCTGATCTTGTGGTGTTCCTGGCATGCACTAACCACCGTTTGAAGGAGAGGCTTCAAAAACGAGCCGAGCAGCAGGGACGACCCGATGACAATCCCAAGGCCATCGACCGCCGTCTGACCAACTTCAAACAAAACACCATTCCTCTGGTCAAATACTTCCAGGAGAGGGGCCTTATTGTCACGGTAAGGGTGTGGAGTAGTGTGTATGTTTTGAACATTACTTATTATCCTATATCTGTTTTCCTGTTGAATGATTCTGCAGTGCATCATTTAAATCATATGGCAACTTTCAGTGCCAATACAGGAAGTACAGGAAGTAATGTCACTGAATTTGGAAGAATTTGGTGACATCTTACTGACCAATGAAAAGAAGTTTTGTTACACCATTTATGTAGGATAGATAGAAGGAGGATAGCTTTGGATAAATCACGTTTTGAGTTTTGATTCAAGGATAGATGACGAGCTCTGTGATCTCTCTGGTGGATTATGCTGATTTCAATCTAGTTCAGTATTTACAGTCTGATAAGCTGAAATATCTAGTCTCATTCCTAACATAGACCCAAAGGACAGCAGAAGGAGTGTGCAGACAAAGTCAACAAATCTGATTGAAACACTGTTGCTGCTGGACTAGAGGACTGAGTGTTAATTGGAGACCACTGGGATCTTCATTTGGTGTAGAGGGGCATTGAGTTACACTTGGTATGTGTGAGGAAGGTGATAATTGAGCTATTGGCTCCTGCAGCCAACAGGAAGCGGCTACCCACACTTCTAGTGGGAGTCTTATTGATCTGTCTGAGTCTTGAAGCAGTGGCATCTTCCTTGCAGCAGAGGGAATATTGAATAACTCCACTGTATTAGTGTTAGAAAGGGATTTTGTTTGCTTGCTTTAAGATTGTTGTCTGGGGGCATCTTAAAATCAAATTCTCAGGATAATCTCGAGTGATTCTCAAAGTGTGGAGGCATAGAGCCACTGCAGGGGGGCGTTGATGACCAGGGGGAAAAAGTTAAATTCAACTTCCCTCTTTTATTTGTTGCTTCTTCATTTATCGTTAACGATTGATAAAAGTTCTGGGATGGGGCGGTGTGAAGTTTGTCAGCCTCTGAAGGATGTTGTGCCAGAAAAAGTTTGAGAACGACTACATTACCGTTAGAGCAAATGAAACTAATCAGATGCCTTCCAGAAGTCAGAGGCTGCAGTTCATGTATGTCTCTCTGTCTTTTGTGGTCGATGCTAAGAGTAAAAGTGAAAATGCCAGTGAAGCAAACAACGCTTAACAACTTTGGGACTCCAGGCTTCATTGGAATTACATCTGTCTGTGTCTGCATTTTTATTGCAAAAACATATTTTCTCTTGTGTGATATCTCTTCCAATTTCCTTTGGAATATTGTCTTCTCATATTTGGCTTATTGCGTTCTGGTCCGGCTCCCTCTTTCCCCTGCAGTCTAATTTCTTCATATTTCACAGTTCATGAATCTCACTTCTGTATATACTTTAGATTTGAGTGTTTTTCTGTTATTCATTCTTTCATCCATATTTATTCTGTGCAAGCTTGTTAAGGTTTCCAAGAGGCTTTAACAGCATGCACTGGGCTTTCTTCTTGATATTTTTGATTAAACAGTGTCTGATTTAATTTTGTGTAGTTTGTGTGTGTTCAGACAAAATTAGGGCTGCAACTAATAATTATTTTGATTATTGATTCTTATAACTACTATATTCTTGATTAATCACTTTATTGTTTGATTCACAAAATGTCAGAATATTGTAAATAAATAAATAAATAAATAAATAAAATAAAACAAGCAACAGTCCAGAATCCAAAAAATATTCGGTTTACTATGACAGAAAGCCAAAAAATATTAACATTTGAGAATCTGAAATCAGTGAATTAATATCATTTTTACTTGACAATTGACATTTATCAATGACAATTGATAAATAATTGTATCCCTTATCAAGATTGTTGCAGATTAATCGTTTGTAAATGGATTAACCGACTAATAGTTTCAGCTCTTTTGTTAAATGTTTAAAATATAATTTTGGTATCAGCAAGAAATTTGAAATATCATCAAAAATGTCAATTAATGTTTGTTGAACCAAAGTTTCATCCATCTGCTTACAACGTTTTGTTAATTTCATATTTTGCAGTAGCTTTTGAAAACATCTTGATGTCCATGAATTTTCCAATTAGATAACAATAAACTGGCAGAGTTAGATAAGCTGTAATACCAGATATAGTATATAATCTTGGATGTTAACAGAAAATAATTTGTTTCCTTGAGATGAAGTTATCGAGGCTGAAATTTGTCCTTTTCACAGTTCGCAGCCTCTGACAGAAAAGCTGCACTGCTGTACAATCATGGTGCCATAGACATCTACAGTACATTCATGGTCTGGAGAGCTGTAATCAGCAGAGGTTAATGACCATGTGTGTCAGCCTTTTTGTTTACCACAGTAATGAAAAACCTCACCTCAGCTTGAAGCTAAACCCCTGTGAATTAATTTGAAGAAAAGGTGGACCAAAAGACAAATGTGCCTCTAAGAAAATCATGATTAATTGTTATTTTATGATTATATGTGACAAATAAATCAAATTGAGTAATGCGCATCGATGAGTTCTACTGACACCATGCCATCAGGAAATAACAATAAATCAAACAAGAGCAATTGTACCAAGACTTCACCTAGCCTCCCACCAAGGTTCAAGGAGCTAGCACCTATCCTTCATTTAGAAACTTTCAATAGCCAAGCTAAAGAACTTACCGCCATTCGATGTACATTAAATTCACTATTGATACAAACTGTCACAGATAACCAATAAAGATTGGCAAAGCAAAAGCTGTGAATCGAGAATGGAGACAAACCAGGGAAATATTTAGCATATTTAACAAAAAAACTTCTCATCCCAGAGCTCATTAGCAAAAAAGAATTCAGAGACTTGTGAACAACATCCTTTGTAGACATGCTAAATCAATCGTTTATTATTATGAACAGAGGCCAACATTTTTTTAATTTAAAAAAGGGTGCTCAGAAAATTGCATATCATCCTCCCATCAGTAAACCCATCAGACTGTTTAATGTAGACCGCAATTCATTCTGTAAACCTCTGCCTCGTGTAATTAAAGACCAAACAGGCTTTATTAAAGACCATAACTCATGTCATAACATCAACAGCGAGCAGTACATGGTCTTGTGATCTCTTTAGATGTTCCTTACCCTGGAGCAATTGGGTTCAGCCAGTAATTTTATTAAATGGGTGAAGGTCATTTGTAATTGTCCGATCGCAGCAGTCATAACTAACGGGGTTGGATCTGCAATCGTTGAGGTCTAGATAGGGAGCAGATGGGGGTGCCAGCTGTCCCCACTGCAATTTGCGTTGGTGATTGAGCCATTAACTGAGGCAAATTGGTGTGATCGTGAAATATCTGGACTTGTTGTTGGCCAGAAGTCTCATAAAATTACTTCATATGCTGATGATGTTTTATTATGCATGTCTAACCCTGCTGTATCTGTCAGTGTTTAATACAAAATAACATCAATTAAATGCTGTTTCTAGATATAAAATCAATTTTGTCAGAGCTGAAGCTTTGCCTTCAGGTAATTGGCTTCAGGTGCCTGTTCTCTGTCTGTGTTAGATGATCCCCCACGAGACCATCATTGCACCTGAGTTCCACAAGATGTTCAAAGTCAATTTCACTTTGATGTAATCAAATAGGACGTCTCATAAAGATGTCAACTTTGCAACTTCCAACAGATGTGGTAGGGCTGGATCTTCCAGACCTAATTTTGGCTTAGCCACGCTGTCTAAATGTCCCCTGCTCACTGGTTTGTTGTCCATTGGGAATTACAGTTTAGCAACATTTGAATCAAAATTTGATGACAGTTGCTATTAATTAACTATCAATCAAATCTGATCGAACCACCCCCACACAGTCCCGATGAAGCAGATTAGTACATTTTTCAAAAATTGTTGCTTATTTAGTTGTGTACAATTATACTGTTAGGGAGTTAGGGTTAGGGTTTTTGGATTTGAAAGTTTTCAGGGGGGTTAAATCATAACCTTTAGAGAGAGTGATTTAGGAATAATGAAGTTGGGCAGGTTGAGAATTAAGAAATATCACTTCGAGTGTGATATTGTTTTTATACAACAGTTCTTCAAGCATTTATTACTTAACAGTAGTGACAGCTATAATTTGTTTGTTTATTTTATCATTTAATTGGCTCCACAAACACAAATAGTTCTACAGCTTGACTGGGACTGCACTGCTGCCAAGCAACACATCAAAATTTTCCTGATCAGTCGCATGTTGGTTTTGCCAACGAATTCATAGTTCAAATCAAATGTTATTTGTAATTTTTTTTTGGAATGATACAAATTATTGTCAGTCATTTTGTTTCTTTATTTAATAGCAGATGTAATTGGTCAAATGACATATTCAGATATCACAAATGATCAACACAGTCCTGTAAATCAGTTGACTTTATACTTCCAACCAACCAAGACGTGTTTTTACAAAAACACCTTCACTAAGACCAATTTCCCCTCCTTCCATACCTGTAAATGAAAGTCTGCAGTGCTCACTCAAGTGATTTGAACATTTTGAGAGCTTATCGATGGATTACCCCTCCTGTGAATCACGTCTCAGACACGCGCTGTCACTACCCCTCTTCTCTTGCTTGTCAATTCCCTGCAATCACAGACCTGACGCCTCAGAAAACAAAGGCCTGAAGTGCTCTTTAAAAAACAGCTTCATGACATATTATGCCCATGCTGAGCACCTGTTCTTTAGAAATAAAATAATAGCCGAGAAAAATATCTATACTTTATATCTATATTTAGACTTGATTGAATGTCGAGAGGGTTTTATTTTTCAGTCTGACACTTGTAGGAGAAGAGTGTCTTTTCACACCTTCACCTCGATCTTGAACTTTATGCTTGTGTTTATGTGTGTTTATGAGTGCTAAGTCATTGTAACACAAGATGTCTTACTCTGGCTTTAGCAGGGAAATACAGTAACTGGTTTAACATTTGTTGTAGGCCGTTTTGTGTGGGTCTATTCAAAAGATTTCAGGCACAATGAAGTGATTATAATCTCACACTTTTGAACCTACAGAGAATTATCACCTGAATCTGCAGCTTCCTCAGCTTCACAGAGCTTATTATTTGTGGGCTGGGTCCTTTCTGTGTGGAGTTTGCATGCTCTCTTCATGGGTTTTCTCTGGGTGCTCTGGCTCCACCAGTCCAAAGATATGCAGGATTATGACAACAGGTGAATGTAATTGCCCGTAGGTGTGAACGTGAGCATGAATGGTTGTTTGTCTCTGTGTCAGCCTATGTGATGAACTGGTCTAGGGTGTATCCCATCGCCAAAAGCCAGCTGGGATAGGCTCCAGCCCACGCAAACTGATATGAATAAGTGAATATGGAAAATAGATGGATAATTGTTTAGTGACAACTTTGTAGCCTAAGGTGACGTATTAAGATGTCTTGTTTGTTTGACCAAAACCCAAACAGATTTAATTTACAGTGATAAAAACAAAGAAAATGAGCATATTTTAACACTTTTCTTGAAAAATGCAGATTTATTTATTGTTAAAATGGTTGCAGATTTTTTCTCCCTGACTAATCAACTAATGGACTAAACGTTTCAGCTCACCTTGTAATTGCACCGATAGACAGTGAGAGTAAATTAAAGAGAGAAACGCATTGAAACATGGACAAATAGCAGCGTCATTTATGAGGGAAACTGCAGCTACACAGAAGCTCTTTGTCTGAGGTGTTTACACTGAGGTGTCAAAATGAACAGTGGCAGTGCTGCGCATCACATTTTCAGCTCAAAAAACATGCATGTCACACCAGCTAACAACCTTTTAATGAACTAAAACAAAACACAGAAATTGTAATTTTTGTGAACTCTGTCTAGTTTCTGTCCTTTCTGAGCACAAAAGCAGATTTTAAAGATTAAGTTGTGATTGGATAAGTTCCTCCTGCTCTTCAGTAATTATCCCAGGAGAAGGACTCGATAGTTTCTTGACTAATGAATGCAATAACCTGAGGCTTAATTGCTTTCGCTCAGCAAAAGGCTTTTGTGAGAAAGTAATCCTTTCATTTCAAATGTCAGGTCCAATATAGGAAGGCAGAACTCAAGCACAATGACTCATTCCTCCACACTGTCGACGCAAAATTGGAAAGACTTAATTGTCATTACACATGTCTATGAGTCTATTAATTCTCTTTATTTAAATGAATTAAGTAATCCTATTCTGTCAGTTAATAGACAGTTTTGGCACCTCTGATGAACAGCTACACAGTGTTTTTTAATGCTGAGCTGTTTCTGCAGACAGTTTGGGATTTGGGATCTCCGTCTGACACATGACAAGATTTTTCTGTCAAAAGTGACGGTGATGTATGGAGGAAGGTGTGTTTTCTTTATGTAACATGCCTCAGCTGTCAAACACACACACACACCTCCACCGTGAAGACAAACTGGAAATTACTGCGGGGAGAGATAATAGTTTGTTGTGGCCTCAATTGAAGCCTCCCTGTCATTCTAGGAAAGACGGACCAATCTTATTAAATATTCCCTGAATGAGTTCATCTGCAGCTTCCTTCCCACACACTGCTAGATGCCACAAATATATAAACAAACACAAAGACACCTTGTTTGTCTTTCTGGGTGTCTCGTCTCTCCAGGGATGGTTACGGGGATTCGTTCTTTATTCCTGAAATATAAATGAGACACAGGCTTTGTGACTAAACAATAAAAGTGTGTCTGGATCTCAAGATATGTCTCGCTTTGAAAATAAGGCTGAATAACCTAAAACTAATATTTGGTCTTAAGTCTATTTATATATCTACTATATTTATATCTCTTTTGAAGAGCGACAGCATTGAGCTTCACATAACATCACTTGACTACATTGTTGTGATGTACTGCAGCTATAAGAAGAAGAAGTTTCTTTTAATCAAACCACTTCTGCAGCTTGAAGCTTCTCTGATTCATGCTTCCTTTAATCTACGCCTCCTTCTTTGAGATGGATGAGGGCTTTTGCCTCGCTTCACCTTCATGAAAAAAATGTTTTTACACTTTATAGATGTTCAGACCACGAAGGTAAAACACTTCTTTGGATGAGACATTTTTTGTCAAAAATATGCACTTCCTGTCTGCTGCAGTGTCACACCCATTGATTATCATGTTGACTAATAACAACTGAGGACATGATTGCCAATTCCTGTTCCCCTCTGTCACTTTTAAGATGATTTTTCTTAGGGAGGCGGTAAATGTATCTGTGAACAAAATCACTCAGCTGTGGTGATCCTCAAATCCATCCATCTTCCATCACTGCTTATCCTTCAGGGTTGGCGGGGGCTGGCTGATCCTGCCTGGCACTGGGCACAAGGCAAAGGCTTCAGAAATGAAATGAAACAAAACAAAGAGGGGCTTTCTCAGCGTCAAATCATGTATCATGACTGATTTCTAAAGGGGCAGTGCATGAAACTCTAAAACGCTTTGCAGAAACTGGATCCAAAGCCCGATCAGGAGGACCAAAAGTGGCCGCACCATCAGAAGATCAATAAAATAAAACTTAGTTCCCTGAGAGATAGAAAGGCATCACAGATGGAGAATTTTCTAAATAAAGATCTCAAGACTACAGTCAGTAAACATGTTGTCAAAGGAAAACATCTCAAGAAGAGGTCTCAGGGGATGAATAGCAGCTTCTAAAACACTTCTCAGGAGGGGAAACAAGGCCAAACACTTAGGGTGGACCAAGAAATACCAGTTTTTCACAGTGAATGTCATTTTTACTGATGAATCCAAGTTTTCTGGCAGTAACAGAAGGGTGTATGTAAGAAGATGAATGGGAGAGACACAACATGGTGGGGGGAATATTCAAGTCTGTCTTGAGTTTTGCCAACACTGGAGTTGGACACCTACACTGAGCTGAATTCACCCTGAACAAGGAGAAGTAGCACTCCAATCTTCAGACGCCCTACCCCCCTCTGGTTTGGTTTACATCTTTGTGGAGAAGGATTCATACTGCAGCAAGATCACGACACCAGACACAGCTCAAAGCTTTGCGAGGACTACTTGAAGACCAAAAAACACCAAGGAGTCCTGACTGTTATGGGACTTCAACTCAACCTCTTTGAACATTTATAGGGTTGGAGATGGAGACAGAGAAAGCCAAATATTCTGTGACAAGAGGCTCTTTTGAACATTGTCAAATCATGCTGAGGTAACATGGATCATCAGGTTTTACTTGTAGAGTCTAAGCCAGCTTGAGTGCAGAAAGGGGGAACATATTCTGCAATTCGTGAAATTTTAATGAAAAAAATGTAGATTTTTGACTGAACAAAAGGGTATTACATTCAAAACAACTGCAAACTATAACTATCTTCACTAGTGGTTTCAGACCTTTGGACCCACTGACTATAAAGACACATTTTGAGGACAATCTAGGCTGAAAAACACATCAAACAATGGACATTTTCTCCAATTTGGCTCTCCACGCATTTTCAGATTTAGCTGTCTTGCTGTGAATGAAGCATTAGTTTGTATTACTATCCTAATCAGTGGAAACAGGTGCCCTTTCTGCTCTAATATAAACTCTGTTCTGCTACCCTGCAAGGATGTTTAACATTATCAATAAGCTCAACTTTTGCACAGCTTGATCTCATTGATCATATTGGGTTTCTGCACAATGTTAATTTGTCAAGGTCCTTGTCTTCAGTCTGAAGAGTCTCCGTCATGACGCTGACGTCAAGCTTTTCTCCAAAAAGTTAAAGCTATTAATCTGTACTTGAAAATGACACTTTTCACTGAAGAGGCTCATGCAGCTTCTTGTAAAGTAGGAAATGGATTATACAGAGCCTCTCTGGTGAAGTCGGAGTACATTTTGGTTATAGAGACACTGCAGTGTGACAGCAGGTACTTTTTCTGCTCATAACAGCAGACACTGAGAGGTCTGAGTGCCTCTGATGGCTTCTCTAATGCCACGTTCTCCGGGGAATCCTCAGTTTGATCCCCTCTGCTCCTCCTCTGCAGGTGGACTAGCAGGGCCCTCGGGGGCTTGGGTGGGGGGGGGACTCTCCCACGCAGTAGATAGCAGACAACAGTCTCTCTCTTTTTTTAGGTTGTTACCATGGAAACCCCAAGAGGAAGCCAATTGTTGGTTCTGTCTTCTCATTTTACATTTCGTCTGACCTCCACTCCCACAGCTGACAATCATTTTTTTCTTCATTTAGTTTACATGTTGAGTAAGTAGCTCTGCTGAGAATCACACACCTGAAGGCATATTATGTCCAGTCTGTTTGTTTTTATCCGTTCTCGGATGCACAAGGACGCCTTTCTGTTGTTTGTCATTGGCCGTGATAAGAGCAGAGGGACGGCCAAAGAGCAGATTAGGCAGGAGGAGATGTCTGCTTCAATCAGCTTCCAGTTCGCTCCCAAAGCAGATTCTTCATGGTCAATTTGCAAGTACTGTACGTGCAAAGAAAGCCAACAACTGTCTGAATAATGTGAAAGAGAGCAATTGACACAGAGGGAGGCTAATTAATCCAGTGTTATTAAAGCGTCCCATGTGTATTGAATACAAAATAACCGGAGTGTGTGGCTCTCAGCATCAGAGCTCATTTCTTATGTTTGTCTTATAATGAGTCTCATTCTGGATGTCTGGATGTCACGGTGGCCTAACACAGTGAGCATGTCTGTCGTGTTTGTAATGTTCAGGTCATGACTTTTCAGCACATATTGTATCCGTCAGTTCTGTTGAGGTTTAAGTAAAGGTGTTAATGAATAAGCAGAGTATCAAAGCTTGTGTTTCTCTCCTTTCAGTTGGATGCTGACCGAGACGAGGAGGAGGTCTTCTGTGACATCAGCATGACTTTGGACAACAAGCTGTTTCCCTCCAAAGAACCTGCAGCCGGTGAGATAAACACTTATTTTATTGAACGGTAACACAGACTGCTAAACTGGAACTTTATCTCCACTACAGTCATTTGATACCTTTTAGTTACTTTGCAGATTTAAAAACACAAAATAAAATAGATTGAAGCACATTAAGGCATTTAGTACATCCTGATGCTAATACTTTCTTTTTTACTTTTTGTTTGTTACGTTTTATTTGGACGTTTAGTCAGTGTTAATGGTAAATAAATCCTCAGTGTATATCACTATATTGATCGAGAAAGCAGAGCTCTCCTGTCCGCATGCCGGCTGTGCCTACATGTACCACGATGCATTGCACGATATGCTGGCAAGCACACCCACTAACAACAACAAACAAACCTAGCCGCTGGGTGCTAATCACAGTGACACAATGTTGCCAAGCAAATTGATTTCTGCAGTTTGACATAGCTATAGTACATTACCTTGCTTACTTATTATTATTATTATTATTATACAGCTCCTAGCTGGTGCTTATGCTTTGACACCGACTGCATTATTGTACGTGTCAAATGACAGCATAGGGCCAGAAGGACAGATTTCACAGCTATTTCTCGGTTAATATTATACAATATATTACAGTCTCAGTATCGTTGGAGCAGATAAAACCTGGCAAATTTCACATGTAAGTAAAATTATTGTATTACTACAAATATTGCTAAGTATTTCTTCCACTGCTGTTTAAAATTGTATGAGATAAAGTATAGGTTCCCAGAAAGAAGGGTTAGTTAGGGCCATAATAAGGAGTCATAACAAATAAAGGAATCATAACGTTAGACTGTGTATGCATAATGTAGTAGGAGGCATTCTTTACAGTAGCCAAGGGCCAAATGATGATGAAATATGATGCAACAGATATGCATGAAAATACCAACAGTCAGAGTAAAGAACAGCCTCAGGGGTTTTACTGCTTTTTAAGAGCTATGTGTACAGTGTAGAAAAGCTTCTCCCAAACCAAAAACATCACCCACCAGCTCCCTGGTTACCACAAGAGTTGGCATAGCAACCAGTGAAGCAGGGTTAGCCACTCTTTGTGAGAAATACTGAATCAACAAGGTTGGAATGAGTCTTTGATATGTCAGATGACGTGACAGAGACTATATGTATTACGTAAAACCTGATAATTTACCCTTTTTAAAAATGCGCCACATTCCCGACCTTCGGTGAAGGCCTGACTGAATGTCAGTTTAAAATATCAGTCAGCGCTCTGTAGGCGTTCCTGCAGTGATAGAAAATGTTAACGTTTATACAGAACTGAGCTGACAAATTACGCCTGTTTTTAATCATAATGCAGTGTAGGTGTAATCTGTGACTGTTCCAACACAACACAGAAATCCAACATCTTTCACAGTGCAGAAGCTGCTCACTGCTCTGCTTTCAGGTCTGTTGGAAAAGACTTATGTCTTTACTTTGTGCTTCTTGGTTGTATATTCATTATATAGTCCGGTGATACAGGATTTCTGTGACGGATACCTTTTAGTTTAAAAATTCTGATCGTGATATATCATGACATTTCTGATACAGTTCCCTTAACTGTGGTTATTAAAGCAACATTTTGTGACTTTTCTACCACAGAATAACAGATTTTAAATCATTTTGATGCTACACTGACTTGTAATCAGCTGAATGGTGTCTCTGTCATTCCCACTCTGCTCCCTGTATGTCTGTTTCTGTGCTATGTATCTTTGGGATCCGGGTAAGATCACCCGCGAGAAGTACGTAACGCTTTACCACACCTAGTCACACACCACCAACTATTTCAGTGATTCTGGTGAAACTGGATCATATTTTATGGGGGAAATGTTTTCTGGTTTTCCCTCTGATGTCCTACGACTGCCTCAGCTCTCCGTGATTTACAGAGTTTCCTGATGGACAGTAAAGTAAACTGCTGTCAGCTGTAGCTGCTGTTAGCTAATGTTAGCTCAGTTTGTTAGTCGGGCTGCCTGACTGTGAGCTCAGAGCACCGGGGGAGTGTTAGTGTTTGTACTACAGGCGTTTTGGACCACTGGGAAGAAGAAGAGGAAACAGCTGTCGTGGCTTTGTCCAAAGGTACTTTGGGAGGTTATGTTTCTTGTCTCGGAGCAGTAGCCTCCCACTGATAACAGGAGCAAACTTGTCAGACATATTATATCTATATTTTTATCTGTTTCCTTATCCAAACACATATAACCTACTGTTAAGCAAGCCTCTGCCCCGAGGCTGAATTTTAAGTCACTAGGTTTCTTACAAATGAATGAGGTTTTCATGGTTTGAACCAGCGGACCAGTATAAATGTTCAGAGCACATGCATGAGAATTAAAACAGGTCATACAAATTTTACCTGAATTTGATGAATAAAGCACGGCGTACTGATGAAAAGCTGTGCAACATGTGTTAAATTTGGTCAACATTGTCTTTTCCCTCTGTGTTAAGGGTCTAACTGTACAGATTACAAAACCCCGTGCCTGAACAACATGTGCTTTCTGGCTTCATAAATAAATTTGGCTTGATTTATGTTTATGATTCATTATGTTGTACCAGACAGCTCGGGCACAGTTGTAGCACAGCAGGAAGTGGTGTAGTAATTGGAGGAATATGTCGTGAACATTAGTTATTAGTGACAACCGATCAAATCACCATTTTTCTTTCTTTTTAAAAGCACTGCACCAAAACAGTTTTGCAGTCTTGTGATGACGTGAACAGTTTGAAGCAGATTTGCCACAACAGATTAACTCAGGAGGAAACTGAGGTTGGTGTCACAAGAGGCAGAATCACCATGAGAGAACATATGGCACCTTAAAATAGCTCAAGAGGAGAAAATGTGTCCTAATACACAAAAAAATGATCAGTTCATTGGTATTACAGTGAGTGAGCAGCCAAACAGAGCTGTTGGTTGACATGCAGGTACAGTTTGGATGTGGCAACAACACAAAATTTGGCCCTCAAATCGTCTGTAAAAAAAAAGTTTGTCAGCTTCTCTTCAGCATCTGTACATCAGGTGAAAAAGGGTCAGGCACAATAATATGACTGAAGTTCCCATTCCCGCTGATCCTTGACATCAAAATTGCTTCGTTCTACTTGACAGCTACCTGACGAACACTTCTGCAGCTTCTCTACTCACACTTGAGAGCAGTCTGCTTCATGAGAGGACATTGAAATACCAGATGCAGCCGTATTTTTAACACTCGAGTCACACAAAGGCTGCAAAATCTCAAACACAGATATTTGTTGCTTAAAGCAATACAAAATGGTATTTTTGCAATCTAGTGACCTGAGTTTCAGAGTCTGATACCACTTAACAGTTGTACACATGTATTTGTTATAATTATATTACTTATGATCAAAATTTAGAGCATCAACAACTTTGCTAACAGCAAAACATCAAGCAAGTACAGCAACACAAGACATACTGTAGCAGCAAGTACCACTACTGTAGTCCACAAAGCTCTCTCCAACAACTAGAGATCCAGATTTATTTATTCCTTCTCTTCTCAGCTTCTTCCATCAACATCCTCTTTGGTATTTTTTCCTCTGTCATTATGTCCATAGAAGCTGATAGGCCCGGTTACATTGCCTGCTTGCCCAACTCCGGCTCCAGCACGACACCAGCTCTGCTCTCTGTCAGCTTTCGCCCTCGCCTCGAGCCTGAAAACCTCTTCTTCTTCCCAGTGGCCCAACACACCTGTAATACAAACACTAACACTCTCCTAGTGCTCTGAGCTCACAGTCCAGGCTAATAAACTGAGCTAACAGTAGCTATAGTTTGCAGCAGCAGTTTGCTTTACTGTCCATCACTCTGTAGATCAAACAGTTGAGGTGAGTTTCACCAAAAATCATCGAAACAGTTGGTGGCAGAAAAGTTACAACGTACCTCATGATTTTTCCAGAAATGATCACTCACATGTCAGCGCTCACTTCCTTTTAATGTTGGCTACTAAACACTCATGTACACGGGGCAAAGCAGCTCAGGAGGTTGAGTGTGCGCCCAGTGTCAACAAGCTGAGCCCTCGCTGTAGTGGCCCAGGGTTTGAATCCAACATGTGGCCATTTGCTATATTTTATTTCCCTTCTCTCTGTCTTTCTCTCTTTCTCCCCACTTTCCTATCACTCTTCAGGTGCTACTGTATATGTGAGGTTCAAAAAGCCTAAACACACATGTACGTAAAATCTCATTATATTGTTCTTAAGATAATATGCTACTCCTATAGAAAGCTTTCCTTTTTTCTCGTTTAGGGCATGATCGACTGAGAGACCGTCCCACGAAAAGACCACTTACATACAGCAGTTATGTAGCCGTATTTTTGATGGAGATGCATTTAAGTGCTGCGTGACATCTGTGCATTTGTCAAGACATCCTGCATATGTTTTCTGTATAATGGAGCCTCACAATTGTTGTGTTGAAAAAATACTGAGGGCAATTTGAAAGAACCACTAAAAGGTCTTTTTTTGCGCGACACATCTGAAAAATATGAAATCTGGGTCATATGTATGCAGTCTCTAACCTTATAACCTCTCAGAGATTAAATGAAATTGCATTATATCTGCTCGTATGGAAAAGTAAAGTAAAATGCGAACTGCAGGAAACAGAAATAGAGTGGCAGTACTGACGGCAAACTCTTTAAGAGAAATTGCCTCCTAGTCTGTCGGCTGCATCTAAGTGCCATATTTTTCCCAGGAGAGGACAGAAGTGGATGATTATCGCAGCAGCACATGTGGACCAACCTGAAGTGACTGCAGCCACAGCCACCTGACAACACCGACCTCAACAGCAAAACAAAAATGTCCACGCTGTCATGCCTCAGCCCCTCACTTTCTAAGGGCGAGATGCAGTGTGACATGTTGCTGACTCTTAAGTTGTGCAGAGAGGACACAGCACAGAGGACTTTTTTTTTTTGTATTATTATTGTTGTTGGTAGCTGATTTTCTTTGTAAATCTGGTGCATCCTGACGCTTTTTAACATAATGCATTTAAGAAATTCACAGCTGCTGTCTCTCTGCAATTTGCCTGAACGTTTGAAGCAGCAAGCATCCTGGCAGATTCTAACCCAGTTCTCTGTTCAGAGGGCTCTGGCGTGCAGGAAATAAAATCTGCCAGGGGCAAGTGTTATTTGTGACCCATTTGCACTGAAGAAGGCGATGAAGATGCTATGTGTTAGAATTTATCACAGCATCACCCTCGGCAGCTTTCTGACAACAGGAAGTTCAGAATTAAGCTTGATGTGTGCATATTTTATTTTCCTCTTAAATTGTTTTTCTTGGACATCAAAGTGCAGCTGCATGTTTGTTGTGGTGCTGCATGCTCTAATGAAACACATGAGACTAAATGACATAGTAACTCTGCAGTAAACAGGCATATTATATAATGTGGTTCAGCTGTGACAGCTGAAAGTACATATTAATAATACAACATGATGATTTTTTTAACAATCTAAAAGGATCTAAGAAACATTTTGGATTTTACAATGTTTGATTTCAGTTTGTTATGATTATGTTTCTTTTTATTTATTTATTTTTTTAATTATTATTTTTAGGTGTGATTTCTAAAAATCTGGTTCCCAATCAGTAGTAATTTAACCCTTAATTAATCAGTTATAAAGAAAAACATCCTGAAGATGCTCTGTTTCCAGCCTGTTTCATCCACCTTATTCAGAGCCCCATGAAACATGCATGAAGTAGGTACATGGCTTTCTGTTATTCCTTTCAGTGAACTGGGATCTGTGAGAGTTATAGCGGTGCAACGTACAGGAGCATATTTAGACGGATATCATTGTAAACTAAAAACCTTTGGAGGTTTGGACTGTTCAACAAAGAAGCTATTTAAAATGAGACAAATGTAAGACACTATTTGTTGACATTTTAGACTGAATGATTAATAGAAAAAAGTAATAGATTCATCAACACTGAAACATTTAAATAATCAGGGCACCCCCTGTGGCTGAGGGGTTAATAATTCAAGACTAGGGAACTTTCGTTCTTCCTCATTTCCTTTCTTTTCTCTGTCGATGTCTTTCAAAGATAGAAAACGGCCCCAAAGTAATTAACAAATCAATGTTAGAAAATTTAAATAACCAACGTAATGATGAGATGAAATGTGGCAGTCATGAAGACAACAACCAAACTGCCTGGAAGACAAATAAAAATCAGCGTTGCATATTGTGAGATTTATATCAATATAGAACATATTTATTTATTCTATTAAAAGGTCATTACAGTGATTGTCTTTATTTACACGGGTAAATTCAAATAATAAATGTGTCATTTGAAGTGAATTTAGAGTTTCACTGATGATTGTTCTGTTCCTGTTTTTGTCTCCAGGTCCCAGTGAACTGGATCTCAGTCTACTGGGGGAAACCAGCAGCCTGGCAGATGTTGCTTGCAAGTACGATGAGGTGAGAATTATGATTCATCTCTACTCACTGGATGTGGAAGGTGTCCTGAAATGTTGTTGCCAGTATGCTATGTGAGTTAGTTAATACAGCAGCAACAGAAATACAAGAACCTTTCTGACAAAAAAAAAACTTAGATCTATCTATAAAATTAGATTAAAGAGTGTAATGTCATAACACCCTTTAATGCAGTTTAATGCATTTAAGATAATAGAATGAGCTCATTGGCAAACATCTAACATCTGTCCTTTAACCTCAGTCATCTTCGTAACAACCTTGTTGGAGTGTTATCATCTGCATTGACTTAATAACATATTACCAAATCACATTTTGAATCAGCCTCACTAATGAGCAGAAACCTTCTTCACTCCTTCATTTCCACATCTTCTGCTCTCGCGCTCTCTCCACTTTTTATTTGCACAGACAGAAATGACAATCTGCAAATTGTCTTTTCAAAAAAAAAAAAAAAAAAAGGCGACCGGTGAACTTGTTTCAAATGGTGGAATGATTCAGCAAAGGATTCTGTTGTGTAACACGGTGCGAGGGTGCAGACGAGCATCATTCCTCCACACAATGCCAGCACTGCAGTAAAGCATAACCTGACCCTCTGTCTCTCTTTCACATCCTCCTCCGAGTGTCTAGAAACAAATTGCCGAGCTCTCTATGCCTCTCTCTTCAGCTTTTCTCTGTTTTTCTTCCACTTAAAGTTTTTTTTGTTTTTCGTGCTGTTGCTGCCTGATGGAGGTTCTCTTTCAGCAGCACACATTCATACTGCTCATGATAACTACTGACTGTTGGCAATATCAGTGTTTTGCTCAGCAGTAATTTAGCTGTAGTCTGTATCTCTCCTCCTGCTACTTAATATGTAAATACTGTGAGCTTTGAATCCTGGGGTCATTCCAACTAAAATATACATATTACACTTTTAGATTGAAGTTCCAACTCAATATGCTAAGACGTGTCCCCTGCTGACTTTGTCATTTAATGTCCAAATTTGGTCTTATTAAATCACTCATTGCTGGATGAACCAGTCCCAATTTTCTCTCTGTTGATTACAGATTTAGATACTTATGTAAATCCCAGCATAGCAAGTTGGATTTTACTGCTTAAATAAATTAAAGTACCACAAAATTAAACAGTCCTTGAGGAAAGGTACTTTCCAGCACAGTGTACATGGAGACCGGGTTTAAAAGGACCAGTATGTAGAATTTCATGGCATCTAACAGTGTACCTGCTGATTGCAACCCTATTGTCTCAGCTTCTCTATGGTGGCTGCAAAACACACAATGGTGCATCATAAAGTCTGATTATTGGCACAATATGTCCACACAGACTGGCTGAGCCTTATTCAGAGTTATAAAACTAGTAGTAACACAATGTTAAACAGCTGCAGAGTCTATTTAACTCATCAGAGGCTGCAGTTCTTCACTTTCAGCCCATATTGATTGATTGAAGTCTATTCTTATCCACAGTGTTTAATCCTCACCGGTCCTGTTCACATACAGAGTTACTCAGAGTCAGCTCACCTGCCAGCCAACATCCTGCTGCGTGTCTCCTGGCTCCATGGCCGGCTGTAATTTCCTATTATAAAACACTCTTAGACGTGCTAGACAAAAGCGCGCTTTAAATCGAGGCTGGTCGATCATTATTGACCAGTGTCACCTACTCATCATTATTCAGACGTTATTCAGAGGCAGGATAAAGCCTGGTCCATCAATACAATACGGTGGTAATCCTTGTAGAAGATACCACAGAGCAGCTTGAAGGATGAGGAGAGTGCAAACAAAAAACTGGCAATCACCTGTGTGCAGCACTTCCTGTGGCGAGCAGTCACACAGTTTTCTGTGAAGTGGAACGAAGACACCGTGCAGCCTTGTCATCCCATATTTGTGGCCTCGGATATGAGACGGAGATGGATTTTGTTGCTTGCTGATCCACAGAAGGTGGCAGAGGAGGGGGACAGAAGGGCAGAGCAGCTATTTTTGGGTCTCTTGGTGTCAAATCTCATGATATTTTCCTCCAATTATTTCTTGCTTTTCACCACCTCTGATTTGTTCCTGATGAGAGAACATCTAATGTGGATGGGCCTTGCATTTTTTTGAGTCGGCTTTATTGTTTGATGGTGTATTTTTCCTATATTTCCATACATCCGTCTAAACGTAATTTAAATGTTCATTCAGTGATCACAGTGATGTTCATCAAGCATGAATCTTTCAGCTCTCAAAAGGTAAATATCAGGTTATGGCATCTTTAAGAATCAAAGTAGAAGTCTCTATAGTCTCACTCCTGCAGTGGTGGAAAGTAATCGAGTACTTTTACTTGTACTTGTGCTTAAGTCTAGATTTGTGGTACTTTTCCGCTGCTCAAAGTGAAAATGGAGTAAATGTTGATTGCACAGTATAACAGCTATAGTGTAATGACACCATCCACGTTTACGATTGGTTTCCTATAAGCCTTGATGCCATATATATATATATATATATATATATATATATATATATATATATATATATATATATATATATATATATATATATATATATATATATATATATACATACATATATATATATATATATATATATATATATATATATATATATATATATATATATATATATATATATATATATATATATATATATATATATATACACATATACATGCTTTCTGTATGTTGATGATGATGATGATGAAGATTCTTAAGCCCACCAGAGTGTCTCCAGATTAATTTTGACAAACATGACAGTTCAATATTATGGTCCGGAGGTTTGAATATAATGACTTTGAATATAATGATGATTGGATCACACAGATGACTCACGGGGAGCGTCTGATGTGAGGGAATTATTAGCAGAAATAAAGACTAAGAGATTAATTGTGCTGCTACAAACAACAAAAATCAGATACGGGATTTTAAGACACACAAGAGGTGGAGCTCTAAGCATGTCATTATATATTTTATACCTCAGTTTCCAAACTCCAGATAGCATCACATTTGCTAAGAAGTACCATGCTTCCATGTGGAGAAACCATTTAACCCTTCAAGCTTCCCACTAGCCCTATCTTTATGTGGACACAAGAAAATACTCCTAAGTCACAACAACAACAACAATAGAGCTGAGGTAATGATGCCTGGGTGCTCATACAAGCCATCTGTAATGACACCTACATGTCAATCAAAGTGACCACGCTGTTAATTATGCATAAGAGTTAAAAAAATCATTGTCATGAATGAGGAATTTAGCTATAGAGACCAAAACTGTTTTAAACATGTTTATTTCTGCTGTGAAGTTGGACATCTTAATATAGGGGCTTATGACGTGTTCTGCAGCCAGCCTCAAGTGGACGTTTGAGGAACTGCAGTTTTGGCACTTGCTTCACTTCACAGCCACTCAGTGTAAACATAACTTTAGTGTTGCAGCAGACAAAGGTGGAGCTGATTTAAAATAATTACCAAGTAGTTTACAGTAATCTATAGCACATGATTATTTATTAGCTGATTATGTTTTGTCTTCATTTGAATCAGCAAGTAAAGTAAAGTACTAGTACGTCAAAACTCTGAGTAAATGTACTTAGTGCCCTTCTATTGCTGCCAAGGAGCTACAGCAAATATATTTTTAATCTCTGGTTGTGTTTGACTATTGTGGACGATGTCGCATCTTAATAAGCAGGACTGCATGATGAAAAAGCGTTTGTCTGAAGGCGTGTCGGTTGGTTGGTTCACCACTCCGGTCCAGACTGAAATATCTCAGCAATTACTGGTTGAGAAACAGAAAACATTGTTTCACCAACATCCATTCAACATTTTCATTTTGTGGTGAGTGGAGCTGCTAACATGCAGACAGATACAGACGTGGAGTGTATGTTTGTCACATAACAACATACAGTATCAACTTCCCAGGAATTGAGAAAAACAATTCTTTTTACTGAGTGTTTGTGTGTGTTTATATACATATCTTTTCCTCCATCACGTGTAAGTAATGCGTGCTGTGCATGTGTTTCTCCCTCTCTCTGAGTCATCGGACCAGTTGGTGTACCCACATGCCAAGCTGGCTCGTTGTTGGCACCCAGCACTCCCCCACACTGACGGCATTTATTTAACACGAACAGAGCTGTGCTTCACTTCATTCTGGGTGTCTGGTGTATGTAACTGCAGCTCCACTTCACACAGACCGCTCTGCAAACAGCCACATGTCTAAATCACAATCCTTAGAAGTCAGTTTCAGAGCGGCGCGAGGTCAAGAGCCGGTAGTAGATGGAAAATGTCGAGGGATGTTGCTTTTTTTCTTCAGTCATCTGTCCGCAGATGACGGCAAGCTGTTTTTTGATGTTTACAGACAGTCAACTGTCTCCATACTGCAAACTGAAAAATATAAAAACAGTTTCATTGCTTGGGCACAGTATGAGAACAAGAGGAGCCAGATGTATTTCACACAGCTGACACTCCACCTACTGTACGGGCGGAAATATTTAAAGCTGTTGGATAAATATCCTGAATACTTCATCTTCTCAGGGGCTGATATTTTTTGTCATCCTGCCTATTATCTTCATGTTGAGCTATTTAATTGATAACCGATTATTAGCTAGTTACGAGTACATTGCTCCTCTGGCTGCAGGACGGCATCATTTGCAGTGGTGGAATTTAACCAAGTACAATAACTTAAGTACTTAAGGTACTTTTACTTTATTGGAGTATTTCCACTGTATGCAACTTGATACTTCACTTCACTTCATCTCAGAGGCAAATGTTGTACTTTTTACTCCACTACATTTGACAGCTTTAGTTACTAGTTACTTCTCAGATTACAAATTTTCCACACCCTTTCTGTCCAGTAAAAAAAGGAATTAATGATGAATGAAAAATAGGATTAATATTCTATAGTCTATTGAAGTCTATCAAAGCTGAAAATAAAGCTGGTTTTCTGGCCTCATGAAAAGTTGACTGATAGATATGTGGTTCTCACAGGACAGCGACACTACAAACATATGCTGATCTTATAAACCACGATGCATTGCTGTAGATAAAACTACACAGCAGCATTTAAAATGAGATCAACCTTAAAGAACTACAGCAGCAACATACTGTCACAGTTCAAGCAGGGACAACAGAGAACACAAGAGAAAGACCAAACTGCAGCCTCAGAGGCAGAATTGGTGCAGAACAATGCAAATGGGAATGCACAAAAGCTTACAGAGACAGGCAGTCCAAACAAGAAAACAAATCCGTAAAGCAGCAGGCAATATCTGAAGTCTAAGAGGCAGGCAAGGGTTTACGAGACCAAATAGCAGTCCAAACAACACTGGGAAACAGCTTGAACATAGGATGAAGACAAATTAACACAGAAACAAAGTGAAAACTAATCAGGGTAAAAAAAATAGCATAAAACACTAACAGGGACAATTTGAATGCAAATTGAACACTTAATAAAAGTCCTACGCTAGGAAGGAGAGTGTGAGGCGACAGGGTTGCAATCAGCAACTACACCTCTAGATGCTACTAAATCCTACACACCGATACTGATACTTTTAGTTGTTAAGTTCACAGGACATTTGTCGTCATGGTTACAGTAATAAACATGTAGTTAAGAATAGGGGAAGCTCGTGGTCATGCTTTAGAAAAACAAAAACAACATTGACTCTTGGTAGGAAACAGGAAAGAAAATTACATCATATTGATTGATGTAACTGATATCTCAGAAGTGCTCAGAATAAGTTCATGTTGGCATCCTTAAATACAGACAAATACTGATTATATGTCATATTTGTACTCAATAAGACTTCTTTCTAGGAGCACCTGTTATCTATTCTTGATATTGTTTTTGCATTTCTGCACCTGATATAACCGTGGGATGCTCATACTTCCATAAAAAAAACAATTCAGTTAAATTATGTGGGCACAGTATGAGAATGAGAACAACAGTACATATTTCTGTCCACACTAAGCTGGCAGACGGTGATTTCACGCTACATTTATGTGCGTATTAGATGTTTTTCTCTCAAATGTGAAGTCGGATTCTCAGTTTTCACGCGTTCAATTGGTTTTTGGTGGGAAGTGAAAGGAAACATGGAGGTGATGAAGCACATAATGTATTTTGATGGCTGCGTGCCTGAGAGACCTGCCTAGAAGAGACAAGAGATTACTGTCAGATCTTTGTTGCACAGTTTGAATAATTTCTACTGCTAACAAACATCAAAAGGTTGCGAGCTGTGTTGGATAGTGCAGCTATGTCACAGTTTGTACTAAAGAAACACAGTGACAACATCAGCATCTAAGTTTTAAAACTTCCTGGTGATCTGCACTCTTGACGTTCCCTCTCTACGCCCACATCTCTGTGTTTGCATGGTTGATCACTTAATGTGTTCAATTTTGAACCATCTCTGCCTCATCATTATTTAAACAGAAATGAGGCAGCCAAAAGATAAATAATTGATAAACTGTTCCCTCAAATTGTTCCAAATCAAATTAGAATTCATCATTCGTTTATATTATTAAACCAGCCATTAGTGTGTATTAGTGTAATTATTTCTTTTGTGCTCATATTTCTGAACGTTTTCATTTAAATAAATAGTGCAATAGCTGAATTATCAGTTTTATTCTATTTGTCTCATTGCCCTTGACACTCTCACTGATGAATTTAATATAATTTTGTTTTTATCTTAGCCTGAAACACTTGTTTTGTACTGCATTTTGGGAGTTGGCTATTAAACAGTGCGTTATGTATGACATCCTGTAACATGAATATTTATAAGAGATTCTGGAGCACTGAACGAATTAGCAATTTTAGCAGTTAGCGACATAAGCGTACAAATGATAAATTCAAGGGAAGAAGTTAAAGCTGCAACAGGTAAAATGTGAATCTGTGAAATGAAAGAAGTCGCTCGTAGCGATGAAAGATAACGAAAGAAAGGCGTTAAAGCCGATTTTTAGTTTTAAACACGTTCAGCACCAAACAGCAGACAGACACAGTTAGCAGCCAACTGATGACGGACTGGAGCATTTAGCAGCTAAAGAGTCAGATATTTCCCTCAGGAGTTGGTGGAGAGCTCCAAATGAATACTAATGCTGCTCTGTATCTGCTGGATGTGTATGTAAGCAACTGTTCGCTGATAAGTTCACCATATCAACTTTACGAGGAGATAATATGTCAAGGTTGTGTTGCTTTGCTGCCCCCATCTGGCCAAAAAAAATAAATGGTTGCAGGTAAAGCAGCGATATGTTTAAAAGTGTAAAATATTAAATATAGTAGTTTTAAATAATTTGATGGATCAGATTATTAAATAACTAAATTTGGGGAATGGTTTATCTCCCTTTTACTAAATGAGGGGAAAATTCATTTAGCAAGAATAAAAATGATTTCTGCTCTTGTCTCTGTCATGACTCTTGATTAAATATTATCCTCTTCTGTCCTCTCAGCAGCAATCCCAGTGTAATCATTCACTTTGAATTTTTTTAACATCAGTGTTTTTCCTTCATAAGAATTTATGGGGGGGTTTTATGCCAACACTGGAGCCATTAGCAGGTTATTTAGTGCCAGAGTGATACAGATGGAAGAGGAGAGTTTTTGAAAATGGTTTCAAGTATGTGAAATATTCTACAAAATGACTCAGATTTCCTCTCAGAACAGATGAAACTATGTGGAAAGTGTCTTTTAGCCAATATCTGTGCTCCGGCTTGACTCTGACATGTGTTTGTTAACTCTGTAATGATGACTCAGTGAAGGAGGCTGCTGAGAGTTTCAGTCCTCCTCCAGGCTCAGACCATGTGTTTTCTCCAAGGAGCATGAAGGAGGCACTTTTACTCTTTCACCTTTATTCACTCTCTTAGTCACTGAGACTGTTTTTTGTTTAGTTTTTTCTTTGACTGTAGACTTCTTAAAAATGTTTCTTTGTGTTTCTTTTTGTTTGATTTGCTTTGGTCTCTTTTGCACAGCATCATATAACCAAAATATATGGACACCTCGTGCTTCTGGTCTTAATACTATACCATACATTTAAAAAAGAGTTTAAGGGAGGTCCTTTCCTGTTTCACCATGACAGTGCCCAACATGCAGGGACAGTTGCACAAAGATATTTTAGACTGGTCTGTAGAGTTATAGTCTTAGCTTTGTTCTTAGATTAATCTAATGCTAGTTAGACAACTTGTAACAACAACAATGTACACCAGGGGAACAACAACAACTAACAATGTTGTGGAGGAAGTAAAGAGGAAAAGTAGTTTTTGGGGACCACAGTAATTTGTCGTAAATATACACCAGTGAAGACTTATCTTCAGTTATTATTTGGAAACTACCCTGAGCCTGACTGATGGGTTATCATAAGAGACCTACATTAAGAAGCCACAGCATCTCAGCTCTTTACTGCCAGATGTTCAACAATTGCAAATATTGTTGGGTATCCATTAGAGCTGCTCGTTATTAGTTAGTCTGTGAATTATTTTTCATGTTATTCCCTTTGTCTATAAAACATCAGACAAGAGTGATTCCTGTGATAACATCTCAAAGTCCGGTGCGATAAAATGTCTGTCTGACTGACTGAAGATATTCAGTTTACAATGCCATGAGACAAAGAAAAACATGAAATCCTCACTATCTGAGAAGTGGAACTAGGAGAAGTTTGTCATTTTTAATTGAAATATTACTTTACCGGTCAATTGATTATCAAAATAGTTGTGGATTACTGTCTTTTTCTGTCAATCAACTAATTGTTTCAGCTCAGTTATGACTTTATCATCCTTTATCTAATAATATACTTTTAATGAGCGATACCCATTGTGGCAAAGGCACATAGACGACAAAACATTGAAAAAGACAAAATCAAAACTTAACATTGGGACAACCTGACAATCTGAATCTCTCTCTTTCTTTCCAGGTGGAAGAGGAGGAAGAAATTGGGTACGCTGAAGGAATCATGGAAAGTGAGTCGATGAAGTGATTTTTATTGATCGTCTGTATAAACGGTCAAAAGACGAATACACAAACACACTAAGCTGCACAACACCTCGTCTTATCAGCAAAGTTTTTATTAGCCGCTACATTTTTATCCACCTCCGCCTTCGTTCATAAACTAGCGGCCGACTCCGTTCAGAATTTCATCACTGGTACATTGTTCCATCTCAGTAAATGCCACGCATGTCATGTAGGCCTAACTGTTATTCATCAGATGCCTGAATGAACTTCTCTCTGGAGCCTGTGTGTGTGTGTGTGTGTGTGTGTTTTCATCAGCGTTGCTCTACATCAACAGTATTGATTGTGTAATGGAGGGGAGGAGGGCTTGTCTGTTGATTCACTGTTGCCAGTTAGACCTGATGTTTATCTCGTCAGCTAGCTGTCGCTACGCTAACATCACTCTGCTGCAGGCAGAGGACAGAGAGGAGGTGGAGGATGGAGGATGAGGAGGAGGAGGAGGAGGAGGGCACCCGCCTGATAAAAAGGAGAACAAACCCTGCGTTTAGTCAGGACAATAAAGAATCTATCTATCTATCTGTCAAATTAAATACATTTTGTATGCTGTGAAACTCTCCTCAGTTGTCACCTGCCAGCTCACGTTTTGTATCAGTACAAAAAAGTAAACACCTTTTGCAAAGCTGTAAAAACAGTGAAGCTGAGCAGAGACGAGCTAACATGGTGACTAAAGTGATGTGAGCCGCTACTCGTCTGCCATCTTTGGCTGAATTGTCCTCCTGACCAAATAAATAACTAATAACTATTGCTATTTTACTGAAGAACGCTTCTGTCCATGCTCTCCTTTAATTATGTAAATTTGGCATTCACACATGAACAGTTCAGGTATGCAGTGCTAGGTTTAAATGTAGTCTGACTACATTAACAGAGTAGAGTGTGCGTAGAGTTTGCTGCCTGTGTGTTGAGCTGCACCGCATGTTAAACTCTGATTTTCTTTCCTCTGACAGGTTATTGTACAGACCAGAAGAAACCAAAGGTCATCTTCATGATGGGTACGTGTAGCACACACACACACACACACACACACACACACACACACACACACACACACACACACACACACACACACACCCACACACACACACACACACACACACACACACACACACCGAGGCAGGCTGGATAATAATGAGCAGCTGCTGACTGCTGGGCTAGACGTTGCCACAGGATAGCTGAAAGAGACAGAATATTACCGATCAGTTGATCATCTGCTCTGACATTTTTCTGCGTGTTTCAAGCGAACTAAACTCAGACTGCAGCCCTGATGAAAAAGCTGCGTTCAGGAGCATCGCCGGAGGGCGAAACGACAGATGTCTGTTCTCAGAGGGTCTCGCTGATTTCAGACGACAGAAGGAAACTTAATGAAGTAATTAAAAAAGTTCCAGTGCAAAACTTTGCTCATGTACAATTTCAAATCTCGTTTCAACACTGTTCATCGCTAGAAAATAAGACATTATTATTATTATTACAGCAGAAGAATAGCAGTAGCGGAAGATATAAAACTATGAAATAACTCATCACTTATTCATAACTTCACTTACATTTTGACCCCAGCTGGGATCAAAACGTAGTCTCTTTAAATAAATTAGCACTTGTGCAGGTGTTACTTTCTCATGTAATGTTAGTTTTCAGCACAGCAGCCTTGAACCTTTAATGGATTTGCATATAATTACACTCCTTTGTCGGTTATGGGGTATTTTCCTGTATTTTATGGATCGGTTGAAGGATTAAATGCTCCCACAGAGCGAGAGAAAATGCACTTAATCTCTCTGGATGATATCTAAAATGAAACACGGCTGCTTATCCTCAAAAAGTTGACATTTACAGTCAGTACTGACCAGGCATAACAGAGCAACTTGTACTTTTGATGGGCATTTTCTAATTATGATAATATCATGTTGGAAATATTTGTTAATATAACATATAACACTAATATATTCTGAGCTTAATACATGTTGAATGAAAAATACTACTCTTCAACATGGCTATAACTATATAAAGCTATCAGATAATTGGAGTGTTACCTATCCTACTGGTTAAAAATATACATACACAGATGATCTCTCTCGCTCTCTCTGAAGTTTAATGAAATACATAAAAATACACAAACACTACTGCTTCTTAATTGTGCTCAGGTGCAGCAGATGAGTAAATGTACTCGATTTACTTCCAACCCCTGGAGGCAGAGTGTGATGTGTTTTTGTCATCAATTAGTATGCTGTGACGGTACCGTGAGGCAGTGTGGCTCAGTCTGCTAATTGAAGACAGGACGGGAAGATGAAGGTTAACGAGAGATCTGGGACACGCAGAATCTCCATTAACCAACGTTTACTTCACTACCATGGAAAAATACTAAAGCTACGGCCATTAAAAGATTATTGAATCAGTACTCTCTTTCACACCCATACGGTTTCGTGTATTAGTGTTAAAAGCAACATGACAAATCCCCACTGATCTGCATTAACGGTTTGTCTGAATATTAGAGAACCACACATGAGACGTGAGTTAGACGAGGAGCTTTTCTCTCGACAGGAGCAGCAGAACACAACCAACAGCAGTCAACGTCAGAAAACATGATCATGCTTAACAGTTACCTAGTGTTTCTGTAGTGTTGACAAATAAACTTATTAGCAGTTTGAATTAAACTAAAGCTCCCTGAGCTGTCCGGGGGAAAAAAATATTACACCAAACTCATTTAAGAAACATAAGACAAGATAAAGGACGTCATACGTCGACACTCTTCTTGTCAATTCAACATCAATATAATCCACAAACAACCAAACTAGACAAGCTGCTGGTTTAAACTTTAACAACTTGTATTTTATAAACCGATTCGGTCAGCCACATCAATATATTCACGATGTAATTCTGCATCATCATGTCACGCTTTTGGCTTAATATGAGGAAAAGTGCTCCATCAATGCAACTCTCCTCTCGAGAAGTTTAGATGATGATCACACATCTGAGCTTCAGCTTCTCTTGCTGTGGCGACCTGCTTTAACATTTGACTGTCACTTTTGTATCGTAGCTGTTATCCTGTATGTACCGTAGCTGTTAAGCTGGGACTGCTCTCTTCAGATCTCTCTTACTCCTCTCACCACACACTGTTCTGCCTGCAGGTTGCTAATAGCAATATGTGAAACAATTCACAGACTGGCAGCACCGTGAAAAATCTACTCAAACTATGAACGTGTTATATCTGTAGTTAGAAGCATATCTTTTACTGAGGTTATTGAAGTCTTAAAATGGTCCACTGTGTAGGATTTGGTCACATCTCACAGTATAGTTGCTGATTGCAACCCCATCGCTTCACCCTCTCTTTCCTAGCGTTAAGGAGAGACTACGGTGGCTGTGAAATGGGCAAAAAAACAACAATATTTTTTGGTCAATCTTCTTTTTCTTTTTGGTCAACTCCTGAGGGAATTTTTTTTTTGTCCCTTTAGCTGCTAAATGTTAAACACATTATGGTCACTAACCTTGCCTGCTGTTTGGTGCTGTAGTGTAAGCAGGTTTTTAGAGTTTTTTAGCTGGAAACAGATGCCTGCTGCAGCTGAAAACAAGGCTGATAAGTGAGTAATACTGAACTAAAAGTTGCATTAAACATTAAAGCTGCAGAATTGGAACATGATTTTCTGTCTGTTCTTCATTACAAGTGACCCCTTTTTT
Organism: Miichthys miiuy; assembly: GCA_036365135.1. NCBI lineage: Eukaryota > Metazoa > Chordata > Actinopteri > Sciaenidae > Miichthys > Miichthys miiuy. The sequence goes on along the minus strand of CM071617.1, from coordinate 7,108,066 downwards.
CACATTAGTGCAGCTTTAATAATAGAGAGTGTCCCTAACTTCAGAGCCGCATTGCAGTCCAACACTGAAAACTTTATCTCCAAACTTTATGCCCTTGTTTAAAGGTTAACTAACATTTTTTATTAAACACCAATTAACATTTACAGCTGAATTGATCTTACCTATCGTAATATTAGTGTTATGCCCGCAATTGTGCTTTATTTATAGCATTTTTTAAATATTCAAAACTCCCTTCAAAACTCAAGTGCAAAGTGCTTTGCAACAAGAATGGACTAAACTATGTAGTGCAAGTAAAACTATACTGACTCAGGTTCATTATCTAGTGGAGGAAGTAGTGCACTGAATAAAAGCAACCCTGCCTGTTTGACGATGTTTGTGTCACTGTGAAAGGTTTTCTTTCCAGACATGGTGCTGACTTTTCAAAACGCTGTCTCCAGACTGTCTGACCCAACATGAGGACACCTCACTTCTCAATAAAAAGTTAATGTCTCTACATCAACCCACCCATCCCCCGGCTTCCTGCTGTCACTCTTATCCAAACCTGCTCTGCTGCTGCTGCTGCTGCTGCTGATCTGTCAGACTCTGCCCTTTTATCTGGTGATGAAAGCGTCGGAGTCACTTGCTGTCCATCTACCTGCCCTCTGAAATGCTGATAAGAGGCGTTTTCAAAGAATGAAGTCGTAATATGGGGCAGAAATAGCAGCATTATAACAGGGGGTTCATAGGAGTGATGGTACGAGACTTTAAAGTGGATAAATACTCAAGTCAGAGTCAAAGGAAAACACTCATTTGTAACGGTAATTTGTGGAGATACCACATACATTGTGGCACCAGTGCTGAAAATCCAGAAGAGTTGATGTTCAGTTTCCAACCTGCCTCCTTGTTCATGTAGCAAATCATCAAACACTTGCTGAACAACACGTAGAGGTCAAATTATCACCGGTGATTAAATTAAAAGCTCTCTCGATTAGGAGCTCTTGTTGACATCCCTATTAAAATTAATACAAGTCTTTGATCTGTTCAGGGAGAAAAAAAAGACATGCATGCATTTATATTTTCGAAACTGATTTAATTAAAAGTTGGGAGAGAAGAGTTTTAGGTGATTTTATTTTATGTAAAATCTCCCTGCCTGTAATAACTGGTGGAAAAGTTGAGGCAGTGTTCTGCAGCGATGCTTCAGAAGAAGGAGGTGATGATGCCTGAGGGAAATGCTAATGTGAGGTTTCATCTGTGTCTTTGCTTTCAGCCTTTTTTCTTTTCCCCCTTCATGTTCTCGTCCTACCACTCTCTCTCTCACACACACTTCGCTCTTCCTTCCTCTCTGCTGGAAAAAATTACCATTTCTACTCTTGTAATCGCACTTGGATTTCTGGTGTGAGAGGGTAATATCAGTTGTTTTATTGATGTTCAGGGTTGATGCAATGACAGTTTTTACACTGTCTGTGGAAAGTATGAAGAAGTAACCACCACAGGTGGATGTTAAAGGATAGGGAGTGAAAGGATTTTCCTATCATCAACAAATCCCAGAAAAACATAAAAAACAACAATGAATTTGTACTTCCTGACCACCTTATGGTCGGTGGCTTTGAAGCCTGTTGGTTCCCTGTGGCTACAATAATGTCAAAAATATCAAAATATATAATTAATTTCTTTTAAAGGGCTCAGTGATTTCCTGAAACATCTAGGCACTGTATTTTGTAGTTAAAATTACTTCAACATGAGTAAACAGGAACTATTTTCAGCAATGGATTTAATACACATTTTGAGCTCTATTGAGTATTTACAGAAGGAGTTCATTGTAGCAAACTGATGTGTCATTAGTTTTTAGTTAGTCTGGACAATAATGGAGCTCTATGGCACAGAATAAGACATATCAAACTTTGGATACATAGGCAATATTAACAGGATCGATTCATCCTGGATTTTGGCTCTTTTTTTTTTCACATGGTATTTGATGGCAACAGTGAAAAATAAAGAAAATCGCCAACCTCGCCATCCTTTGAAGGCAATAAGGAACTCACTTAAGATGCAATTTTCTTCCCACAAGAGGATAAAGTTTAAACGGATGAAGATAAATAGTCCTTTACAGAAAATGGTTATTAAAATTGTTAGGATTACATTATATTATCTCTTTGTTGCTCAGACAAAACAAATAACTCGAGGATGACACCATGGCAAACAGTTATTCAGATAAACAAATAAAAAATAAATCAGGTCTCTGCAGAAATCAATGGTTGATGTCAAAATAAAGTATTTTTCAGTGAGTATAGTACGATGTGCTTAAGTTCTGGACATCAGTTTAAAAAAAAAAAATCCTTTAAAGTCTTCATTTTTTCTACTTAGTGGTTGGCAACAGTGGGAAAAGAAAGTCCTCATAGCAAATGCAATCATCTTCTGGGAATCCAGCACTCAATCAGTGCAGCCCTTAAACTTTTGTTTTAATTTTGCACGCCCACTGCACTGAGACAATTACTGCTGGTAATCATCAATAACTGAAAGCTTCTCAATTAGTGCAGGCGAGAAGCTCGTTTTGTATGCAGCCCATTTGTCATTTAGACTGAATTTTTACATGAAAAGGTATTACCTGCTGTAGCTTTGGGGAAAAGCAGGAACAGATTCAAAATTAAATTACCAGAGAGATTTTTTTCCCCCCTCTGTATGGTCCTCTGCCCTCTTTGCCTTGTTTCATCTCTGTCTCCTGCTCCATCTCCATATAATACAATCCATCTGTCACCTTGGCTCTTATCAAGGACAACGCTGTGACAGAGCTGTTCATACATGGATGATTTCAGTCAGGAAACCAGAAGGTGCAGATTTCGATCTTTATATCCTTTAATCTTCAGATTTATACCCAAAGTCTAATCAACTCAAATCAAATCTTTAACATTTAAAAAGTTCAAGACATTTGAATGTGCATGTATACCTGTGCATCATCAGCATAGCAATATAAATATGGCGCATAATTATGAATTATTTCACTGAATGGTAATATTATAAAAGAGAAGATGATCCAGGACAGAGCCTTGAGGTACACCATATAAGACTATGGAAGAGTCAGTGCATTGTCATAAAGTTCAAATGAAACCATGCCAAAGGTTGGTGTGTATTCCTGTCTGATAATGGAGGTGACGTCTTGTAGGTGAGATCTAGCAGCAGCAATATGAAAGTTTCAGTGTCAAACAGAGAAACAGGAAGCATGAAGGATTGGACCCAAGTGCAGACGACAGGGGCTGAGTTTGTGCAGTATAAAATGATTTAATAACAAAAATGGGTCCTGAGATGGTAAGGCAAGCAAGTGTAAAAGTGAAGGCAGTCCAAACAGGCCAAGGAAGAAGCAAAATCTTGAATCCAAATAAACTAGAAAAGTCTAAAAAAACAAATTCAACAAAGTCCATCAACACTGGGAAAACAATGGAGAACAGGCTGGGATGCTTGATTTAAAGTCAAAGCCAAACTGACAGAGTCCAAAAACACAGATTTAAAAGAATACACTCGAGCGAGAAGGCTACGGGGAACAGGTGAAACTCATTCAAACAGGCGGGAAAGCCAAAACACAAAACTAGAACACAAAGTAAGAGCGAAACCAATCAAAATAAAACCCTCAAACCACGAGGCTGTCAACTTCATTTCAGCCAAAGAGGCAGATTTTTCCTCTCCAGTCCAAAAACAGAGTTAAGAGACTGAATACTGGACTTACCCAATGGGTGGCGCTGTAAAAAATAAGCAGCTGTTTAGTAACATGTTCACCATATCAACTTAAAATGTGACGAAGAAGTTTAGGTAAGCTGAGCACCAAAATAACCTTATGTATATGGTAAGTAAATAGTGTAATTTAGACATTTAATGCAGTATAAAACAGCACAGCACACTTCATCTTGTCTAAAGTTTTGAATTCAAGTAAATCTAAATTTCAAATGATCTCAGGGAAAGAAAACTACCTTTACCCACAGAGCCAGTTTATACAGCAGAGTTTGACCCAACTAACTACACTAACAAGCTTCTCTGGGCCTTTGCTTCAGCCCTGGTGGGTCATTATTTTACTTCCTGGCAGGAAGGTATCGAGCAACAGAGGAATACTGCTAACGAGAAGGCATGGGCTGGGTGCAGCATTGTGTATTCAAGCCTGTGCTGAATGAATAACGGATCCCCCCCTCCTCGATTTCTTTTGGACCTTTTCCAGCGGTTGTCCCTGGGCGAGCCGAGCCCTGCTCACATCTGTCAGTGCTCTCAGAAGAAATGGTGATGAGGGTGTTTGTTTCTTTTTTTATTTATTTTCTGTGGCTTATTTGCCTTTATTTGACAACTTAAGATTGACAGGAACAGAGGAGAGAGAGGAGAAGACGTGCAGCAGAGGGTCCGGGCTAGAATCGAACCCAGGCTGCTGCAGTAAGGACTCAGCCTTAGTACACGGTGCAAACGCTCCACCAACCGGATGCCAGGATGACTGTTTCTGAATGCTGGCAGAGGAGAATACTGAATTACATCCTGAGCTTTACTGCTAGGCATAAGGCTGGTTATGATAAATCACCACTTCCTGATGCTTCACACAGCTTCATGGCCGTGTAATACAGTTAACCTGCGATAAAACACCCACAGACTTCACAGCACAGCAGCCGAGCAGATAGACTGCTGAGGCTGCTGAAAAAGTTTTGAATATTTTAAAAGGATGTTACTTCATGTGGGCTGAGTAGTAAAACAGTGTGTTTTCTTGATGCTTTGTCTGTGTTCTTGTGTCTATTAGGATGTACTCATTGTGTACTTCTATCTTTGTGAGGACCAGTTCGACCTGGAAAGTGACAACTTTGGACAAAGGCCTGTTTCAGGATTAAGACGTGACTTTAAGGTTATGGCTAGACTCAGGTTTAAGTTATGTTATCATACATTTTATGGTGATTATTTTTATTATTTATTAATCAGTTAAGGGTGAGGTAATGCTAGTGTTGAGTTGTTCTAAATGGCCACATGGAGTGACAAGCTCGACATCATCAGGGACGGAAAGATTACATTCATTGTGTTGGACAGTTGTTTGAGGGAGCCGGGGGTCGTAGGTAGTAACTTGTCCTGAAGATATTCACGTCCACTTGATTAAGGCAGTAACCAGCGTTTGTTTTCATCATTGATTAATATATCTATCATTTTCTTGATTCATCATTTAGTGGTTTGGTCCATAAAATGTCATAAAATGTGAGTCTGTAGATGCGTGTGGTCCGTGGTGTTGAACCGAGCCGTGGGGCAGGTAGATTCTGAGGAGAGAAGATTATAATCATCTGTGATAACCTGCTTCTCAGCCCCAGGCAATGAATAAGACCTGTGATGTGCACACACACACACACACACACACACACACACACACACACACACACACACACACACACACACACACACACACACATACATACACACACCATCTATTGCCTTTTTCATGCTCTTCCTTCACCTCTCAATTTCACTCCTCGTCATCCTCGCCTCACTTCATATTCTGTCTCAGAGATTACTTGTCTGTGAGGATGGACTGAACCCTGTGTGTGTGTGTGTGTGTGTGTGTGTGCTCTCAGGTGGTCCAGGCTCAGGTAAATCTCTGCAGTGTGAGCGGATGGAGGACAGATTTGGCCTGCGTCACGTCACCCTGGGTGATCTGCTGTGTGCCGAGCTGCAGTCTCACAGTGATAGAGGACGTCACCTGCAGGACGTCCTGGAAAGAGGAGAGCAGCTGCCCGAGGTCAGTGTGCTTCTGTCAGTCTGCTATCAAAGAATATGAGCTACAATTATAGAGCTGTAAGGTGGGATAAGCCGCTGGTGCCAGAGGAGTTTTTCTCAGATTGATCACACTTTTGGGTGAAACGAGCTCTGTGAAAATGCCTGGGTGACTTTCTTTGCTTCCCCAAAGATGGACGGACAGTAAAAGAAGAGATCTGTCTCAATATGTGTACGTTTGTGGCTGTATATGCCGCTTTGATTGCGGTAGACTGAAAAGATCATCAACCCCTATTTCTTTAATATTTTCAATATAATGACTAAAAGGTGACACAGGAAATGTTTCTTTTAGTCATTCATGTTAAACATATAAACACAAGACTCGCCGAGTTAATTTTACTACTACTACTAATAACAGTCTTATAATAAGTTTACTTTATGGCCATCAGTTGTAATTATTCCAATTTTGTTTCTGAGAAATTTGATATTTTCCATCACTTTGGTGGACAGCACTAAATCCTACAATACCCATGAGGCAGAGCTGCTGTTGCTATGGAAAAAAAAAAGAGTTAAAATGTTTCTTTGTTGCAGCTGAGAACGAAACACATAGGTGCTTAACAGATGAATAATTCATCCAATGACACGACAGAATTTTAACCTCTGTGTGTTTCTTGCTGAAATGCACCCTGGGAGTCGTGTTAAACGCCCCCTGCAAAGTTTTTCTGTACTAAGATTCTTTTTAGAAAAGAACCAAATACTTTCCAATGCAGTTTTACATATTTTGTACTGATAAATTAAACTGGGAGATGTTCAGCTCCAGATGAGAGAATATTTCTCCTGAAACCAGCAGCGTCTGGAGTACCATGTTGCAAGATGGCACCAGTTAATTTTAATTAAAGTTTCTTTTTTATCTCCTGGTCTCTATTGAGTTTGTGCAGGCCTCTGATCACATGCAGTCAGTCTCTTTACCCAAACCAACTGGCTTTATTCTGACATATTATGGCAGTCTGTGAGGGAAATGTTTTGAGCTACTTATTATATCTGCATTAGAGTTATTTATTTTGTAGTGAAATAAGAAAACTCTGACTGGATTCAGGTCTACAGCTCTATGAAAATGTTGTCTACCCCTCAGTCCATTTTTGCAGGTTGGTGAGCAGAGTTTTTAAATGTATTATTAAAATAACCTATTTTTTTGTTTATTTAAGAAATAGTACATTTCACCATTCATTTTAACGCAACAGTTTGGACAGGATATTAAGTCCGAGCAGTGATTGGCTGGACTTGAAATCAAACAATAAAGAGATGTTTGATTGACATGTGATCCCCGGTAGAATCAGTGCATAAGCAGGACAACAGTGCAATGAACTGAGCCACGAAAATAACACCTTCAAAAACAAGATCTTACAGATTATTATTTCATAAAGACAGACAGCCGGAAACGAAGTTCAGTTAGAAAATGCAGACCGACAAGTTCCTCCATGCTGTCATAGAAAAATAAAACACAATAGCTCTCAGGCTGAGGAAATACTGATATACTATACATGTTTTCCTGCCAAGGGCCTAATAAAATGAAGAGAAGAGGTTGGCTGCGGCTGAAATATTATACAGTCAAGAGTGCTCAAAATGGCAGTTCACATAGATTGCACATCTATACACACTGTACCAGACAGACAGAGCTGACATAAGCTGTCTGAGCCGGAGTGTGTAAACCAGATATATTATCTACAACTCTAACTACTCTCAGAGGAAAACACATTTTCTGAGGAGACGTAAACAAGTTCATCAGGGCAGAAAGTCGACGATAGCCAGCAGCCAAATGTGACTTCAGTCCAGCAGACACTGTCCAAGCCTCTAACATGATTCCAAGTTTGACAAATCTCTACAATATTGCTGTTATGAGTGATTAAAGATCCTCCAGGCACGTTTTAAGCAATGGTGGAAGAAGAACTCATATCTATTAAAGCAGCGGTGAGTAGAAATTGGTATTTTTACGATTTAGTGCCACTGTGGAAAATATGGACAGCTGTACGCGTGTATTTGTTATGATTATATTGCAGCAAGCGAGTTTAACACAAGACAGCCAGCTAGTATTACTTACTAGTCCACCATCAAGAAGCCCAGCCTGGTGCCGGTTTTTATCCTTTTATTTCATGAATCTCCAAATAATTACTTAATATAAAAGGACACTCACACAGGTTAGGCTACACTGAAAATTATTGTTTATATTCTTGTTTATATAATTGAGAGTAAGGGCAGTGGCGAGGTTAATGACAGTGTAAGTGATAAGAAGATGCCAGATTTCCAAATTTGTGTACGGCTGCTGACAGGTTTTCATCACAACGCACAACTAAATTTCACCTGGAGGAATCTGGTCTGACTACACCTTTATATAACAACAACATGCATTAATAATAGAAATAATAAAGACGACAAACTAACAGGAAAATGAGGGAGGTGTCCATCAGATTACTCTGTACACACGAGTCCTGAGGATTGAAAAGTGGGCCGTGATGGTTAAATATAGCCTTTAATATTACTGCCCACCTCCCAGTGAAATATTAATCTTTTTCCGAATGGGACCTAAATGACATTATATATTATATTTACCTTCCTGGCCTCATTTTCAGCATCCACGTCCACAGAGGTTATACACAGTGATGCATTTTACTGCTGATGCTTATTAATCCTCAGTAACATAGCAGTGGTTGTCTGGGAGCTTTTTAATTGAACGGTAAGGTCCAAGAGTCTGACATTTCACATCAAAACACACCCCACCTGTCACTCACACACACTGTCGCCTTTGCTTGCACATGTTCAAAAGGTTTATGTGTGTGTGTGTGTGTGTGTGTGTGTGTGTGTGCTGTAGCTGGTTGTTTGGACATCGCTCTCATACACATCATTTAGCCTGAGTGAGTCACAAAATTATTGATTGACTCCACACGTCACTAATTTAAAAAAACAACATTTAAAAGGATTTATTGATCAATGTTCTTCATGTTCGTGAACTCACCACGGCGTTCAAACACAGCCTGCTGATTACTGAGAAATACAACTGTTTACTAGCGTTGAAACGATTAATGGACAGAAAATTAAGAATATTTTTTTTTATTGTCAACACATTAAACCCATAAAAAGACCAAAACAAGCAACTAATTGGCCCTACGAACACGTACTGTCTGTGCATCTAAAGCCTGATATATTTCTGTGCCAAAGAGCTCTATTTCTCTCCAAAAACTATTAAAAATACATGAGTAAGCCACACTGTTGCACTGGGTTACATGTTCCTTTATTATGAAGAACATAAATAAATAAATAATCTTATTTATAGGGATGCCGAAACAATGTTTTTTTCTCTCTGATACCGACTGCCAATCATCTGTGAGCCATATCAGTTGATACACGTTCAGTACAGATCAATACAAGCTGCTGCTTGTCATTGTTTTTTAGTTTGGTGTTCAGTATTTCCTGTTTTATGTTGAAAGAGTCCTACGGTGCCTTACTTTACTTCCTGTCTTTGTCTTTTTCCCGCCTGTTTTCAAGTCAAGTCAGTCCTCAGTTCTGAATTAAACAATACAACATGAGAGGGTGTGCTTTAATCGTCGTTACTGGCACCACAGTGATGCGATCCATAAGCATAGCTTAAGATAAATAAGGTAAAGCTCACCCTTGTAAAGCTTGTCTAGAGATTGCTAGTTCAGTCTCGCTGTGATTAAGATATCTGCTGAAAAACACATGTATGATTTTTCCATGATCAGTTTTAGTTTTAGTCTGTAAACTTCACATGTATTTTTAAGCTCGTAGTGCATTTTCTCTGAGGTCACTGGACTGTTTGATCTCTAACGTGCTGCACACAAGGGACGTACACACCTGTATCAACATCTAACTAAACTATTCATTTTTATTTACGTCATACGGTTCGGTTATGTTCAGGATGTAACAATGTGGAGATAGCGCAGTAATATTTTTAGTGATGAGTCAGGTGTGCTATCATGCTGATTTAAGCACGTTCTGAATGTCTGGTTGACCAATCACATTCCTCAGCAGGAACTACTTTTGTTTTTTTTAACTAAAACATAACACTGCATCAGTATTTTTACCCTGGAGGTTTAACTGCAGTGCATTAAGAAATGTTTAATGTCTAGAAGGACTAATGGCATTTTGTGCCGTGGACTGATGAGGTAGTGAGTCATTATGTCCACACGCTGAGATTTCTAGCCTCAAAAACACACCAAGACTGTTCATGTACATAATATATAAAACACTCCCTCCCCTCCTGAAGCGCCAATCAACTGCTATATATAAGGTTTTACACAAGCAATAAGTACGACAAACTCTTTCCATTATTTCAATATAAAGACGCCCACGCTCAGATTTACTGGACTTCCTGTGAGCTCAGAGAAACGCAATAGCTTTGGAGCAAGGCTCAGCTGTCTAAGCTTCTTACAGCACACTTAGGTCATGTTTCATGTGTCCACCAACATACTCACTGTCAAACACTTGTGAGTGAGACTGCCATGATAGGATGAACAGGATGTGTAATCCCACACTATGATTACCGAAGTGCACCTGTAATCCAAAAAAAAAAAAATCACACCCACATCGGAGTTAAGAGTTCGATCTGAAAGTGAGAAAATCCTGTCATGTGTGGCTCACCGGTGAGCGGTGGTGAAATGTTAATGTACTGTTGCCTGGCAACACAGAAAGTGCGATTTAATGTTCTCTGTTAACTGTAATCCAGCCTGCTGATCGTCAGCTTCCTGTCTGGTTACATGTGTACTCTCTGTAGGTCTGCACACATAGACAGTACAGCCAGTCAGTGGTGCAACATAAGAGTAAGAGTAAGAGTGTAATAGTAGTAGTAATATAATTATGCAATGATGTGATTATATTACTTTTGATCAAAAAAAGTTGCCGACTCCGCTGTCAGCCAAAGATCAAGCGAGTGCAACAACATGAGACAATAGCAGCCAGCTAATAACACTCCCCTGGTTCTCTGAGTTCACAGTCTGGGCGGCACGGCTAACAAACTGAGCTAACATATCAGAACTTTGTTTTTCTTCATATCAACTGTATAAATCACACTTATCATGTGACCCTTTGAGGGGCCCGAATCAAACTACCAAACTGTATTCAAAGCAGTTAAATGTAGCTCCACTGCGACCAGCTACAACAGCGAAATGCTACTTTAAGGCCACAGTATTAACAAATACTTTTGATAGTATATTTTGCTGATACTGCTGTGCTTTTATTATAAATGCATAACTCTGAGTACCTCTTTCACAGTGCATTTAGAAAAAACAGCCTCAAGAGTTCACTCCATGTAACAGAGTGAGATTTCTTTCGACGTGGAGTCACTTCACTGATGGAGAAATTCACTCTCGGCTGCATATTTGAAGCTGTGGATCGTTGCTGCTTATGATTTGATGCATCTCTGGCATATCAAGGTCTCAGCGCGGGGTTCCAGAGTTGGTCATGAATACTAAGTTAAGAGCAAATGTGGCTTTTGACAAGGTCGTGTCATCTCCAAATATAAACCACTGGAGCCACCATATCCCCCTTCTTACTTCCTGTGAGCTTTTCTCTAGAAGGCTGAGATCACCATACAAGAAAACACTTGAAAAAGTTTCATTTTAGCCTGGATCTGAAGCATAAAGTGGCAAAAATTAAAAAAAAAAAAAAAAAATAGGGCTTAATATGAGCACTGTCAGTCAAACATCAGCGTTAATCACAGACAAACAACAAACAACAGCAAGAACTAATAATGTTATATGCAGCAAATATCCACACTAGATACAGTACAGCCAAGTTAAAACTAATCCAACAGTCCTGCAATAAAGCCGACCTTTGTGAAGGTTATAATGTTCAGTTTTTGATTAAAATCTTTTAGAGACGTGTTGATTCAACTTTATGGTCATTCTGGGTGCTGCGGTTTGTGCTGCTGCTGCTGCTGCTGCTGCTGCTGCTGCTGCTGTTGAACTGCATGTCATTAGAGAAGTGAGAAGTGTTTCTAATATCCAGTCCACCCTGATTGATACAAACGAGGAGGGCACATTATTACAAACGACTTTTATGAGGGTCAGATTTATTGGAGGGCTGTTATATTAGACTGCATTAATGTCAGGTAAGTATACTTAATAAACTGGCAACTAAAGGCAGCAATCCACTTGATATGCTGCAATCAGACACGAGCTATGCTCCAAGTTATTTTTAAGAAGACGTTATTCTTCGTACGAAGTTTAAAGCAGCAGATAAACGTCCATTAGTTGAGAGAGCAGCAACATAAACAGAGCTGTAATTTAATTATGATGGATAATACACTATAGAAAGCTGTTACACAAACCCATTGCTGTGAGTAGAATTATTATCCTAATGTCTCTGTCTAAATATAAAAGGTGTGGACTACCTTTCCTGAGTAACAAAAGAATTTCATTTCCATTTCCAGTGTAAACACTCATTGTTAACGTCCCTACAGCCAGTATACCATTTAACATTCTACTATAGACCCAAGCCTGAGACTGCGTTAATAGGAAACCACCCAAAACAACAGCAAGAACTAATAATGTTGTGGCACAAAGCAATCTAGGTCATGAAAGCATGAAAATGGACACGCCAAACAATCAGAAGAAAGAAAAATTCAGCAGCTGCAGCAGCATAAAAACAAAGTTAGCATAAAAAGCAAAAAAAGACAGAAAAGCCAGACAAGCAGACTAAACAGATCAAAGACACAGTAAACACTTACCAGAGCTTTCAGTGTAATGACAGCATGTGCAGCAACAAAGTGCACAAAGACGATGATTGAAGCATACTGAAGCAACATGGTGCAGATGTTTGTTGGAGTGCGTCTTACGCTCTTTAATGTGTGATCAAGAAATGTCAACGTGGAAAGTGTTTCCTCAGTGTTAGCACAGTTAGCACACTGGCAGTGCAGCAGCAAAGGAAGAAGAGCAGGTGGAGCTTTAAATATGTAGGCCGGTTCGTTGCAGAGGGTGCGCTTGATTATGTGTTCTAGGGAGTAGTGTCACATGTAGCAGCAATTTGTCTGCATGAGCCAAAGATTGCATAAAACATGGATATGGACACCAGTCATAGGTGTCTGGAGCTCAGTGTGGTGGCTTAAGCTAAAGCCATCTTGGCAGTCCTGCCGCTCCCAGTTAATCTTAAAATTGGCAAAGATGTGGACCGCTGCTCAAACAAACCACCTGTGACAGCATCCACCTGTCAATCAAAGCACCCAAACTCTTAATTATGCATAACTTTAAGTCTTAATATAATTCAAACAGGTGAGTTCTATAAAAATTCACCCTCAGTACAGTTGTCATGAACGGGAAATTATCTATAGAGACCAAAACAGTTTTTTGTACCAGGCTGTAAACATGTTTATTTCTGCTGTGAAGTTGGACATTTTAAGTGCTGCTTTTTTTAGGTTGTCTGATGAGATTCATGAAGCTTAAATTGTGGTTTAAATGTTTAAATGGTAGTTAATGCTTGCTCTATATGTGTGTTTGGTCTCCAGGACACACTGCTGGAGCTGCTGTGCGAGGCGGTGGCGTCGTCGGTACGGCAGGGGAAAGGTGTTGTGATCAGCAGCTTCCCCAGAGACCTGAGACGGGTGGAGGAGTACGAGGCCAAGGTCAGAGCACCGGATGCACCAGGGTGCACAGCTGACAAGAACACGGGGAAAAGAAGAAAAAGTTTAAATAATTTATCTACATGAACTCTAACAAGAGCAAAGTGAAGAGTTTAACATGCAGGACTGACATCAGTGGGAAAAATATGATTGAATATGACAGAGATGGAGTAAAAAAATGTATATGCATGACAATGTGCTCAGAATTACAATAATTTGCTCATCTTAAGAGCCACAAAAATGTAGAATGTCACTTTTTGACTGATGCAGAGTGATATATCACACCGATGAGTCATTACTGTCAGTATAAAGTAAAAGTTAAGCCTGAGGTTCACCGCTGTCAGCTGACTTTCCTCATCCTGTATCTTGTGTGTCAGGTGGGGGAGCCCAGCGCTGTGCTCCTGCTGAGCTGCTCGGCCGACACCATGTCCAGTCGTCTGCAGAGCCGTGGCAGATCCACCTCCACCTTCCACCCGGCCTTAGACAGAGACGACGCCCTGCACAGGAGGGCTGAAAGCTTCTGCAGCGACAGCCAGGCGGTGGCATCTCATTATGAAGGCAAGAGGCTTCTGCACACGGTGAGGCTGTTTTTTGTTTTTTTTAAATAAATGATTTATGATAACCCCTAATGATAACCCCTAACCGTAACCCTAACCCTAACCCGTTTGTTTTTTTGTATTATGTCCTGTGCTAACTCTGATAGAATTAGAGGTTGGACTCACACCGAGAGTAACTGCTCTTAAATGAGAATTAGCTTATTTATCTCAGCTGAAATTCATTTACATTTGAAGTTGCTTCAAACTCACATTTAAAGTCATTTTGAAAAGTATTTTGTGGCCAAATAATTGCACCCTGGGTACAAAAGTCCCCAATATTTACCTCATTATCTCCCATATTTCAATATTTAACATTCAGACAGAACATTTCTACTTTAGTGAATGTGAAAAATATGAAGTAAAATAGGACTTGAGAGTTTTTGATATTGTGTCATGCATACAAATATGCCCGGCCTGCATGATCATACACAAATACACATTTATGTTATTATAGTATATTTCCGAAATGATACATGAACTATATAAACATATTTTTAGATATTAATGTTTACAGCTAAATTTAATTGAACTGGTTTTTATGAGGGCAGCACTGTGGCCTCACAGCAGGTTCGAGCCTCGGCTGGGGCCTTTGTGGAGTCTGCATGTTCGCCCACAGCCCACACTTAATGGGTCAATTGGTGACTAAATTGCCCATAGATGTGAATGTGAGTGTGAATGATTGTCTGTTTCCTGTGATGAACTGGCGGCTTGTCTGACTCTTGCCCTAACCCAGCTGGAATTGGCTCCAGCCCACCCCCCACCTGCAATGCTAAAAATACAGAAGATCAATGGATGGATGGATTTTATGGCAATTACTCAAATACCACAGTTGAAACACACAAACGAACGTTTCTGCACTCGTAAACAGATTGGTGTTTTTTTATGACGGTAGTGGAGAGGACCGTTCACCCAATTCTTCTGATTTCCTCACATCATTCTAGTCAGCGACTCCTCTTGACCTACGTGGAAGCGTCTGCGTTTGTTATCCATTCATGTATTCAGGTTGTTTTTTCCTTTGATTTGATACCATCTGTATGTAAAACATACAAGAAAAATCAACATAAAGACTCTGTGAAGGGACAGAACAGAAGCTAAAGATGATGCCTGAAGTGCGTCTGGCGCTGCTACTGATGACACGGGGGTCAGTGGATAATCAAAGAGTTTCTGTTCGATGGTGAACTGCCCCTTTTAAAATGGGCTGTTTGAACGTTTAAATGCCACATCAGGTGTTGACTGTGTGTGTGTGTGTGTGTGTGTTTAAATGCCACAGCAGACATGGAGGCCATCCGTCTGCTGTGAGCTTTTGCGCTGCAGCAGTCTGTTCTCCTCGACCGCACGTCGACTCGCTGAAAGGCCTCGTCTTAGGCAGTTTGTTTCTGTCCACAGATCGACGCAGAGAGGTCACCAGATGAAGTGTTCGCCCAGATCTGCCAGGCGATGGAGACCTTCTGATTTCAGCTCAACACCACCTCCACACTCCCCACCCTTCTTTCCAAGGAGGTCCACATGTGAAGACCTCTTTCTCTCTCTCTCTCTCTTTTTCTGCTGTATCACTCCAAGGATACTCAACCACACATACAGTACATTGCTCATTGAACTCCAGTGGTATGCATGCCCCCAAATACTCCCAGCAATCTGTGAAACCTCTTTCTGTTTTTGACACTTTGACGAAGCGCCTGGTTGCCACATTCTGCTTCACCTACTTGCATTGTCTCTCTTACATTGACCTCAATATATGCTGCCAACTGCCGGATCAAGGCAAATAACTGTACTGAGAAAAAAAAAGCATTCCCTGCTGTGACTGAGAGCATGTTTCAAGTTTGAATGTGAAATCTCTCTGCTGCCATCGGAGGAGGAGGAGCTGAGAGAGGGTTCCCGCCATGCTAGAAATTGGAAATGTCAGCGTGTGCTCATGCTCTCATGCACAGCACCGTGTTTTATATTGTAACAAGCATGCAAGAATTACAGTCAAGCTTAACTGCCTTTTGTGCATTCAATAAAGAGCAGAAAAGTATTAAGAGTATTAAAGGATATATCGCATTTGTATGTTTTTCCGAGCTCATTGTACAGGTGCTTGTTTGAGTCTGGTATTTAACATTCAATAAAGCCAGTGTATTTGCTAAATGGAGGATTTCTGAGTGTGTGCTTTGGTGTTGTATGTGTGTGAGAGAGATGGTTACAGCTGATCGGAGAGCTCCATCTGCTGGTGAGAAGATCACAACAAAAAAAGTGCTGGATGATAACACTAATGTGGATCCAACATCAGCAAAATGACCTTTAACTACACTCCATGTGTCAGGGTGAGTTTGAAGTGACCACCAAAGGTCACATGTTGGGAGCGGAAAGAAACATGAACATTATCATAACAGCATTTCATTCTTTTTTAGCAGGTAGAGAGGTCAGCGGTCGCTCATCGTGCTTCTCTGCTCATGAAGGGAATTATTCTGGGAAAATACATTTTCAGTATTTTCTTTTGATGTTGAAGTTATGGGGAACAATTACTACAACACAAAGTCTTACTGAGAGGTGTGTCAGATCAAAAACTTGTGACTGATAATGACTTTTCACAGATAAATGACATTGTTTTGGAAAGCTTATTGCTGTTATTAGCATTATTTAGCACTGATGATGGAGCTGTCTGGCTGTGGCAGCAAAGCCACTTTACACAACGATCATACTCTCAATCTTAACAGAAAGTTTATCGACAACTTTGATTTTCAGTTATTTATCTCAAACATTTGATGGTTCCAGATTCTCAAACCTCTTGCTCTTCTGTTTCATATCACGTCTTTATACGATCATATCGTTGGATTTTAAAATGATTCTGGACCCCAAAAAGCAAATTAAAGAATCACAATCAATATTTGTATTTTCCACTTGGCTGACATTTCATTAAAAGTCATTGAAAATTAATTCGCTCCAGCGCGTTCAACTCAAGTTGCAAAAAAAAAGATCACAGTTTAATCGCAATCATGATTTGCAATATTTTTCTCAGTTCTGACTTAACGGCAGACTTGAAACAACCCAACTGAATTTCTCCATTTGCTCCAGTAAATCAAAATATTACATTAAAGATATGAAGGTTTCAAAATGGTGATTAAAACCTGAGTTTAATATGAAGTGGCAAACGGGAGCCACTTTTCAAGCACTCCATGTTATTCATCCAAACAGCACAGCCATCGACCGCTACATCACTCTGTTGTTTGTAATACGTTGTGTGGAAACATCACGATCTCTATGATTCACCTGAAAAGCAGAAGTCAGACTGACCACCAGTAATCCATCGTCAATCAACTTGTTCAAGACTAAATGTCCTAGAGCTGCTACTATTATTTGCAATATAAATTAATCTGATTATTTTATTTATTAATAATTTGGCAAATTGTGAAAAACTGTGAGAAATTCAGCTTCCCTACACGGTAAAAATTCTGAGCACGAGAATAAGAAAACAGGAACCACAGGTGTAGAAACACTATTTTCACATACTTTTATTTCCACGGTTCTCCTCTAGCATTTTTTTTTTTACATTATTATTATTATTTTTTTTTTTTTTACATAAGAACAGACTGTTATACACAGATACTGAAGCAGGGCAAAGGGGGTGAGGGAAGGAGACGAAAACCATACAAAATGGTGTCTACTCAAGCACAACAAAATCTATGTGTATAAAACTGTGTGGGTTGTTCCACTGTGGAGGCACCAACCTCTACCTCAATTCTTTTTTTTTTTTTTTTAAATAGATTAATAAAAATACAATCTTTTAAATGGACCTTTTTTGTTTTTTTGTAAAGTGAACTGCAAAATTAAAGAAGATCTAGAGGCATGATGGACTGGATCAATAAATGGAGGACAATGTGGGTCGATGGTGCCACGCAGGAAGGGAGAAGTTGTGGCCGGGTTCAGAGGTGGAACCCCCCTCCCCTCCCCCCCGGGAAAAAAACGAAACAAAACAAACTAATTTCTCTTTTAAAAATGGCACACAGCAACTAGCGCTGGCTACTTTTCACCATATACTTGTACACTCAACATGATCAACAACGGCACACATTAGGGAAGGAGAAAAAAAGATGGAAACAAAAAAAAAAAAACAGTCTTGTGAATTTTTTTCCAAACGTTCGCCTGCCTTCAAAAAAACATTTGCTCTCCATGCTGTAGTGCTTCCTTGTTAGACATGTTTTAGTGGAGAGAGCAACAGGAAAAGGAAATACAGATGAAAAGTGTGTGTTTGAGAGGTGAGGTGAGGTGAGGTGAGGAGGGGGGGGTTAGAGAGCAGCGTTGTGTGACAGTGGTAGGGATGACTCCATGCTGAAAGCATGGCGCACAATCTGTTTAACACGTACAGGTCTGTGTGGATCTGCAGAACTTCCTACGGCCTGCAGCCGAAAAACGCGCCCACCTCGACGTCGACTTCCGCGCCGCCGAGTTTCTCTCGCAGCAGCCTCATAAATACTCAATCTACGGATACCTAGCTAGAACATTTTTTTTTTTCACCTTTGCATAACACGGAGACCACATACACACATACAAACCACCCATGTGTATCTCAGTTGATGACTTCACAGTCCACTATGACCACACATCTCCATTAGGTGGCGCTTCAACGGACTGATCGTCAATTTCTCCAGTTTTCGAAGCAGCACAGGGAGGTAACTGGAGGGCGGTGAGGGGGGAGAGGGGGGGAAAGGGACGGCCCTCCTGGAGTCACAGAGCTCGGGAATGTCGGTGTGCATTCTGTTTGTTTTGTTTGTTTCTTTGTTTTAAAAATAGTGTGTCGTTTCAAATCACAGATCCATTGATTAACCTGGCTGAGGTGGAGCGGGGGCCCCCCTTGTTCTGAGGAACCAACATGGCCGCCCTTTTTTTTCGCTTGAGTCAGGGAGGCCAGTTTACCAACAAGCCCCCCTCCCACCAGCAGCAACGTGGTCTGCTCTGAGGCCCCTGGCTGTCTGCCTGCCTGCTGGCCTTCCTGCCTGGCGGCGGGTTAAGCGGTTATCTTGGACTTGGAGGATGGAGCCATGCACAGAGTGGCCTGTGGGATATGTGGAGAGAGCCTGGAGTTAGAGGCGCCTGGGACCCTGTCATCTGTTGGCTGGAAAGTAGTTAGGGTCCAGGTAGTTGTAGCCTGTGCTCTGCGGCAGGCAGTAGTCTCTGTCCAGAAAGGTGTCGGACTGGTGCACCGGTTCCAAGTGGTGGTTAGGCTTGTGGGTTTCTGTCTTGAACAAGCTGGAAGACGAGCAGGAGAAAGTGGAAAACGTTTAAGAGGTAAATGGTAAAATGAAGTGATACATGTCAGAGAAAAGAGCAGGTGAACAGTGCCATGGTTTGTGCTTAAAATAAGTGACATCGCTATAGATCTAGTGAGCGATCGGCCTCAGCTAAAATGCTGATCCTTTCTTTACTGTGTTTTGCTGCATTTTGTCCACCTCAGCCTGCAAATGCTGCAGCGCTGAACTCCTTTACCACAACAGAGCTCTACGCTCACTGACGTGTGTGTGTGTGTAAAAATTATTTCAGACACTCAACTAAGACTACTAAATCTGTTTTCAGACAAAACATTCAGGGAGCGTCTAATTTTCAGCCGGCTCTGACCTTCTCTTCCACCAGTTAAAATGATAAACATCGCTGGCGGCAGGTCATACCAGCTGTCACTAATTAGCGAGAATGAGTAACTTGATTAACGGGTCAAAATTAAACGTGTGTTGTCTGGTTAAAGTGCTCCCAACAGGCCGGTTTCTGTCTGTGAGAGAAGAATCGCCACACTGTGACGCCGCTGGACAATCACAAATGGACCGAACTTTTCTGTATTTTCAACACAGCTGATCGTCTTCTACGGTAAAATCACGTTAAGTTTCAGAGCTCCGAGTTAAACTTTGATTCATACCAGATCAAGGTAACACTTTATTTGGATAGTCGGTCTGGATTTATTCAGTATTTGTAACATTTTAACTGCTTCGGTAACCTTCAGTGTTTAGATCAAGTGCACCAGATTCAGCAGCTACGGTTGTTATTTCTGCCTGATAAATATTGGATCAACATTTGTGTAAATCAGGATCTGGACCAAAAAACTTTATCAGGACACTGTTTATGTATAAAACATGAACAAACTAATGTCTGATTTTAATCCAGCAAACGTAATACCCAACAAGTAAAGAAGGTCCATCACCACACTGATGCATGAAGCAGTCATGGCCTTTCATTAACTACGCTGCCCTTAGATCTAAAGATCACACTATAACCATGAAAACATCTCTGTGTTGTGTTATTTATGATGTACGGCGTCATTTTGTTCAGTTCTGTGTGTGGTCTTGTTAGTCTCATGACGGAGGTGGAGGAGCTCACCAGTCGGAGCAGTTGGAGCAGAAATCGACCGAGTTGTCCTGCGGACAGTCCTGACAGTGCCACCGCACTCCCTGGATGGGCTCCATGCCGCAGACGTCACACTGCACAGAACAGAGGAATCAGAGCACAGTTTGAGGTTGATATGAAACTATTAAATGCTGAAGAAAACCTTCGATGGATTGATTGATGACAGGCGCTACAGCTGGTTATTTTGCCACCTCATACCAATCCTGACCGCTGTGTTTAGTTTGACAAAAGACAGTTGCTACATGTAAGGTTAATATCTCACATGAAAACATGCAAGCTTTAAAAAGAAGATACGACTTGGAAATCGTTCTGCCACATCAGTTATACTAATATGAATTCATTTGATCTGATAAATATTAGTTTGTTTATTAACTGGCCCGTGGTCTCCTGCTCCAAAGTATAGTTCTAATAATGTCAGTCAAGCTGCTGTATTTTGTTGCCAATTTCAAGTGTTAAATATCCAATAAACATAAAATATAAATATTTCATGATTTAGCAGAATATTTTTATTTCCAAGCTGTAGCCAGAGCCAACACCTTTTCTACTATTTCACAGACTCAATCAACATTACACTCAAAACTCGAGCTAAAGTGGATGCTGTCCTACTTTTCCTGAACAGTGTGAACATGCATCATACTCAGAACACTGTCAGAATTGATGTATAGTATGTAACTGGGACACAAACGTTGTCCCTGTTGACCAACTTAAGATTAATCGCTCTGACTTAGGGGTGTGATCGTCATTTAGAGGTCACGTATGTGTGGAAGCGCGGCTATAAATGTTGTCTGTGTGTTGATCTTCACCTTGTAGCCGACGTGCCGCATCCCGACCTTGTCCTCTCGGATCTCCTGGAGCGTCTGTTTTTTCAGTCGCTTCAGCTCTAAAAGCTCTTTGTACTCTGGCAAATTTCTCAACTCAACAGGTATAGTTTCTTCATCCTGAGTGTGAGGAAGGAAAGACAGACACATACACACACACACACACACACACAGAAAGAGAGAGGAGGTGGTGAATGAAAGGCATCAAGACATGCACAGACAAAATATCTCTACATGACTCCAGGGATCCAATCTGATGATATTCTCCTGATGATTTATGCCCTGCAGACAAGCTGCCACTATTGATCAATCTAATTTTGGTACACGAGTGCAAACCTCTGTCTCCTTCACAAAGACGCCTAACGTCTGCTAGTGCCAGCCAATCCTCCACCTCCTTACAGAGAATTAAAAACAGATGAAAAGAAGTAGCAAAGTGCAACATTTTATCTTCAAGTTTTTTCAGTTGTGCTTCCAGGTCTTGACAGGAAGAATCTTGTTAAGCTGCCGACACATTTGCCCTCAGCAGACCTTCATTTCTGACTGCAGACACGGCCCAACTCAGGGACAGCCTGGTGAAGTGAGAAATTACTGTGGCGCATGCTGGCAACACCTTTGTGACTTTGCCTCGTATCGGTGGCATCAGAGGTTTTGTTAACGCGCTGGTGGAGTCGGCAGCCTGTGTTCTCAGCAGGGCAAGGCGACCCGGTTTTACTTAAAGGTTACTGCCATCAAAGGGAGAGAAAGAAAATGTCAGGGCTTGGGTAACGGTGAGCGTCGGGAGCTGTGCAGCAAATGGAAATCGAGGTGAGGCAGGCCAGGCACCCTGCTCTGATTTAGCCATTTTCAACAGTACACGCTGCCCTGATTGAAGTGAGGGGGGAAAAAAGGGTACAGAGGTGCGTGAGGGAGGCCAAATGCCTTATTTCATCTAAAGTGGAGCTAAGAGAGAGAGGGACAGTCTGGGGTGTGAAAGCAGTCATAAGTGAGAAGGCAAGAAGCAGGGGCACGGTTGCTTACTTCGCCTTGTCGAGAAAAGATGTGAATAGACTACTATGGTACAAAACAAGCTCCTCGAGGCATAAAACACGCAGCTTTTCCCTCGTCTTTATCTTACAGGTCACTGCTTACATGAGGAGTAGAGGAAACGACCGTGGACGATGAGAGACAAGAGGAAATGTGAGCTTGTGATTAGCTTAATTAAGCAGCAAAATACCACAGTCTGGTCTGTGATCAGTGACGCAAAAAAAAGTCAGGGGAATAGTATCAATTACAAGACAAGTCTCCAAGGACAAATGAATGAAAGTTAGAAAGAGGACGACCTAAAACTAAAAAAAAAAAAAAAAAGCACTGTGGTGTCCAGTTAAGAGTGTCCTGTGATGTGACAGAGGACTGACCGAGTCATCGGCAGAGGGGTCCTGCACGCTGCTGTAATACGCCGAGCGCTCGTCATCTTCGTCCATGTAGACCGGAGGCTCGTAGGAGGTCAGGAAAGTAGACGGTCGGTACAGGTGCTTGTTAAGGTGGTGCTGCCTCTTACTGGATGCCTGAGGAATAAAACAAGTACAGTTAAAAGAGCAGGTCGCCTTTAACAGGTATTGTGAGGTAATGTAAGTCAATACAAAACAGACTGCTTCGTTTATAAATATAGCACTTTTTCAGATGAATGTATACAAGTCAAATCAATATTGTGAGTGTACTTTCCAATATCCTTACATCTTAATGTGGCAAAATTAGAAACCGTTCAATACAATAAGCCGCTGAGAAAAATCTTCTACAAAAACCATAATAACACATTTTGTTAATGAATACTGAAGTGCAAATTACATGTTACAATTTGCTTGAATTCGAGGATGACACACCACTTCCTGGGTCTCTTTTGTGGTGCAGAGAATCAAACACACAAACACACACTTATCACCTCTGCGTTGATTTATTAAAAGTTGACGTTTTGGTCACAAGGACCACGAGGAAAGTGACTAAGTGTAGCCCAAAAAACGCAGGACAGTTTACAGCTGTGTTGGAGGTGTGTCTATGATCACATACACACTAGAATCCTCTCAAATCATACAAAATAAACACGCCTGATTCTACCATAAAGGAAAAGCATCCATCCATGACATAGCCCAATATTTGAGCCGGACAAACATAACAGCTTAGCTGCCATAGCATCACTTAACGAATCACCTTGGTAACCACGTGTGTAGATGCTGTGCATATTGTGATGTGTGTAGAGATGTGCTGCATTTGATGTTTTGGTGGTTACGTTGTGGTGTATGATGCGTCTTTCCGTGAAAGGACAATAAAGAATAAGAAATCAGGATTCCGTGCACGACACGGAGAAATTAGCGCCTGCTGATCGAGGTGTTAGCTCAATCTGTGGACAGATAAGCTAATAGTCCCGTTAGCAGTCTTGTCGAGAGATAAAGCTTCGCGATTAGAAGCGAGAAGGTTTTTGAATGAGCCGGAGACGCTGCAGCGAGAGGTTGTTATCAGAGAACCAGGGTTACCTCTGTAACTTTGTAAGTTTTAATGTCATCAGGGCTATGCAGATATCTGCATGTGTTGTTCACTATGAATACATATCAAAGTCACAAATCCTCAATATTAATAATTAATAACAAATTAAGGACAATAACCAAAAAACAGATTTATATTTGGAATTTTTAAAAACAACATCTGTCGTGTTTGACACATTATCACTTTAAAGTCGAAACACAACAATACTGAATTAATTGCCCGGTCATTACTTAAAGACACTTAACATTGATGAAGAAAAGCATTTGTTTAATGACTCAGTATGCTTGAGGGGTTTGGTAAATACCTTTTTAGTGTACATGCAGAGGTTGGGTGTTCTTCCAGGCACGGGGATACCAGCTTTTGTCAGTTTGATGAAGTACTTTTGAACCCTACTGGCAACCTGGAATGTTTTAACAGGGAAATGGCAGCGTTAATGATTTCCAACTGAGCACCAGCTGTTTGAAGTAATTGAGGTCAAGCAAATGTGAGATCCAAGTACTTGCAGGGGGTGCAGTTATCACCCAAGTCGGTCTTTGCCTTTTAGCACTGCAAAGTGTACACTCTACACTCTTCTTAGCACCATGTTTCCATAGTAAAGACACGGACTGATCAAAGTCCAGACACGCTAATAATAAAACAAGTAGACAGGTACAACTGGTTCAAAGGCAACTGAAGACATGTTAGGCTTGTTGCTTCTCACCAGCAAATACTTTTTTGTTGTGTTTTTAATCATTGCAAATAAAACAAATATTATGAGCTAAGCAGGTAAGTCAAGTGTGGACGCTCTTTGTCACCTGTTTTGCTGTTCGATTGCCGAGCTCATCGGCAATCTTCTGCCATCTTCTGGACTCGACTTCCTCTGGAGGAAATTTAACAAGAAGCTGCTCCAGTTTTTTCTGCGAAATACAAAACAGGTGTGGAAAAAAAGCAAGGAGAAATGTTTTTTTTTAGTATGTTGCATTGGTATTTGTGTTTAAATGTATCTGATATGCTTTTATGACAAACAGAAGAACACATTACAAAACACTGTAAACAACCCATAAAACAGGTGGGTAGCATAAATTATTACAACTATAGTGATCAGATCCACATCCACAAGAGGAGAAGGGGAACGTGAGGGGAAGTCGGTTCACGGGTTGCATATTAAACAGTGCCCTTTAGATAGGGGGCGAGTATTATTTCTGGGAATGTTAACTGATTTCCAGATTTTGGGCGCTCTTTTCAAAAGGTAGTTAGCGAGACATTAATAATTTAAAATAAAAATGAACACAGACTGCAGGTGTTTCCTTCCTAGGCCTTCCCTCTAGGGACTCACATCTCCCTGCATCACATTATAAACTTCTTGGAAACTCCACTCAAAAGTGTGTTCTGCAAAACTTCTTGGATCAAAACTTCTTCACCAAGTCTTACCCCCTCTGGTACAGGGAGATTTTTAAAACATCCTCCCTCATGTAATGTTACAAGCTGCTATGAGGGGTAGGGATGAGTTATTCCTATTAAGGTTTGAACACCGTTTTTAGATTAGATATCTGCAAACTTGAAAAATTTGCTACTAACGGGCAGACGGCTTTCCGAGCGGAATAAGAACTCCCGATGCAAACCCCAAATTGAAGAACAGTAATGATTGTTTACCTTCAACTCACGCTTACATACTGCAGACTGGAAACAAGCTAGAACTTTTTGTTTATTTACACAATTATTTGATGTGGGTATTTGTTGCCAATATGAGGCTGTGTTTTTGATTATTGTTCATTTTTATGCCATTATCACTACTGGAGTAGTAAGATCATCAACAAGGTTCATTATTTTCACCCTTTCTATGCATTTTGCTGTTTATGTGATGTCGGTCTCTTCTGGGTTGGGGGTTTTGTTACCGTGCTTAATACTATTTTTATATTTAAAACCAATAAAAACTGTTTCCGATAAAAAAAAAAAGTAGCCCTCATTTCACAAACTGTTGATGGTTTTCGAGGTAGAAATGTTGTGCGTTATAGATATTTATTAAGATCATTCTACTAAAAATCAATGTAATGAAGAAACAACAGACAAATGTCTCAGTACTAATGTCATCATCCTGCACACATTTTGTTATGTGTTTAATGAATGATGCCATTCTGATAAAATATATCGCAACACCAACCTGCTCCTCCACAGTCCACAGCTGGTTAAACGTGTCAGGCTTGTTTGGGTGACAAATCCTCCCCCTGATCATCTGTCAAGAAAAACAAGAGTGACGGCCACGTTAAAAGACTAAGACGATACAAAAACAATGGGCACTGCACCATTTGAAGAGATCTGTGCATGTGAACCGCCTGTCACCCTGAAATCTGTCAGTGTGACAGATAAAGATGTGACTCGAAATGTGTCACCAGGAAGACGCAGAGAGAAAAAAACAAAACAAAAAAACACTTTTGACTGACAAACAAAATCCTGTTGGAATTCAGAGAGCGTAATCCGGGAGGATGCAAATGTGTTTACGCAATATAAACAGGGAGAGCAATGAGGATAAATAAGGAGTTGTTTGCTTAGTGTGGTAAATACTTGCCACTGTCTAATCCCAGCAATCAATTAAAAAAGATCCACACGCATAACGGAGGCCAAGAATAAAACATAATCAGAGGTGTGGGAGAGGCGGGCTCCTCACGTTTCCATAGATACCATCTTTTGTGCTCACATGTGCTGCATGCTTAACTCTGCTGAGGAATAAGAATGGGGGAGACAAGGTTGGAGGAAGCCAGGCGGTGTAAAATGGTAATAACCTGATGATTTGTAGACCGACCTGCAGGAGACTGGTGACTCACCAGCTACAGCTAGGAGAGGATGTAGCCGCATCTGCACTAATGACACGCCAGGAAACAATCATAGCTGCGATGACAGCAGCAGCAGTGTGTTGTGCCGATTATTTTAGTGAGGAGGTAGAGCCATACCTGCGCTTGCCTGCCGTTCTCTGGTGCGTCACTAGTGGGCAGAGAGGAGTACATGGTGGAGGATTCGCCTTCCTTCTTGGGCTCCACGGGACTTTTTGGTCGATCGGGCAAACCTGAAGGGACGAAATGAGCAGAATTAGTATTTCTCAGCACAGAGCGAGATAAAAACAAATATAATGTATACATGCCTTTGTCGAAGATCAGCTTTAGCCGCCTGGTTTTGCGTTTCTTGTCACAGAACTCTCTCTCAAAGTCACCGAGACCTGAGGTGTACTGCTCCCATGCAATGTCAGGGAGCTGGACGACTCGCTGAGGACACGGCAAGCCCAAATTCACCTGAGGGTCACAAGAAATGGTGGTCAGGATCCGAATATGAACACATGACTTCTACAAACCATATACACAACAGCAAGACTGCACTGTGAGGCACGCTGTGCTGCGAAGTCCTATATCTAGAGCCAAGAGATGGGATGACCAAACGTGTCTCCATCTTCATATTGAGCTTTAGAAGCTTTCACCACATGATTTCACACCCTCATTCTCTTTTTCTTGAACGCGCTAACATCATCCCAGACATTTTATTGAGCAAGCAGTCAAAAATATCTCAAGTGGAAAAAAAGGACTGGAAAGCGTGCACATCCTGGCCAAGCTGTGAACAGGTGCAGAACATAATCAGAGTCGTACAGCGGAATAAAAGAGTAGTCGTCTGCACACTAAATTTTACAAGCTCCAAAATATTCATTCAGGCAACGTCTCAACCAGCGAGGTATTCCTCAGGCAAAAACCAAGAACAAGATCTTTGGTGCCATGTTATGTTGATGCAGGAGGACTACATATTAACTAGCAAATCGTATTTGCACTTTGTAATACAACTCCTGTGCACAAGGTGTTTGTTGTACACATTAAAACAGACTCTCAGTGGTCCCTTTGTACCTGTACAACCTAATGCAGCCCTGCCAGAACATCGATGTTTACTAAGCTCATGTTTGTTACTGAGGTCATAATTAAAAAGGTGATGTTCTACTGTGCTACATTATATTTAGGTGTTTTTTGTCACTTATATACAAAAGGGGGCCATAATATTAAAAACACCTCTGAATATAATGCAGCACAGTACAACACCAGCACTAACTACAACCTCTATGTTTAAAACACACCTGAATAAGCCCCTCTGTGTCTAAAGCGGACACTTGAGTGTAGTTAAAACACAAGGTCTGTATGTATACCCGTTTCTGCAGCTGCTCCACAAAGCTGATGGGATCGGCGAGCGCCTCTCTCTGGTGACGCGCCAACGTCTCCAGGTCCAGGATGGCCTGCGTGCGCTGGGCCTCGAGGACTCCGATGGTCTGCAGCAGCCTTTGATAACTGACACAGAGGGAAGCGAGGTCAGAAAACAGAGGAGAAGGAAGGGACTGCTTACATTATTCAACCTGACACTTGCATTGCTGCAGTGCATCAAACTTTTAGACCCCACACCATGCATAATTCACCCATGGTGCTGAGACCCTAAACACACCGCTACGCCACGTTCCACCTGGTTTGTAAATTACATGTTTACAGGCTAGATATTTTGGCAGTGGGTGGAAATGATGCATCTCAAACCAGCTGCTTTGGCAAATACCTTCAGAGTTACTTAGAGAGAGTGCAGCACAACAAGAGCTGCAGATGGTAAATAAACGTATCAAATGAAAAGAGAAAATACACTTCAACCACTATAACACCTCTCTGGTGTAACTGTGCACATTACACAGATTTCATGGCAATATCAAAACCTTTGCACTATAAAAACCCAAGTGTTTTGTAGTGCTTGAGGAGCTTTTTGTGCTGTAGAAGTATGACCTTTCCACTCACACCCTCTGGGGCAACAGGAGATCTGCAAACGGAGCTGTCAATGACTAAGTGCGGTACTGACTCAGAGGCCTTACAGTGCAGAGCGAACCGACGCGAATGTGACAGCATCCTCCGTAGCTATAACCTAATGCAGGAGCTCAGTGAAGCAGAGTGGATCAATCTCCCCTAACAGGACATGAATGAAAATCAATGCAAAGGATGCAATTTATTCAACAGCTGCCGGCGGTTTAAAAATCCCACAAGCAAAACATTCAAACTGAGTCAACTGTGTTTAACCTCATATGCATTCATTACTTACACACACACCTTTCTCTTTACACCGTGTGAAGCTCGCCTGACCTTGCACACCATCGGTGAGTACTGTGCTTGAATGCAAACTGTAAATCTGTTTCTGCAGCAGTGACACCAAAACATACTCGTGCACATTTCCTGTACAAGATTGATTCAAATATAAGATCTCTGCTACAGAAACCATGCTGACTTCCTCAGATGAACAGATGAACTGTGCATTAATCTGTTTTAGGGAAATGAGGATGACTTGGCTCTGCCTCTCAGCACTCTGGACTCTTGCCAGGTGTCCAGGGACAAGCCTGGTGTTCCATTGCCACCTACCGGGCCCGAGGTCCACTCACAAACACCGGTGCCAAATGAAAACTGGTTAGGACAATAGTGTTGTCATGTTAATGCCTGATAATCAATGATGGGTGGGGTTGTTTTTTGAAATATTTACATGATACAGGTAGAGGAAATTGTGTCAAAATAAAGCTGCGAGATACAAATACAAGCTGTTCTGTATACACATTATTAATCATGTCAATTCTCCATATTCAGCAGCCCTGAAACGCCTAGTCATGCTTCCCTAAAAATGACCCCGCACTGTATTGATCTGAGCTTCAAAAATTCTCCTGACTCAGCACAACCTAAAACTTGGCATGTCGCAGAAACTAAATCGAATTACGCTGAAACACGAGCGCTGAAATCTTATTCTAAAGCCAAATTTGAAACATCTACCAATACTGATGTCAAAGACAAACAGACCTTTAGCTCATGATGTCTCTAAACCTCTTACAGCCCCGCTGCCCCTCCTCCTACGAAGACCAGCATCATGTATCAGCTGACCCACCACAGTGCAGTTAGCACTGCCTGACTGAGCGCGGCGTGGGACCTGTCCACCGACATCAACATCCCCATCTTGCGTGTCACGTGACGACGACACTACGAACAAAGCTGAGAAATCCAACTCGTCTTACTGGGAAAAGAGCAAACACTGGCAATCAGTAGAGTAATTTTAACATCCAATCTCCGCAGGATTTGACAACTGGTAGCTAATTCACACAATCACAGCAACAGATTGAAGGTGGAAATTAAATGTAGAGACGTGTGGAACCTGAACAAGACAAGAGCTATAGTTAGATGCTTGCCGATATTCCCATAATAACTGAAGAAAGACTCGAGATAATTGAACAGTCTGTCTGTGGTGGAGGTGGTATTAAAAACACAAATGCACCTCGGTGTTTCTAATCATTTGTTTTTGGAAGTAAGGGAGTATGCTGTGCCATCACCACAAATTTGTATAAAATAAACTCACAACAACAACAATCACAGGGTTTAAAGACAAATTTGAGGAGATGTGAGACACACAGGGCAAGAAAGACGAAAACTATTGTTCCATCGCTCAAATTCTGATTCATTTTGTGTGACTTTTCTCTATTTTTGTTTTTTTCTTATGAAATAACTGAAAGTTTTAGAGGAGGAAAGAGCTAATAAACATATTCAACCAGTGAGGAGGCGTCACAGCAGGATACTGAGCCACAAAGGCTGGGAACAGCTGATTTATCCTCAATAATCAAGTCGTAATGTTTGGACACAATAAAACTGATTCTTCTCTGTAAACCGAAAATTTAAATTGTTCAGCACTTTCAAAACATCATAATATTTCTAGCACACACAAATCATCTTCCACTCAAATGCATCTCTGCTTCATTCAAATCCAGACACCAGAAGTAATGCAATGATCACAGAATACAGTGATCAACATGTGCGAGAGCAACAAAAGAAGAGGAGAGAGCAGAATCCCTGGAGAGCTCCCACATACTCTTTGTTGTGTTTAAGAGCCAGGTGGTCCGACTCAAAGTAATACACGTCTGGCTCCTCCTCCTCCTCCTCCTCCTCCTCCTCCTCCTCCTCTGCAGCCTGGCTCTGTGTCAGCTCCTTGCTTCTCTCTGCCTCTTTGCCCTCCACGGGCACACCTTCATCGTCACCTGCCCTGTCCCCAGCATCTGCGGAGACCGGCTCCTCGCTGGAGGGGCCAACAGAGTCTGAAGGAACAGGTTCCTCCACCATAGGGCAGTCCTCCTCCAGCCCAACCACCACCTCCCCCTCTTCCCTCAAGGGACCATTGTCTCTGGGAGGAGAGCTGAGCTTGGAGGAGGAGGAGGCCTTGCCACCAGTGGCAGCCCTCCTGGGTGAAGTCCGCAGGGTGTATCTGTGTTCATAGAGCTCTGTGAAAGAGGGGGGTGTGCTGGATATTGAGGGGTTGCACCCTGGCTCTGTGGGGGAGGGGGTTGTTACTAGTGGGGGTGTAGTTTCTCCTGAGTTGCTGTTGTTGTTGTTGTTGATTGGACTACTGTTCATGTTGGTGGTGGTTAAGGAGGAGGAGGTGAAGGAGGAGGAGGAGGAAGTGGAGGCAGCAGCAGTTTCCTGCACCGGTGTTAGCGGCCGACCGTTGGTGTCGTTCTCACTCTCCGTCACCTGCTCCTCGTGGGCCAGACACAACGGGTCGCCCACAACGTCAACCTCCACCTCCTGCTCCTTGGCCACTATTAACTCAGGTACGGGATCCTCTGGAACAGCCTCAAACTTCGGTGCAGATGAGGCCGGCGATTCCCCTGAGCCAGAGACCTCCATCGGCACAGGGACAGAGTTTCTACAAGGCACAGCGGGGTCAGGGGATGAGGGAGCCCCGTCTGACTACCGTTGAGCAGCGACGGGCAGTTGGTGGCAGAGGTGGGGTTTGCACTAGGCTCTTCTATGTGTGTGCTAGGTTCCTCTGCTTTATTCTCTCTGAGTCCATTTGAAGCCTTGTGAGCGTTCGAAGGCTGAGCTGCCCCGTCACACTCCACATGACCATCCTCTGCCTTCACCCCTGTCAGCTCACCTTCCTCTTTACTGAGGACAGGTGAGGCAGGAGCTGTGTTAGCAGAGTTTTGGCTGGGAAATTCTTCACAACTGTTGTCCTTGTTAGGCTCTGGGACGGAGACTGGACTTTCAGGTTTCAAAAGCTCAGGGTCCTCCTCGTGTCCCTGAGAGTCTCTAGAGCGGGAGCACCGCTTGGCCCTTTTGATTTGAGGACAGGCATCTCGTGCCCCCTTCCCTCGGTCACAGTTCTCCGACTTCTCAGGACTAATGTCTTTTTCTAAACAGGACACACCCCGTTTCCTGGAGCTGGTCCATTGCTCCGCCTCAACTGGAGAAGCATTTGAGTCAGTTAGCTTTCCCTGCAACGAGGCCTGCTGCTGGCCATCTTGCTGAGTGTCCTCCTTGACATCCTGAATTGTATCATGCTTGGCGTCCTGTTTTGCGTCCTGTTTAGCATCCTCCTTCGACTCCTGCTTAACGTGCTGCTTTGACTGCTCCTCAACATCCTGCTTAAAGTCTTGCTTAGACTCCTGCTTAAAGTCTTGCTTAGACTCCTGCCTGGCGTCCTGCTTAGACTCCTGCCTCGACTCGTGCTTCGACTCCTGCCTGGCGTCCTGCCTCGACTCCTGCCTGGCGTCCTGCCTCGACTCCTGTCTGCCGTCCTGCTTTGACTCCTGCCTGGCGTTCTGCCTCGACTCCTGCCTAGCGTCCTGCTTCGAGTCCTGCCTGGCGTCCTGCTTCGACTCCTGCCTCGACTCCTGCCTGGCGTCCTGCTTCGACTCCTGCCTCGACTCCTGCCTGGTGTCCTGCTTCGACTCCTGCCTGCCGTCCTGCTTCGACTCCTGCCTGGCGTCCTGCTTCGACTCCTGCCTGGACTCCTGCCTGGCGTCCTGCTTCTTCTTGGGGGAGCGGGCCCTAGGTAGCGGAGACACTGAGGTCTCCTCCGGCTGGGCGATGCTGCGGTTCCTGAGGGTTCGACCACAAAAGTTCTCATCCAATCCATTGAGCCCCACTGACGACCTTGTGACGCGTGAGGAACGGGACGCGGCCATACTACGGCGAGTGCCTACTGTCTCCTCATCCTGGTGCTCTCTCCTCTGCAGCAGAATGTGGGCACCTGCAAAACACACACAGAGACAGACACATGGACTTAATTAAGACAAGATTATCAGTGGAAATTTAAAACCTTTACGGCTCAATAGCTACACCACAGCACTATCTGTGAAACGACTATAGATTTGATTGGTCAGCCAAGCTAAAAATAAATGTATGAACGGTACCCTGGGGTGTTTCGAACAAAAGCTTTCACCAAAAGGTCTTTGTTAAATACAGCTCGGGTCATTTCTCAGCTCACTCCAGAGGGGTATTGATTTTTTTCTGTCATTGTAGCTTAGCAACACCTTCTACACCTGAACTAGCTGTCTTATCTCAAGTCTGTACAAATTACAGACGTTGCACCTACATTTAAAGAAGGTGGAAGATCTCATACGACAAGGAGAAGTCTCTTTTGACCCGTCACAAATATCACACAGTTCCCCCAGAAATACTGGCAAGCATATGATTTACAAACACGTAAACTACCTGCATAAAAACGAAGAATAATCGAGCCATTATACAGAATGTGCGAGTATCAGTGAGGGTATATTTATTTCCTCCCTGCAGAGATTATGCTTATTCTGTCACACAAAGAATAAATATGGCTTACTGGTTGACTGATTTCTAACACAGAAGATACACTCTATTTCTCACACCCAATTCAGCAGATAACACTGCAGACATAGGTTTGTCATCACACGCTGTAGACCGTTTATCTCTTTATAACAGGTGTGCTCAGAGGACCAACCGGCTGCAATCTGCCCAACTTATCACAATGTACAAAAATTGAAATGCTCCCCGACAACAGAAATCCTACATGAGGCTTACGGGCTTAGAGCGTGGACGGCCTTAGAGGCTTAGTACACGAAGATTCACTTCCTGACACAATTTAAGGCACAACAAAGCCTTCCAAAACTCGCTCTGTGTGTCGCCTGAGGTATCCCGCAGATGAAGTGCATTAGAAAATCCTGGCTTACAGTGCGTTCTGGAAAATTAGCGCGATCCATTGCGACCAATTTCAATCGTGTAAACACCTTTACCTCACAAGAGGAGACATACAGAGCGAGAAACAAGAAACCTGACGATGGCTGAAAAATAAAAACAGCACAAACAAACAAACAAACAAAGTAACGGGGACTACGTGTTGCTTTGGAAACTCAACAACGTGAAGAACAATAAACAAAGCTGCTAAATTTTCCAGACATTAAACCCACAATCAAACAACTCATTTTTAGTGGGCAGGTCTGCCACTGTAATCGTCTGCCAGGCTTAATCTAGGTATGCAGTAATTAGTAATAAAAGTTATGTGTGCATGTAAACGCAGCCAATGAAAGTAGGGGAATTTTGAGATCACACGCACACACACAAATCTTACAAGTGAGTTACCCTCTAGATGATAGCGCCAAATAATAAATCTAATGACAGAGGACAATAAAAACAGACATGAGTGAGGTCATATTGAAGTGACATTGAGGAGGAGGAGGAGGAGGAGGAGGAGACAATCTCACGTGGTGTCCTTTTGCAGAATATGAGACATAGTTTGTCGTGGAGAGAAATGATTGTGTCAATTAGCATTGTGGACATGGCGCTCATTTACATTAACTCCGAGTACATCTGTGGCCCCTGAACTCAGTCAAAACTCATTTAAAAGCTCCTTGTCGCCTTTGTTGGGACAGTCCCTCCCTTTTCCTACAGCGTGCTGACAAAGCAGCATCAAAACCAGAAGCTACTCCGGCTACAAATACATTTAATATTCCTTCAGGGAGTTCACACACTAGTCACCTGGAACAAGCACTACCACATGCACATATTACTCACACTCTGCTAAAGTCTCCAGCTGAGAAAGCTAATGTGATTTGTCCATGCATAAAATAAGAGAAAGAAAGAAACAGAGACAGAGGGGGGAGCAGGTTATTCAGACTGAGCACTCACCTTCAGACAAAACTAATTAAGACTGCTCGTCTGACCCGCTCTCACAAACTAGAAAACTCAGCACTGTTTCTAAATGATTAGCTGAATGACTGTGGAAATCTGCTCAAATTATCTTCTTCTAATAATTAACACATTGCTGGCAAAGCCTTGATTTAATAATGAATCAATAAAGGTCAAACGCTGCCTTCAGGTGCCTGCTGGAAATACTTGAATAAAAGCCGCTGTGTGAAAGAAGCGGTGATTACTTTAAAATAAAAAAAGCTTAGGCTCAAACTAATGTAAAACGAGCCCGACGGAGGTGCAATGACTGGAATGTCGTAAAACAGTGCAAGTGGTTAGACAGTATGTGGGATAGCTTGTATTTTTCCAGTCCACGCCGTTACCATGTAGGCTAAATATGCAAAGAAAAAAACAACAACTGAAGGACAGACATTAACAAACCCCTTCAATGACAGGCGTCTCTCCTTGGCCATGGAGTGTGTGGTGAATTAACACGAAACCATGAGTCACAAAACAAGTTGCCCCAAAAGTAAACACACGGTGTACATTAAAATAGATATACGTTAAGCCGGTGGTTCCTGTCTGGGAGAGATAATAGTGAGGTTTAAAGGGTGTATTAAAGGAAGAAGATGTCGACGCTAATGCCATAATGTCTGATGAGGAGTCACAAGTGGGTGTTGCTTTGTTTTATGGGGTCAAACAGTCAAAAAAGGTCAAGACCTGCTGCTTTAAACCACAGACCGGCATTTGATTTGTGTTCTCTCTCCACTGTTGGTGGGTTTTTTCGACAGTGTACTCCTCCAATGAGCATAGTTTTGTAATAAAAGTACAAGGGAAATTAAACTATTCCTGCGTTTTTTAAAAAGGCACATCTGAAAAATTCATTACAGGTTGCGTCAATGCTGGAAAATAGCAACTTAAACTCACAGACAGCAGTTTAACTTTACATTTTTAAAGTGTCACAACGTGATTTGTGTTATTAGTCAGTGCAGCTCTCCAGACAGGGACCCATGTGTGAGTGTAATTCTCAATCAAACCACTTCCTGTTCTTCACTAAAGCGCGTGTTTGGTAGTGAAGTTATGTTAACACGTGCTGATTACCTTACCATGATCATGACAGACGAGGAGTTACACATGGGTCATCTGTCATAATAAGTCAAAACACTGCTCTCATTGAGATTTTAAGGCTTTAAACCACAAGCCACACACACGTAAACACACACACACACACACATCTTGCAGGCTAAGTGTGAAGGCTATTGTTGCAAATGCAGCTAAGCTAACTGAGTTTAGGGTGAGAGATTTGGTTTATGACAAACAAACAAGCTTCGTGCTGTGTTACCGTCGTGTTGGACTGCTCATCTCTGTAGTTTAACACTTCCACGGGGGGGGGGGCCTACTGGCAACAAAAAATCCACGGAGTGGTGTTGGTATACATACCGATGAGAACCGCTCAAATCCCCCCCAAACATCCCAGCTAATCAGCTGCCCGTTGAATGTGGACAAAGTTGGAGGATGGAGGATGCTGTTTAAAAACTAGACAACGTTGCAGCTGCAGCAGCACGTGTCGCCGGTTTAAGTTAGCACTAGTTTGGCAGCAGATGAACTCCTCTAAAGTTCAGGGGTTAAAACTCAAACCGACGGTTTAAGCAATAAAAACAAAAACAAACAAAAAAACAACCCCAGCCAGCCAGTTGAGCTCATAGGACCTGGCGAGCAAAGCTAAACGTTAGCATGGACCCCAACTTACCCAAGCTTACTTAGACCTAGCTCGCCGTTTAGCAGGCTAACCTTTAGCAAACTAACTTACCGTTAGCTCTCTCTCTATATATATACACATATATATAAATATATAAAACATTAACGCTTGAGACACCAAACTGCAGACTGTTGCACCCGTGAAATTCAAATACGAGCTTAAACATGTCCTATGACACCCAACGGACAAGTATACTACCATTAATAAAAGCCTATTTTCTCCCCTTTTCTCCCCTTGTGAACGACTAGTTAGCCGAGTTGGCTAACGTTACCTCCGCGGCTAGTTAACTGCATCGTGCGGAGAAGAGTCGTCTCCCTCCGGTAACGGTTAGCTTTAACTAGCATTGGGTAGCTAAACTAGCTCGACAACTGCTACAGGCACTAAGTGCACCAATAACACACATACTGATGGAAGAAAAGGCGATACTAACATTGTATCTTCGCCGAGGTTTACATTTCACAGGCAGAAGCGGCATGGTTAGCAACCAAAGCGGTATAACGGCCGTTTTGGTAACCAGTTAGCAGCTAACTGGCTAGCCGCATAATATCAGCTAGCCCAAGCTAGCTGATTGTTCCGCGCATAACTTTGCCGATGTATTTGTGTACTTCCAACAATGCCGGGTCATAGACAATTTTTGGTGGTGGTAATAAATTCAAGTTTTGTCGTATTGCTGCGCTACAAGCACCGTTACTTGGAGGTAACACTTGTAAAATAGCGTTTGTAGCTCAAGAATTACACATACCTCACTTCCGTAAATTTGCTGCACGTTCGGCCGCAGCCATGTTTTCAATCCAAGTCAACTAGTCCGGGGTGTGTGTGTGAGAGAGAGCCGATTCAACCGCGCTCGTCAAAATGCAACACTATACTGTACATTTCTTTTTTAGCCCCCTTGCCAAAGAGTGCAATCTGTCTCACACTGCGTGGGTTCACCTCGCTTAATTGATGACAGATTATTGACACTTATATGCTGGACAAATACACTGCATGATTGGACTTTTCTTATCTAATTTACCCTCTCCCCTCCCCTTGTTTCCCCATATAAGAAACCACTCTTAATCCAGCATGGACAAAAATCAAGGTGACCACAATACTCAACATGTTTTCATCAAGTTTTTAATAGTGTCAGCCAGCAAAAGTCAGGATGGATCTTACTCAAGTGACATCCAATATGCAAAAAACTTACAGTACAGCATTCTGTTTACCCCCTATCAGCCAACACATGAAGCAACACCATGCTCATACACAAAAATAATGCCTTTTAATTAACTCGATTGCTGATGATTCTGCTGCTGCTGATTACATACTGCAATAATGCTTTCTGTAGCTGTACAAGTCAGTGAAGACAGATCCGGATCGTGATTTGCGTGCACTTTTTTTTTTTTCCTTTCTTTATGAGCAGCTTTGCATTTACATGCAGTTACATGTGATGTTAAAGATGGGTTGATTGAGTGTTAAAGCATGCATTCTTAACAGACAATGCCTGCCACTTATTTTCTACAAAAAAAAAAATCTATTAACATCATATTAAATCAGTCCCTTCTGTGATAAATAACCATGTGCTGAGTCTTGACCAACAAACTATCAGTACTGGTACATTCAAATACAAACCAGACATCTGCGTCAGCATGCCAATTTGTACGTCTACAGAACAGTGCAAAACATAAAATTCATTCCTGAGACTAGTCAGTAATTAGTCCCTTCATAACCTTTATGATTTTCATCACCTCTAAGTGATCACATTTTGCTCTCCTTACCATTCAGTGAACAATATTCTCGTACAACAGGAAAAATGTGTGATATATCTACAGCAAGATGTATTGTGATTTATCGATATCAGCAA
Source organism: Miichthys miiuy (assembly GCA_036365135.1). Lineage (NCBI taxonomy): Eukaryota > Metazoa > Chordata > Actinopteri > Sciaenidae > Miichthys > Miichthys miiuy. Next base: position 7,069,906 of record CM071617.1, on the reverse strand, counting down.
CACATGACACGTGGACATACAGTATGTGCTCGTTTGGTCAAGAAAAAGAAAAGAAATATGGCATTCAGTGGAATTTTTTTTTTTTTTTAGCTGCACATAATTTAAATTCTTGGTTCTGAAAACAACCTGACACATGAAGACTACAGTGCTAATAGAAATTTAAGAGCTCTTTATACAGATTTGTACAACATGAACAAACCTTTTCAGACATGTTCATTCCTCGGTCAGCTGTCAAAGGCTGTCATGTAGCAGTTAAAGATGAGGTCCTTTGCTTTGAATGCTTTAGAAATAAAAAGTCAAGTGCAAAATAAAAAGGCTTTTTTCGTTGATTAAATGTTTTCTGCCGTTTTCTTTCCCCTCTCGCTGAGTGCTTCATTAAACGGAGCGCGTCTCCACCTCGATCTTCTCCTCCGACTGCGACGATTCGGCTTCCTGGTGGCTGACGTTCGGCCGAACCGTCACGAGTGGACCGCCGCCGTAGATGGAGTGGAGGAAGTTCCACGTCTCTTCGGAGATTTGCCCCGAGTCAGCTCCTGTGGGGTCAACGCAAACACACACATGCACGCTTAAAAAAACCTATATACTGTAATATTTTTGTTACAATACCTGAACAAAGAGAAAAACAACATTTTTCTCCACCATACACCTAACATACAATCACAATAATAATGATAACAATTGCTCCTTCAGCAACAGACTGCTACTCCCACCATGTAAGAAGGCGTGCTACCACAGGTCCTTCATTCCAACAGCTGTCAGACTCTTTAACACCAGCATGACTTTTTTCTATATATTTCTCATTAATGAGTCATTTCTTGTCCTCCTTGTGTATACGAGTTGCTGTGACAAGTGAATTTCAAGTCTGTCTTATCTTATCGTACCTTGTTTGAGCGTTAGATGGCCGTTCTTGTTTACTGTGATCTTGGAATTATCGATGGGTCCCGGTGGATCTTTAAAGAGAAAAGACAATTAGCTGTCACGATCACAGAGCAGTGACATGGAAGCTAATTTTTATTTAGATATATTCTCAATGCTAATTGTTTCAAAGAGCGAGTGTGTTAAAATGTTAAACGTTTTTTGTCACGCTATGAAAAGAAACTTCGGCTCCCCACATGCTACAGAGAGAAGGCAAACATTAGAGGAGCAGAAGTCAGAGAGAGAGAAAGAAAAAAGACATTTGCAACAGTGCCAGATGTAAGCTGTTATAAATAGATATGACAATACAAACCAAGGGAAGCAAAAAAAATAAATAAATAAAAAGCACAAGAAACTGAAATATATTTTGACACTTCATTTTGCTGTAGCAGGAGGGAAACTTGACTCGGGGGACCAAAGAAAAGTCTTTGAAGATAAATCAAAAGACAAAATGGGACTACACAGTTTCTTTTGAACATGAGCGGCTTTTGGTAACGAGAATTTTGGATGTCCCAAATAAAATAATTTATTTTTTCCAATTCATTTAAGCGTACAGACCTGACACAGGCCGTTTGTTTTGAGGGAAATTAACATCAAACACAATCAAAGCAGCTTTTCTATGATAAATCAGCAGCAGATAGCAGATAGCAGGAAACATTTAGCCTTTTAATCAGACATTTAAACAAGACCCGAGGTAGAAAGGCAGGACTTCTGTCCAATTACCATTGTCTTTTCCTTTGACAAAGCCCTCCCACTCACGAAACCACTGCATGCTGATGCAGTATATGACCACTGGAGACTCCTCCTCCTGGAACGCCTTGTTCAGCTACAGAGCAGAGGGAGGAGATGGGGAGAGGAAATGGGGGAGGAGTGAGCAGTGGAGACAAGAGGGAGGAGAAACACAGGAAGGGAGGGGGAGGAGGGGGGAGAAAGAAATGAAGTGAGGATGAAAGGATTGAGAGGAGAGGAGATGGAAAACCTAAATCAATTCTCTGTGGTAGTTATTCCAATTAGAAGACAGTCTTAACACCACACTGCACCAATTTCATCTTTCTTGGAAATGGCAATCCCTTTTTCTCGTTATCTTACTGAAGCGCGCACACACACACACACACACACACACACACACACACACACACACACACACACACACACACACACACACACACACACACACACACTTCTGAGCAGCCATTGTGTGAGTGGGCAGAGTGAGCTGGCAATAACAGCTGCATCTGTCCCAATGCATTAATGATAAGGCTTTCATCAGACTCACACCTCTCATCTCCTGCTGGGGTGAAGAGCACCAACACATGCAGCCCATCAACTGGTTCAACAGACAAGAGGGTAGAGCCTACACACACACACACACACACACACACACACACACACACACACACACACACACACAGAAGGCTTACTCTGACAAACATGTCCAGCTCCGACTTGCGCCGCTTCTCCAATTTTTCTATCTCGATCTGGCACGTGTGGCAAACGTACAGGTGGTTGACAGCTGGTCCCCCTCCGTACCTGCAGGGAGCAAGTCCATGTTAACTCACACAGATGAAATTTACTCGACAGGGGAAAAATTATACTGCGACTGGGAGCACATTGAGTAATGGGAAATCTGAAAATGTCTAAAGCCTCCAGCCAGTCTCACAATTGGCCTGTCTGCTGCGTGTACCTGCTGTAAAGGTGATCCCACACGTTCTGCGGCAGCATTACTACCAGGTCGTCGATGAATGTTGCTTTGTTGGGTGGCACACCTGATGAAACACGATGGAACATCCATCAGACGTTAACAGGGTAACTTTTGAAAGGTCATGACTGTACACAGACGTAAAATACATTTGTTGAGGATCAGTGTTAAAAACACTGTGAGTATTATTCTGTTGAAATATGCACAAATTCATCAAAGTCAGTGCTCAAACGACTGATTACTGTCCAATTTCCCCACCAACATGGAGGTAAGGACACCCCAGAGAGTCATAAAATAAATAAAAACTGTTTATTTTTCTCTCAGATGTTTGGTTTTTTTCCACCTCTTCAAGCATTTAAAAGGCCCAGTGTGTAGGATTTAGTGGTATATAGCAGTGAAGTTGTGGATTGAAACCAAATGAATACTGCTTGCCTTCCAAGCCAGTCAGAGAAACTACGGTGGCTATGAAACTTGTTTATCTGTTCTGGGCTACTGTAGAAACATGGCGTTCCACCATGGTGGAAGAGGACCTGCTCTCTCTGTGGATATAAAAGTCTCATTCTAAGCTAACAAAAACTCAACAGTTCTTATTTTCATGTGATTATACACTAATGAAAACATAATGAGTATTATGAGGGTTTCTTTTATTTTTTAGATTATTTTGGGGGCTTTTTGAAGCTTCATTTCTGAGGAGGGGGAGGACATGCATCAGGGTCCACAGGTCAGAACTGAACCCTGGGTCGCTGCAGCAAGCTCTGAACCTTTGTACAAGGGGCCCATCCTTTACAAGGTGAGCTACCTCTCTGCTATGTTTTTTTTTTTATTGATTTGTTTGTGAACAGTTCAAATCTTGATCTGGAAGTGCCAAAATGAAAATTTCGTGAGTGCAGACAACCAGTGACACCGGTACTACAGCAGAAAATGTGGCAGGATAAAATAACGAACCGTGAAATGAAAAGCAACGCTTAAAAACTAAACTAATCTATAACGCTAATCATCTGTAGCCGTTCAGTGTAGAGTAATTCTTTATATTCAAATATATTGCGAAATATATTCAAATTTGCGGCTGCTGGTGCTTGCAACACAGCCACAGTTTTACTGCACTAATATTATCTTCCTCGCTTCACTGTATGTACCTGACTAGCCAGTTATTATGTGCTGGTAGCCCTATAGGAGGAGGAAACAACCTGTAGGTGCTGATTTACAGAAGAGGAACATTCATGTTCATTCTTTCCTGCTTTAATTTCCAATTCCATCATTTCCAGCTCTCCCTGAATAGAGGGCTGAAAAGAAAGGAGCTTGATTGGCACAGACTCTTTTCAAATCCTTCCCTCTATAAGAAAAGACGGATCGTCTGCACAAAGCGAAGTAAAACCCCCTTTTGAAGTCTGCTATGTTGTGATGGGAATACTTCACTTTGTCAGAGTCTAAAATCCACAGCTAGGATGAAAGCAAAAGCCGTTTGAAGGGACGGTAGAGCACAATGCTTGTGCACAAGGCAAGAAAAGGGGTTCCTGTTAAGGGACACGTTGACCTCCGTGTGCTTTCTGTATGACGCTGACACGGTCGCACGCACCTCCATGCGAACAGAGGAAGTCGTCGTTGGAAATGGGCCCCGGCTCTGCAAAGGTCTTGAACTTGTTTAGCCACTGGCGGGAGATGTAGAACTGCAGAAGGCTGGGCTCCATCATGTTGAATAAACCCGACACCCTCCTACGTTCTTTCAGTGCATCCTCGTTGCTCTTTCTGCGACAGGAACAGAGCACGGATTAATCACTGCCGCAGCGGCGTAATCAAAAGTAACATGTACGTTATGAATATCAAAGCAGCGCACTGAATCTTAAAATGTCACAGGGATGAATGGGCTCTTGTTTACAACTGTGTATATTCATTGAGGTTTTGTGTGTTGGCTTACTTATAGAAGAGCACGTAAGCTTCAGCATTCTGGACACAGGATTCAGACACCTCGGTGACACTTTGGTCATCAAATTCATACCACAGATTGTTCACATCATTCCTGCAGTACGCTATGTAGTGGCCACCTGGGATCAGACAGGGGAATGCGTTAGAGCAGCACTCATAAATCTAACAAGTACGTTGTGAAAAATTTTTTCCGACAAGCTAATGAATGCAGGACACTGGTGTGCGCCAACTGAAGGCAGATCTGCCCACTCACTGCTGGCAGTGCCGTGGTGACAGATGACTGACAGCAGGTCATAGTTGGAGGTCTGGGCGGAGCTGTCTTTGGCCAGGAAAGGCTGCAGGTCCAGGCCCTCGAGCGGGAAGGAGACGTGGGTGCTTATCTTGGTGGAGAACATCAGTTCGTGTCTGAAGCGTTTCAAGTGGATACACAGGATCTGGAGCAGAGGAACGCACATAGATGTTTTATTTTAGAAATGCGGCGTGTGAAGCCATTAGGGGAAAAAGATTTTGGTGTCTTCATGACATGAAGTACTGGAGTTGTCTGTATACCTCTGGCAAACTTTGCATTTTACAAAATTTGACTCCGTTTCGTAATCTAAGAGGAAAAAAGACGAAGAAGATGGGCAATCATTACAGTTCCAGACATGTGTTTGTATCTGTTTTTGTTCGTTTAAAATAAATGAGTAGTCCAGATCAGCAAAGTCAGAATTAGTTACTCACTTCTTGCATTTTTCACAGCTGTACATGTTGTCTCCTAGAAAACAACAAACACTCTGTTATTAAGACATCAATCTTAATGTCTGTGCTGAAAGAACACATTTACACCCACTTACTCACCCTTTAGTTCATCTCTGGCGAAGAAAGCTGCAAGACAATCTTGTAGCGTAACCACCGGACCCCAGAACCAGCTAAGAATAGAAACAGACAGAGGAGCCAGTTACAAACAAAAAGGGCAAAGTGTGAAGCACTAATGCTTGCCGTGAATAGAAATACTACAGCGTACATATTATTAAAACACAAACCTCTTGATGTATTCCATGACAAATGCAATCCAGCCCTGCGCTGCGTAAGCTTCCCCACAGGAGCCGGCTTTAACCAGAGAGGTCTGGTGGGTGGATGAGTGGAGCTTGGCCAGGTCTTCCTTCCTGGGATGGGCAACGAGATATCCTGGAAGTTCTCCAAGGTCACAGACACCTGAAGGTAAAATAACACAGACAGTAAAGCTTAATCTTTGGTCACAATTTAAATGGTTTTGTAACTTGGCAGGAGGATATTATTCTCATCATTACAGCACAAATATCACAACATGTGACATGACGTACATTAAGTATAAATAAAAAAGAATCCACGTTGAATTTTAGTGAAATAAAGGTCAGCAGGAAGGCATTAAAAACTTTATTGTCAAGTCATTCAACTTAGTATCACTCCATATTTTCCCCTGGTCATTCACGCCCCACTTCCAGTGGCTCTATGCCTCACCAGTGGAGTCCGCCACGCCCAGTTTGAGAACCACTGGTGGACAGGAACACCAGAGCTAAGCACCAAAGTAGATTTTTCCTGTAACACTCACACATTTATAGGACCTCAAAATAACTTGTGACAAAAAGTTTTGTCCTTAGTTGTTAGTGTTAGTGCTCCCCTGTTACTGTCTGTCTCACCCTCTCAGCAATCCCATCTCAAAAGTTATTGCAGATATCCACACTAACCCGATCACAGGTGAGGCACTGAACTGAGCTGACAATGGTCCCGTCGAACACATCCGAGATGACACTGCGGTATTTCTTCTGACGCTTGTTCTTTGGCGGGGAGAACGTGGTCACCGCTGCGGCAAGGCAGAGAGAGAGAGAAATGTGAGAATAGTGCTTTACGGTATGTCAGCAAAGACAGACACGGGATAGCTTTGACTCTGGATATAACTGCCTCGGAGTACCTTTCTTGTGTGCGGAGTTCAGGCTCGGCCAGCCTGAGGCAGCTTTGGGCGGGCTGCTGGACATTTTGGGAATGTGGCCTTCCATTGGGACTGGACTCTGTGGTCTTGTGTTGTTGGACATTTGGATGTCTGGGAAGGAATCTGGTGGAGAGCAGCCCAAATGTTAAAGAGATTCAGTGCCATAAATACGATCAAAAAGAAACATGACATGCCTGTTCTTCTCCATAATTACCCGATGTTCTTCCTTGAACCTTGATGGCTCCCTGGCTGCTGATAATAGGCGTGCTTTCAGTGGTGGTGTCAACATCTTTGTCCATGTCTACTCCAGTGCTTCCACCCATAACACCATTAACTCCGGAGCGGTAAAAGTCATTAATCATGTTCTTCTCCTTCTGCCACTCTCTGTTGGCCTGGATCTCGTCTTGTTCGGGAATCAGCATCTCGGCCTCGTTGGTGTCGTCTATCAGCGCGTTCCCACCCTGCACCTCATTGTCGGCCCGCTCGCTGCTGCCACAGGACTCGCATGACTGGAAGTCATTGTCTGACTGACTGTGGTTGTCCTCCTCGCGGCTGTCGTCCACGGTGATGCCGTTGGACTGGTCGTAGGGCTCGGGCAATTGCTCTTTTAGCTCCTCGTGGAGTTGATCCATCAAGCAGCGCAGAAACTCCTGGGAGTCCTGGAGGCCGAGTGGGGATGATCACAAGAAATGTTAGTTATGGTAGCAAATTAGTTCTAGCTCGGAAAATTTTAGAGTTTTTTTGGCAGCTATTTTGGTCACCGCACTGTGAAAGTAGTTAATTTGCTCTCCCTGAAAAGAACATTGAAACGTAACGCAGCACTGATTCTTCCTAAATATAATCGAGCTTGACAGACACAGCGAACCTTTCCCAAAGCTATTTTTTCCAATCTACAAAAAACAACCACTTCACCTCCTTGTTTATCACAATTCTGCATCGCAAAATCCGAAACCTCACCTCATGCTCATGAATGCCCAATCAAACTTAATGAGCCTCAGACATCCAATCTCCCTCTCCAGCCAAATGAACTCTCCTCTCCCAGGACCTGGAATGTTAACTTCATTCATAGCAATGCTAATTCCAAGGCTGTGCAGCCCAGCATGGCGTGACAAATGACTATTCCTCAGCTAACTCCTCTGAACAAACACTGGCAAGCCAAGAGGAAAAGGGCCTTTTTTTTTGTATCAATTCACCATTCAGACTTAGATAGAGGCGCTGACGTGCTTTGGCAAAACATCCTTTATACCTGTAACATGTAAATCTTCTCTTTCAAGCACCACCTGGAATCAAATCAAGCAATTTAACTTAAGGTTTAACATGTGCATCTGTGTGTGAATGGAAGTCAGGTGCTAGTAATTGCAAAGTTTATCTGGCTGAGTGATTTGAGATGGAGCTAACGTAATTTCTGCAAAGGAATGAACATGGCGGGATGTGGAGTGGAAGAGAAAATGGAGAGACTGTATAAGGTCTGGAACAACTTTATAGTCCAGGCATCAGACCCATAATAATCACAGCTCAGCACACAATCATTCCTGGAGGAAAATTTACTGACAGACACGTTTATGTTATGTGCTTGGCCCATTACATTATATCACAGTCATTTATTATAAAGAGAAAAACAATGCATTACCCACACATCTTTGAGCACATTTTGAGACACCCACACACATCGCTACAAGCATGATAATATTCCACTAACTGTATAATCAGTTCAGTCCTTAATAAATGTTTTATATTCATATTTACTCATTTGCAAAACACAGAGATAAAAGCAATAACCGTGTGAGGAGTGTCTCCATGTTTTATTTATGCAATAAACACGAGCACATGCACATTAATTTCACCATCTGCAATGACCCACCTGCTGAGAGTATCCTCTAAACATGGGGTTTATGGCTTTGATCCCCTGGAACAAGTTGGTTGGAACCACGTAGGAGGGTCTGCAGAGTGACAAAACAGAGCCCGCTTAACATGCGTTATAATACACAACATCACAATCAAGCCTTGTGTGACGTGGAGTTTGAAATTAAGACGAGCCGTGACAGGAATGTGCTGCCATATTCTAAACACGGGAAAAGGTGACAAGTGGATTATGAAATCACCAGTGGCTTGTGGGAAAGTGATCCAAACAACAACAGAAGAATGTGACAGACACCCACCTGTTCTTGTGCCACAGGTCTGACACCAGTTTCTGGTAGCTTTTGCAGAGCGCAGGCTTCTTGTCCGTCCTCACCATGCCGCCACATTCAAGAAAGAACTGTGTCAAGGGTGGGCTGCAGTGGAAAGAGGGATAAATATGTCATATGTGGGCACCAAACTAAATATCTGGCCTTTAACAGATTCAACAGATTTATTCCTTTTACCAAACAGCTGGAAATGTGGTGGGTGATTCACGAAAAACCTGCATACAATCCTGAATCCAAGCAAAGCAGATATAATTCAGAGAAGTACAAGATAGCGTAATGTTATAATATATTATGTTCGCAGATGACTGTTTAAGGTCTGCAAATCATCTTCGGTTTAGTATGTTTTTGCTATTACATTTAGAAAGTTCAAACAAAGCAGAAAATGACAGGAAAGGAAATCCAGAGAGGTTTAAGTTCAGCACTTCTACATAATTCTGTCTTCTGCTCGTATTTTTTTTTCTGATTCATTTTCTTTTATTAAAGTCATAATTCACCCGTAGAGTCATATCGCACATTCTCAGAGGTACTGCAAACTCGACACGCAGCTGAAAGGAAATAGCTGAAATAGATAAAACAGCTGAGGGGATCTTATTTGATGGATACAGAGCGGACAGGAATTTCTCAAGAAAAGAGACAAACTGCAGAATGAATAAGGCATGGAGTGTTCTCTTCCCTTGGCGGGAGAAAAGTCCTTCAAACTGAATAATGACCCGACAGTAACTCAAAGAAGCAGCGCTTGTACAAACAGACATCAAAGCAAAGTTTTCAGAAAAGGTCCCTCCGTCTGCAGCTGCATGACTAAGTCTCCCCACCATTTTCTGGGAATGTGATCTAGATTGCAAATTTTGACCCACATCTTTTTCTCCCCATTTTGACTTCTATGTTATGTTGTTAAACAGAGCAGCCTCAGTGTAAACAGCGTTACAAAGGAGGAAGAGCCCTCTGCAGTGTTTTGCTGCTCCATGAAAAATTAAATTAAAAGTAAGAGGTACAAAGTAAGTAATAACACAGCCTCGGGCTCTGCAGCGGAGCCCTAATTTAAGTGACCAAAACCGACAATCCAGCCATAAAGAATGAACCAGAGGGATTGGCAATTCAATGAACAATAAAAAAATATATATATATAAAAAAAAAAAAAAGCAGCAGACAGGGAGAAAAACAGTAAAGGGAGACGCATGGTGGGAAAAAAAAGGTAAAGCGGAGGAGAAGGGGCAGAAGAGATGGGGAAAGAGTTCATTTGTAACAGAAGACCCTACAGGGAACTACAAAGGGCCATTTCTGCCGTCTCGAATGCTGCACTGCAGCAATTCCAGCCATCACTCTCCCAAATGAGCAGGGCTATGGTACTTTCTCACAAGAACCAGGCAGGAAGTGAATAGAACAGCGACTCGTTACTGAAAAGAAGCGTGTTCAAGGCGGGAGTCGTGAATGGAAAGTGACACGAAGAAACAGCGAAGGGCACGTAGGCGATGTCAGTGATGCGGGGTTGGACAGATAGATGCGGGGACATAAGGCAGGTTAACGGTGGTCTCACCAGTTGGACAGGGCCTGGAGGGCAGCGTTCATGTAGCAGGTGTTGCCTATGTTCTTCAGTCCTGTCAGGCCTGAGGGAGTCAGAACACACAGGGGAAATTAAAACAAGTCACTCATCAAATGCTTGTAAGTTTTGATGGCGGCCACAACGCCTCGACATTGTTCAGAAGACTCATTCCACTTTTACAGCAGGAGCAGAAAGAGTGGCTACCTGGTGTATCTTAAATCAGGTACTGTAGCAAACAGACTCAAATGTTTTGTTTCTGACTAAAGCAGTAGTATCTGTTCATCTTATACACTCGAAGAGTCAACCTGCGCAGAAACAGAAAGTATAACGTTGACACAGATTTGGCGAGTTATAATCAGCTACATTCTTTTTTTTTTTGCCTATATGTGTTTACATTTTGAGGAAGTGGCACCATTAAAAGTATGTCGAATTAGCCATCGTCTGCTCCTGTTTGCAACGTACCAGTGAGCGTACAGATATCTATCACTGGGTTACTTCCATACTGAAGAAAATGTAAAAAAACGTGGTGATTTACAGAGAAGTTCTGGAGTTAAAAGGAGAGTTATACAAGCTTTTTTCTATGATTTCCAAGCAGATATTATGACATGTGTATTCATGGACATCAGAGATAATGATACACCTGGAAAGTGTAACTCACACCCAGTATTAATATCATATCATGAGTTATTCCTCTGCAAAGTGCAGTAATCAGGATAAAGAAGCTTAACTGCATTCGTGTTTATAAGCGAGCAAAATCACCCAAACTACAATAACTACACCAGCATGCATCCGTCGCATCCGTCTCCCCGGGACCCCACGACATGCCCCACCCGTCCTTCACCTCTCTGGGGAGGCGCCCCTCACAATTTAAAAATCATCATCTCATGTGACCAACTTACTCTGCGGAGGACGTTAGCCTTACAAAGCCTGTTTACTCCGCCTCCCGATCATATGATCTGTATTTGTGACAAAAATAGCCGAGGCGGCGACTGGTGCCAGTGCCTGAGCTGCGCCACATGAGGTTTAACATAACATATGCCATTTGGAGACGGGCCTGTGCGTGTCTCGCAGCACTGAGTGAAGAAATTATTTGCATTGGTGGCTCCAGCGGGACTGAAACACTCAGCACTGAAGTGTTAGTGTTTAACTCATCTCACTGAGGTACACAGGAGCGACTTGTGGTCCTGCTTAGGGACCGTGTGTGTGTGTGTGTGTGCCTTTAGTTTTTGTGGTGTCTGTATCCATAGAAACAGGGCTAGTTTGTTTCATTGGCTAGTCTTTAAGTACATTTAAACCGAACTTGAGAGAGGCAACACATCAATCAGCGATCTCGGCATGAACATTATTAATTATTATTAATTCAAATCATAAACTGTGCTTTGAAGTAAACCGACTGCTGATTACTGAGTTCCTGTGTGTCAGACTGAACCTCAAATCATCCGTGCAATGTTAATTTTTTAATTTTATCATACTTGGATTAAGAGCTGATCAAATTTAATTAAATTTTAGTCACCTCACTGACTTCAGGAGTATATTATTTTAATTATTAACATGATAATCAGGGCAAGAAATGTGTCTACTGCAGCACTTTAACTGTAGATTACAGTCCTGCGTTTATGCGGCCTTCATTTCCAACGTTTGTTTCTTTCTTTGTTGACCTTGTAGCTGAGAACTACTAGCACTGTGTTAACGCAGCTGAAACAAACAGTGTCTCTAGTGAGAGATGAAATTCATGTTGTGGTAAGCTGACCTCTGGCACGCAGGTCATCCTCCTCTTCTGTTTCCATGTCCAGGTCTTCACAGCCACCATTAGGGGGCACTCTCAGAGAGGTTGGGCTCCCGGGGGCCCTGCTGTTATCCTGCAACAAGAGCACAGCGCCCACAGACCTCATCATAAAACTCTTATCTCATAAATGAATAACCACATACAATTTGACAGTTCAACTGTTGTTATTGTTAAGCTCTGCCAGTGTTACAGGAGAGCACATGGTTATGTAACTAAGCAATTATGCAGTAAACATGCAATATTAGCCTGTCAGTGCAGATAACAAAACTTTATTTAAGTGATGTTGTTCAATAATAAACCCTTATGACTCCAAATATAACAAGCATAGCTGTAAAGCTGTAAACAAACATGATGACAAACAGAGGGGAACCTGGCTCTTACCTGAGCAGCGCTCTGTGGGGACGGGAGGGGTTTGCTGTTGGTGTGGGGCGAGTGAGGGCCTAGTTTACGCTCCAGGAAAACCTCCTTGCCGCAGGCGTAGCACCACACTCGAAGTGTGGTCAGGTTCACTGTGAGGTTGTGCCGCGTCTCCTGCACACAATGTTTGTTTTTCTTTTAGATAACATGTGGAGGTGTGTCTGCGGGCAGCTAGGCCTGCCTAACCTATGGTGCACAAACTAAACTTCAGGTACAGTTTACCAGAGCAAAGTGTAATACATTATACCATTATCAAATACCATTATCTGTCCTGTTAATAACACCCCTAGGGGGTCCTCAGAGTTACTGCAGGAGGGCCGTCAAATTATGGTTTGTTTTTTTGTTTGTTTTCTTTTCAAATAAAATATGAACACACACAATAACATAAATTCAACATGTTATTAGATAAATCAGCCCAAATAGCAAGAAGAAGAAACACACACGGCACTAACGCTCCATACTGTCGCAGAAGAAGAAGAAGATTTACACAACATTGATGGCTACCCATGAATCCCTGTGCAATCACGTGAGTTTGCACCACACGTACAGTAAGCCCAACCTAACAGGCAACACAGCTGTGACAATACGAAACACTGAAGACCTCTGGTCTACTGCATATCACTGACAAAATTAAACTTCTGTCATACAATGTCAAAGTCATTGACAATATTCATTTTGTAGAAAATATACACAAAACTAACAAGACAAGGCAATCAAATGACAGCGCGAACAACAACAACAGACTACAAAGTGCAATCCTACTCGGCTTTGTTTTAACCCTTGCCTCTATGCCACAATCATGTAAACAGGGTGTAAAGGCCGTAGTGAACTTTTTTGAGTGCATTTATTTCTAATGTTTTTTAAATAATCTGGCAATTAGTGTGAATGAATCATGTGGTCTACCAAATGTCAGAAAATGATGAAAAATTTCCTCTTTCACATTTTTAATTGCTTGTTTTTGTTTGACCAGAAGTCCAAAACCCAAAAGTGACAACTGAGAAGCTGGAACTACATTAGTTTTGGCATTTGTACTTGAGAAATTACGTAATGATACTCAATCAATGTTTTTCTTTTACTTTAATTTAAAAAGTTTATTCCCAAAAAAGCTGACAGTCAACACAAGCGTTCATTACTTCCCTCTTTTATGAGACTTCTTGCAAGTAAACAAAATCAACCTCCTTAACCTCTCAAATATTAAGACAAAATCGAAAAAATATTTTGTTTTCACGATGTTGTTTTGAGCTGAACGTCTCAGGTTGCAGGTTCAGGTAGAGGCAGAGTGAGGGTTGCAGAAGGACAGATTTTTTTTTTCTTTTTTTCTGCTGACCCACTACTGCTCTGACGAACACCGGCAGACTGGCAGGTCGACGGGAGACTGAACGTGAGCAGCAGCTGACCAGCAGACCCTGCATTATTCATCAGGGCTGCATTAGCCTTCGCACAGGCCGGGCAGAGAGGAGCTGGCAGAGGGGACACACCAGACTGAGCACGGCCATGAAACTCCCGAGCTTAAATAATGTATGAAGGAAAGTTTGCCAGGTAGGGCATTAATAACAAGCTGGATTTATAGAGCTTAGAGGATGTTTCAGCCTGCGTAATGTGTTCTATTTCAATTAACTGTTTTGTAGCTTTAATTTGTGATATAAGGTCACTTCTGGTCTGCTAAAATGTTAAAAACATTGTATTCAAATGACACAAATCCACAGAGCTTCTTCTGCACAACCTGTCTGAGCATGTCAGCAGCTCATATTACACTCACAAATACTTCGTCCAAAATCAACACTACAAAACATTTATGTTGTTGTAGCACGGGTTTATCTTCAACGTCTGCTTCACAGCGTGATTTTCTGATTAAGAAGCAGGTCTGGTTCTGTCCTACAAATCAGTCTCCTCTCCAGACCTCAGCACTCGAGACATTACTGACTGAAATAAATAAGAAATAAGAAACTATTATTATTCCTCTCAGGGGGATTCTATCAGCAGCATTTGCACAAACTCACAAAGAAGTGCTCAAGGACTGTTGAAGAAAACTGTGAGGCTGCGGTAACCTTCCAGTCATTCATCTGCAACGTGAAGAAGGATTCCCAAAAGTTGAATTTACTTCCTTCCTGCTGCATAATGATGTTTGAAATGTGATCTCCATGTAAATACTAATTACGTGTCTCATTTGGTTACCAAAAGTACACACAGAAGTGGCGCTTCAGCTTCTGAAATTAGCTGATCTAACTGCTACCTCAACCCTTTGAAACCGTCACTCACATTTACTTGCAGTATAGTTTACTACTATACTGATCCAACAGCTGATTTTCTCATTGCACGGCCGAGAGGTTAAAATGTTTCCACCCCCTCTGGGTTTCCAAAGCGCTAATTAAGTATGACCTTCTTTCTTACAAGATTGAAAGATGTTTCCGCTAAAAAAAAAAAAAAAAAGAGGCTGGTGTGCTGCACAGAGAAATGTCCTGGATGAGCGGATGGATCTAAAATCCACTGCTGATATCATTTACAGTCAGCTAATATTACATTTCTTTCGCCAGCCCGCTCTGTATCAAAAATCATCTGAGTGGAGGATTCTGCTTCTGGAGAGCTTTGCACTTGAACGGGCCCTTTTCTGGACAATGGTTTGAGCAGCTATGCGGATACTAATAGGCAGAGAAAATTATATGTTTGCCTTCCTTATTCCTCCTTCTCGCCTTCTAACCCCACTTGGCCTTGGCGTGCTCGAAGGGAAAAAAAAGCCTTAGTCAACACTGGGAACAGCAGAGGCTGAGTAAAGATTCAGAGCAGCCGGGAGGGGCAGATACAGTAACCATGGAGCTGACAGTACTACTGAATCTCCCCCACTTCCCAGAGGAATGGCAATTAATAATGGATGATCCGCTGCTGAAATTGCACTGAATGTGGAGGTGCAGGCAGACAGAGCTGGGTTGATGGTTTTTATCAATTCTTGCACTTTAAAAGCTAAAAGATCCACGCGCCGGCTCTTAAATCGCGGAAAGAAAAATGTTTTAAAAATAAAAGTAATGCTGGAGGCAGCTTTAGTCCAAGTCATTGCTCCGGGGACTCCTGATGTGGTATTTCTGTCCTGTCCTGTCCCGTCTTCTCTTCTCTACAGACTCCTCTTTTGGCTGCATCTTTTTTTCAGTTCAACATCAAAACGTCCTCCATTTTAGTCACACCCCTTCCTTCTCACTTTTCATTTCTATGCATTAATTAACATTTCCCGCTGACAGGCATCAGTAAAGTCTGAGGTCTCTCACCTGTGAGTGCACGGTGCTGTGGTCAGTGTGAGATTCTCCACAGCCGACGTACGCGCAGCCATTCTGGACAGAAAAACAACAGAGGACACCGGGATGTTAAAAAAAAACTGAACAGAAATCACATGTTTCTGGTGACAAAGTGTCAAATCAGCCTTTTCATCACTCTCTTACCTCCAGACACGCCCACAAATTTGGTCCTCCGACTTTACAGTCTTGGCACTGGCCCTGAAGACATGTTTGAAAATGAAAATCAGCGAGACGAGAGCAAAGTTTAAGAGCAAACTCTGAACACTATGAACGGCACCAAGTTAAAGACTTTTAGGACTTTTTTTAATTCCATGTAGAAAAAGTATAAAAGGATGATGGAAATAATGAATCAAACTAACACAACTTGGACCGCCATCAGCAGCATAAATCGATAGCTTTTGCTAAAATTGACACTTACTGCAGCTGGCAGTCGTGACAGTGTTTGCATGTCTAATGGCTCTGACTGAAACTAAAAAAATATTACAACAGCTTCCTGTGTGCACAAACCACCACCACAGGGATCACACTTATATTTATAATATATTTATAATTTATAGGTGTGTAACAGCTCCCAATAGCCTGCAATCAGATACAAAAACAGTTTATAACCAAGGTTACAGACTATAGACGCATTGAAATATTAAGTATAGAAGTATTCAAGACTTAAAAATCAGACTTTATAAACTGAAGAGTGAAACTGAATTCAATGTTTTTGAAGTGTGCAGATACCCTGTTGAAAAAAAGAGCAGTAAGTTATGAGTACATGATGATGGAGAGTCACTCACATGGGATTTCTGAATGAGTTCCTCCTTGGTGATCTCCCCTACGCAGTCCAGGTGGGGGCAGTCACAGCTGGACGCCGGCGGCATATTTCACCCACAGGTCTGAGAGAGAGAAAGAGACGAGAGGGCGAAACATTCAGAACACAGCTCGCATTTGAAGTCAGGTGACTCCTTTTTGCGTTCCTATTTATAAAACAATGCAGGACTTCTTGTTTTGAAAGTGTTTATCGACCACAGTCCGACACGTGATAGAGTAATAGGAGATAGATCCAAAGAACAGAGGACAAGTAAAAGAGTCAGGCTGAACGTAACCTGAGTAACCGCCACACAACATAAGTTTTTCCATGCCTGCATGACTGACAAATTCCGCTTATCATCGACCGGTGACACGCCAAGCAGCACATCACGCCACGGCAGTCAACAACTCAAGTGGAACGAGCGGTATCTGAATGCCATCGCCATAAATGATTTTAGTGTTGACGATGCAAAAAAAAAAGAAAAGGAGAGACTGTTAAGACGAGCGAGTCTGAACAAAACTTCTGCAAACGCTGCCCGAATGATTCATTTCTACTAATCGCCAGAGCTCAATCTATAAAACGTGTTTATCTCCGTGGAAACTCTGGTGCTTTTATTCAATTCGCCATGACAACAAGATATAAACGGATGCCCGGCTCGGAGACATGTGCAAGACGTGGGTCATGTGCATAATCACCACCGGCACTCAAAGCAGCAGTGGAGGACCTGTAGCTGCAGAGGTAACAGAGACTAAAGGAGCCAACATCACAGGGGTGAAGAAGAAATGTAGGGACTCCGAGCGTGTTTACGTGCGCTAAAGTATCCTGATTACATTTAAGTTTTGGTGGATTGGGGTTAAGTTAGCTGTGCATGTAAACATCATATCCTGGTTATCCAAGTTATAAAGTTATAAGTTAAGTTATAAACAATCAATACAGTCTGTTTTATACTTTTATATACAGGAAAGAAAAGCAGTATTGTCCCTTTTCGTCCACAAAAGCCCGTCTCTATCACAGTGTCCTATAAAAGCACAATACACCCTTTCAAACAGCTCGGTACACTTCTACCATTTAAAAATACAATTATGTGTACCCCAACTGAAGCCCGGTGTTTGCGGTGGTGGACAACGTAGCGACAATGCGTGTCAGGCTGAATAATGCTTTTAAATGTGAGAAAACACACCTTGCGTCAGATTATTGGGTGCTGGAAGATTTCTAGTTTAATTTAGGACGACAAAGTACAAATGTGCTCCTGTCATAAATTATTTTACAGCCTCATGATGGACTCGCTGCAGTGCTGTGCCTTTATTTATCAAGTGAGTGTGAAAAGAGGAAGATCGGGGAGTAAGAGGAAGACATGCAGCCCCGTAGGGTGGGATGACAGGAAACCGCTGGGGATTTCTCTTATCAGCCTTCCTGAGTCTCATCTCCTCGACACACTGACACAGGCTCACAAACTGCCTCAGATAGCCCTCAGGGGGACATGAGGGACATGAGTTACGTGAGGCCTGTCCATCAAGAGTTTTGTATTTGAACAAGGAGCAGAGTGCAGAGACAAATTACACAGGGGAACGTGTACATTTGTGAATGAACAGGTTCAAATGTGAGAAAAGAAAAAGGAAAGTGAAAGTATTCACTCTGCTGCAAGAACAGAACAATAAAATATATCAACCGTCAAATGTATTCCAGGAGCTGTTAATATCTGCTGTCTAAATGTGTAATAACACAATCATAATAATCCGCATCAGAGCTCAAACTTGCGATGTTGTTTATGTCTGTCACCCACAACACACCACATCCTTGAACGTGTGACCACTTTGCCCATGGCGAGGCTACATAGCAAGGGCCTTGTTAGACAGAGGTTGCACAATGACATTCAGCCTTTCGAGGAGTGTTCAAGTGTCAATGGTATGGTGTCAGCAGAGCCCAGCCCACCGCTCTCGACTGCGCTGCACGTGATTCAGCACATTTAAACCACACCAACACGGTTAAAAAAAACAACAACAGTTTCACAGCATATACCAGCCACCTTCAGACCGAGGACGCAAAACTAACATTAGCATCAATTTTATATATTTGTGGTTGATAAAGTGTGGTTGTCACAAAACAATGAATGTGTATCCTAACAACCGGCCAAATGGGAGATTAGCATGAACACAGGAGGAAGCTGATCCCCAGTCAAGTTCATGTTCAGCCTTGTTCATGTGCCTGTTTCCTCACCAAGTCAATGCCATATATGAGTTTATTTAATAACATAGAGCTTCTTTATGAAGTGAATCCAAACAAACCGATAAGGAACAAGGTCATCTACAGTTGTATCTGTGTTACAGGCTCCTATAGTAGCCCTGACCTTTGGGTTCAAAAAGTCAAACCATCACATCCAACCAGCCTGCAGTCACTGTTACTACACACCAGGAAAATCGAGCATCCGGCGATTACACATTAATTTGTGAAGAAGAAAATATCCATCCTGACTCCTTCACCCTCACAAACCATCCTCACCCTCTCCATGTCATTGCAGCCACCATAATTATGATCCAGGGGGTTTAAACCAGCACAAAGAGGTGGTACAGTACAGTCAGGGTGGGGCGTTGACCCAAAGCAAAGCAGGCGGTGCACACGAAACCGATGTTACCGGCTTCAGTGTTAGCCTATAGTTAACTAACAACTGAGTGCTATAAAAGCAGTTTAAACGGATAGACCGTCCACAAAAAGGAGCAACAGCAGCCAGCCGAGAAACGTAACCTCACAGCTAATGTTAGTTAGCTAAGGAGTGCGGCATTTTTATTATTATTATTATTATTATTATCTCATTAACATTAGCTACCAACTTATTTTCCAGTCTTCCAGAGGTAGTACGTGGTTAATTGAGTCAGCTGTGGATAAAGACAGTGTGTGTTACATATGTGTGCGAGGCTTTGGCCTTGTCCACTGCTTCAAATTGAGCTGTCAAACCCAGGCGAGGCGTTGACAGCGGCGTCACAGGCTAGCTGTTAGCATTAGCCTGTTAGCTATTAATTGGTGTTTTAAAAAAAGTATATATTTTTCGCTTTGCAACCAATCTGTAAACGCTTATAACAGCGTGAAAAGCAAGCTGAGGGAAGGTTTAGCCACATATGTTGTTGTTTGGAGTGAGATGGTTTGCTAACTGATAACCATCTTAGCATGCTAGCTAAAGGTTCCTGTATTACATGATCACCGACCGAGCTCAGCAGTCAGCTAACGTCCAGATATAATGTTATCCTCGATGCTTACCTGCGCGATGGAAAGACACGACGTTTCCTCGGGTAGATCCAGTTGCACTCGATGTGTAAGACACAGATTCAGTGAGTATTTACAGACATGTTTCAAAGGGCAATCCTTCACGTTAACGATAACCGTCCCTGTCCCTCAGCGTGGTTGCTAACGTTACTGCTGTCTCCGCCCCTTTCCGGTTTGAAAAAAAAAAATCACACGAACCCTCCCCATCCTACTGTAAACATTACATTTAATCTGCACATTCACACCTTTTATACTCTAAACAAACCTATATCTGTATATTATTACAATTACCAATATTAGCAACAATTAATCAGCTTACAAATTTAGTATAGTAGTAGTAGTAATAGTAGTAATATACTTTATTTATCCCACAACGGGGAAATTCACTCGTAACAGCAGCAGAAAATGTGTAATATACACTATAGAAGTCAAATAAAAAAAAGGGCAAACACAACGAACAGACAGAAGAGTCCTTCAGCCTGTACAATACACAAAAAACGAACAGACAAACAACAGACAAGTGTACAGATGTGCAAAACGAGTACTAAAGGTAAAGTGGCCATGATATAAATAATATTGCACGTGGTAGTAATTGGAATGGAAATATAAATACAGATAAAAAAAATAATAAAATAAATATAAAAGCTATGGTGAGTAGTAGTGGTAATTTAAACAGAAACAGAAACTACGACATGATCAGGTGGTGCAGGTGTTGTAGAGTCTGACAGCAGGATGGATGAAAGACCTGCGGAACAACTTCTCCTTCTTACACCGTGGGTGTAACAGTCTGCAGCTGAAGGAGCTACTCAGGGACCCCGCAGTGTCATGTAGTTGTAAGCAATAAAAATACAGGCTCATGTGTGTGGCAAAACATGCGCAGCAGGTATGTACTGTACAGCAAGGTGACTGATATGAAATAGTGTAATAGCCTCTGTAAGATGGTTACTTCCTAAATTTAAAGGTAAGTGCGCTGCAAGTGAAAAGAGAGTCACCTGGTGATGAAAACACACAAGAGCAACATGCAGTAAACCCATCCCAAGCGCCATCTTATGTGCATTTTGGGAAACTAACCCTCAGAATTTGAATATCAAAATGTGTTTTATTAGATAAGTAAAATCATTTTAGGACAAGATATGTTTCAGTATTGGGATTGGTGTTTATCCCCTCTTCTATTCTTGTGTTTAAATATGTATTTTAAACTATTTTGAATTGTTTATTTGTACGTTGACAGAAGGAAAACACAGCAAAGTAACACACAGGGGAAAGATGCAAGAATATCAACCTTTGAAATAATAAACTCTTTTGTAATAATGTTGGTAAATATAAATTGATGACTTGTGAAAATATTGTCTTTTTAAGTCTTAAAATGTGAAAATCTAAAAACCTATAAAAGTATTTTTTATGAGATAATAAGTCAAATGTCAAAATGTTGCTGTTGGTGTTTTAAATCAGAATTATACCAAGAATACCGAGATAATAAGTAAATCATTTTTTTTTAACTTGTGATAGAATATATAGAATATAGATAGTATAGATATTAGATAATAAGTTGAAATGTTGACTTCCTAAAAAGTGAAAATGTGAAGGTAAAGATAATATGTCAGAATCTTTATTTTTTTAAGTCAGAATTTTAAGATGTTAGTCAAAACGCTGACTTATCATAAGTTTGATGCCTATTTTTTTTTTTTTTTTACTTTAAACATTTAAAAATTGACATCTTAATTTTAATTCTGTATCTCATATATTGACTTATTAACTATCCATATACCTGAAATGTGTATACAGTGTACAGTATATAAAACTTATTCTGTTATTTTTCTAGTATATCTTAGATTTGTTTTCTACTTTATTTTTTATTTATGAGTACTTTTCTACCTTGTGTACTGTGAGCTGCTGTAAAAAGTGAATTTCCCTGGTGTGGTCTATAAATTAAGTCTATCTTATCTCTTAAAAAATAACATCTGGACTTTTTGGTATTACATTATTGATCATTTATATATACACCTGTTTTTCCACATACATCTGTAGATAATAGTCTCGTGACCTGTCTATTCTTTACCTTTATTTGTTAAGCATTGTTGTCCTGGCTTTTATATGTATACCTGTTTAAGTGAACCAGTGAGTCAAATGTCTTGTACACACACCTGGCCATTAAAGCTCATTTTATTTCATAGTGGAAATATTTTATTTGACTTTTTTTTATATTTATTTATTTTGAAAAAATAAAGAGGACAACATGTGAGTAGATGCTCTTGCTATTTATAAATGAATATATTTTAATGTTATAAAAGCCTTGATTGCAATACTCGAGAAAAACCGAGTGGGGGCGCGAAAACTCCACAAAGATTGACAGAGAGCGTGCTTTTATTTTGAAAGTCACGCTGGATTGGCCGCGTGCTGCCGCTGAAGTCCTTCACTCGGCAGCCGCTGAGGTCAAGCAGAGGACCGGCTGAAGACACGGGGACCGGAGCCTGCGGAGGAAACACCAAAAAGTACCGGTGATATCTTCTACACTGTCAGCCTGTCACGGTAAGTTAAAAGCTAGTCAGCGATCTTGACGAGTTTATTTGTCAGACTGTTTAATTTAAGCTAAGAAATGCAGCTAACGCTGCTAGCCGTTATTAGCCTCATAAGTTAGCGTTTAGCCGCTCAGCCAGGCCAGTAACAGTTGACGGCTGTCACTTTATATCCATGTGCTAATATTATTAACCCAACACACTGATTCACAGCTGAGGTGCTGCTTTTATTCATGTCAGCGTCCTCTGAAACTTTTGAATGACACGTTTGATTTATTAGAAGATGTGTTGTTGGTGCTGTGCTAATGAATGAAAGCCATAACTTTGTGTTGTCAAGTAATACTAGAGTGCTTCACATAAGGCAAAGTAAAGCACTGAAGAGGAAAATAAGATACATTAAAGTAGAAGAGAGTGATATACATATATACAGAGTGACATATAATATAATATAGTAATATAGTATAGAGAATAGGTAAGAAATGTAGTCATAAGTTTACCAAAATTGAGGGAAAGGGTTTAACATTAGTGTCAGTGCACAAAAATAACGATTTACTGGATTGCAGGTGGTTCAATAATAATAATAATAATAATAATAATAATAATAATACATTTTATTTAAAAGAGCTAGATACTCAAAGACAAAAAAATATCAAAACATCGAACAACATTAGACTGAGCTAAACATTAAGGCTCTGGCACCTCTGGTTAATAAAAACACCCAGGAAAGGGCAAATTATTTCCCATATAATCTTCAGTCTTCTTATATTTGTCACTAATGTATCAATGTTTTGTTTTGTCTACACATTCCTGTGCAAGCTATCCCTCGAGACGTGATACAATATATGTGTTTACAAAATGCAAACTGGAGATTATTCAGCTTTTGACACCAAACTCTTTGAGAAAAATATTGAAGATTTTCTCAGGCATCAAATGGAATAATCGTCCATGTGATGAGGACACATGAGTGTTGTGCAAACTTAACTGGATGTTGCAAGTTGTCCCGTCAGGTGGATATCTGTGTGTTTAGACAAAGCAACACTTTGTTTGCATAAAGGTAGAGCCTCCAGCTTTCTTATGTACTCAAACAGCCTCATACCTTTGCTGGGTGTGCTGATAATCCTGAAGATCAGTGAATGTCTCGTATATTTAAGTGTCTGTGAGTTCTTTTATGATAGTTTTCATGGGAAACATATGTAATCAGCAAGTATTTTAACAAGATAGATAGATTAGACGAGCATTGCTACATGCACGTACTGTATGTCAGAGGGGATTTATATAATATCCTCATCATATCCCCTCCTGAGCCGCCAAGGTTAAATCCTTGCATGTCACTCACTCCTCAGCTCCAGCCAGATGGTGATGAAGACATGCGAGTTGCCAAGTCATGGATAGATCATCACAATGACACATGAGACCCTCACAAGCTCCCAGCTGTCTGTCAAGGCCGCTGCCCTGCGGATGGTCGACCTACCGCTGTCTGTGTACAGCTCCCTGGCACAGGTGAGGGTGTCTTATTGTTTTTATGTCTGCGTCATGAGAGGCGAGGTACGATTGTGCTCTTAGGTCGCTCCCACTTTTCTTAACTGAGCTGCAGACAGACACAGTACCAGAACAAAACTCCTGGGACTTTATATACTAGTATTTGTTTAAGTATTACTTTTAGTATTTTGTTTAATTTTTGGACTATTACAAAAACATTTGCATGATTTACATGCATCAAATTTTATTCCATTGAGCCATAACTGAGTGTTTTAGCTGATTTGTGTCAGTTGGCGCCGCAATGCAAAACATGAAATCAAAGCCAAAGTCTCACACAGTATCTAGACGTGTATCATAGCTGTAACTATCCAGTTAATTGTGAATGAAAGGATGTAAACACGAGTTTACACACCCTCACAAATCTTTGGCGATTAGTTTCAGTTTTTGGTCGTTAGGAGTAGAGAAAGTGTAACTCCTCACCGCTGTGGTCATCTGTTTAATTGCACACCTCACATGCATGCCGGTAAAACAGGACTTAAACTTGCAAGTTAATTTGAGTCTAATGCTGTTCTTTTTCTTTTTAACCAGTTTGGTCACATGTTGAGTTTCTTTTTTGTATCTTATGCTTTATTAACGACGACAGTGTGATCAGAAATGCATCTGCGTGTGGCAGAGCGAGTTCTTCTGAAGGTCAGATCTGATTGAATTTCCATTCACAGTGTTCCCTTTAAGCCGGTTAGGAGAACCTTCGGCTGCTTCTGTTTACACACATACAGTGCTTCTATACTTCCTGTTTGAGCAGTTCAGGTAAAGGCTTTATGTGATTGAACGATACTGACCAGCAGCTGAGTTTGTTGCTAATGAGAAGGTGTAAAGGCTTATACGGGCTAATTAAATGTACGTTCTAAAACAGAGTGCAAACATCTGAGACCGTTCTTTCCAAATGGAAACAGCTGATTAGTATTAGCATTAGTGATAAGTATAATAAATACTTGAATGTTTGTTGTTTATTTCTGTTTGCCTGTCTTGCCCTCCTGGATACTCACCAATATTTTCTCATGTTACAGTGTTTACGAGTCGAGCATGAGGAGCCTGTGTGGCCCGAGTCACGTAGCAGATCTAATATCGTCAAGTGTCTGGTAGTCTGACATGTGTAGCAGGATCAGAAACAGCACGGAAACACTGTAGGCCTGTAGCACCATTTAACTATTTGGCTTTCCAAAAAAAAAAAGTCAGTCGTCATGGTGTTTACGTAATCTTCAGTTGTTGGGAATGTGCAGCGGCGGTGTCTGTGTGGCTAATCTCCCTCGTCCTCCAGTGTTTCTATCTATAGACGGAGGCAGCGATGCACGCTATCTGAAATGGATTCCTTCAAATCGAACTGACAGGCTGCTAGCTGGTTCTCAGTCCAGTATACTTTGAGTTATGCAGCCTCACATTAGCTCTCGTCAGATTGAAAATCTATTCTTTTAAGTGTTTAGGTGTGCTTGAGTTGTTTCCCTCTGTTCTTTCTCAGGATCTAAATGAAAATTGGATCTGTGGGTACCCGTGAGACTCTTATAGACATGCCCACTTTATGCTAATCCAATGCAGTCCCTAAAACTATTTGAGTTGCATAGTTGAGTGTAAAGCCGAGACTCTCGTTGATTCAATGAGCCCAGTTGTATTCACGTGTAATTACGTTAGTCCCCATACTAGCCATTTCATTATAGTGAGACCAGAATGACCTGTTGTGACCTCTAGAATAATCACAGCCTCGTGAAACTGAAAAAGGAAGTCTGCAGGTTCTCAGTCGTCCAGGTCATCTTTCTTTGAGAAAAGTTAAATCTGAGGCAATGTTTGACATCTCATCCCTCATCCAGGAGGCTTCTCCAGCTCCGGGCCAGATGCGGGCAAACACTTTAACTTGAACCTCTTTCTCCCTCTACCTGTCCCCTCCAGGTGAGTGTCAGCACAGGCACTAAGAAGTTGGTGGCAGCCACCGCCTTCGGTGCCGTCTCGCTCCTCTTCCTTGCGCGCCGCTTCCAGAGGAGGAAGGGCAGGAAGAAGGCTCTCTCACCTCAGTGGGAGCAGGCTGGCTTCGAGTTTTTCCCCTCAGCAGAGAACGGTAAAACACCTCACGACCTCTGGTCTCCATGTAGTCTGACGATGATGTAATCAGACTGAACTGTTAGGCTGCTCCTGCATTACCTTGAACTGTAAACAGCGGGTTGCAGATACATGCTTTAACTCATTTAATCGTTTTTTAGGAAGATTTGCCTTGGATTAGAAATTAACAGAAATGTCGGATTAAGTGAGCAGTTTGCCAACACAATTAAATGTTTTTAACAAAACTGATTTAATAGATTGATGATTTTTTTTTTTTGACAGGAGAGTATATTTGCCTCTGTGTCTGTCTATGTGAACATCAGTTAATCTAACACGTGATAATGGATCATGATTATCTGATTTGGTAAACTTTTGCTAATGCTAGAATGCGGACCATGTGGAGATTACGTGTGAATTAAAGTATTAACATGTACAATACGGCAGGCGCATGCCAATAAATGATGAAAAGATCAAAGTGCTATGCGTCCCGCTGCCTCAATAACATTTTGAGATGTATCAGATGTTAAATTTGCAGCGCTTGTTTGTTGCTTTTTTCTCAAACGTTGGTTCCTGTACACTCTGATTTTGAGAAATCTGTGTAGGAGTTTGTAAAAAAAAAAAAAAAGAGAGCTGGAAACTATTTTTACAAACCAGCTCTCAGCTGCAGGTGCGCCGATAGTCAATCATTAAAACAAGATGGAAGCAATTCAAACAAGACGGCAACCACGACAAGATTCCCAGTAAAAGTTACTCATACTATGAATCGGCGTGGTTAACATGTGTAATCCTGCTACACGCTCATGCGGCGTGATCGCTGTATTCTGATCTTGTGTCTTAAACATTCTCTCTCATCTTTATTCACCCCAGATAACACCAGCCAAAACATCACTCTCTCCCTCAACTCCAAGAATGGCTCTGGTCTGGTTGTCACCACAGGAGACTACAGAAAACTGTCTGGGTCTCTGCTCAGCCTGGCATCGGTAAGACAAAGGCATACATTTAATGTCAGGGGCGTTATGATGATGGATATTTTATTTAAAATATTAAGAAAAACAGAAACGTAATGCAATAGGATAAAGAAGGATAATAGCTATATACCCATATAAAAAATTGGATCAAGACATATGCATCAATAATTAAACTGTTGAGATGGTGGAGTGCGCCAAATACACACGACACCAGCCACGCCCTCAAGTCATCCTTAATACTGCTCCCATCCGGTCGCAGATACAGGCACACCCATCTTTTAACAAAACGCCCCGGTATAAAGCCTCACATAAATCGGTGTATTTATGTGAGGCTTTATACAGACGGTGGCAACAAATTTCCTTGTAAGGACAATAAAATATCTACCCATTTCACCATAGCTTTTCTAAACTTGATGATTAAATGTCAGCAAACTCAATGTGAAAGCCTGCTTTGTGTTTCTGGTGAGTTGCTGCTTCCACTACTTGAAAATTATCTGTGTGTGTTCGTCTGCTGTGTCCTCGCAGGTCAAAAGCATGAACTCATCCAGCAGCAGCACCTGCGCAAATGAATCCTGTTGGGACCGAGCCGGCGAAGCTGATATCTGCAGCGTGGTCGACTTACCTGTCACCACACCCGAAAACCTGTATCTAATGGGTAAAGAAACATTCACACCTCACCGTGTTTGTTATAAAGTGAATGGACCGCCTAAGAAATGTGTGTTTTTGGTTTGCTGCTTGTAGGTATGGATTTATTTGAGGAGGCTCTAAGGCGGTGGGAGGAAGCGTTGACATTCAGGAGCAGGCAGGGCGAGGACGATGCCAGCTGTGCGTCCGTCAAAACTGGAGCTGGAGACGCCATCGCTGAACAGAGCATGGAGGTGAACACACAGAAACACGCTTAAAGAAAGTGGGTGTAATGCCTGCTTTAGTCAGGAGAGAAGTGAAGTGAGGTAGCCAGGCAGTGCTTCTATGTTTGGACACTATCTTTTCTTATAAAACGCCTCCTGGCAAGTTTAACTTGTAAATAAATAAATAAAATGTTTGGACAGCATGTACCTCAGCCTGGGACCAAAGAGTTGGTGTATCGATTCAAGCCCTGCCAGCATTTTCTGTACTCTTGTTTTGAGTACTCTCTCCTTTATACCAGAGGAAGTTACAGAGGGATAGACTGCCCACAAACACTGCACTACAGGTCACATACAGCACTGAATAACCAGCACAACCCACTGTTGTACTGTTACATTACTGAAATATTAGTAGTGTTAAAGATCTGTGAATAAAATGACAACAAATACTTAGAGTATTAGTTATTTTTTAAAGGCTGGTGCATCAACTAAAGCAGAGTCCATCGAGAATGGATATTTTTCTGATAAATGAGAAAAGATATGAGTGGATCATTTTCCAAACAATAAAGCAGTGATTGTGTCAAATGTTTTTAACCTTCCTCCCAGAGTACTCCAAACAGTCACACCAGAGTCTGGTCCATCTCTTCAAGTCCCTAAAGTACTTCAGACTACTGCGCCAAACCTTTGCCTGCTGCAGCAGAGGTCTTTGTTCTCATGGCTCCTTGAGCGGGCACCACCTCCTGTGACAAATGAACACATAAAATGTTTGGATGTAATTTAAATGGTAGCAAATTATGATAATAGACTACATAGTGTAATGCATGCTGTAAAGTAGTATTACAGACTCGAGTACTCAAAAGTACCCAATCCACACCCGCCGACCAGTGTCACAGAGTCTGGATTGTATAACAGTCATCTCATTGACTCTCTAACGAAGGAAGGGTTTTATATTAGTGCAGGTCAAATGATCACGCTCTGGCACCCAAACATGCGTCCAGTCCGCTGCTCGGCCTTGTGTAATCCCCCTGTAATCCCAGTCCTTCAGCTGGCACTTTTTCAAACTCTAAAGGTCATTTCACTTGAATTATAGAGGTACGAATGTTTTTGTGTCCAGGACGTCATCAGCGCAGAGTTCATCCACAGGCTGAAGTCTCTGCTGCAAAGAGCTTACAGCCTCCAGGAGGAGTTCGAGGGAGTGTTGTGCATGTCAGACCCCTCGTCCCACAGCAACAGCCAGGGTGAGTCACTCAGTAAACACATCGTGTAAATGTGTGTACACCAGTATAACACAGCATTATTCATGTTAGAATTATTCCCCGTCACAGATAAAGTGGCTGACCTTTTGGCCAGAGAGGAGCTGGACGACGCCTGTTTGAGGGACAGCATCAGCATCGCCTCCACTGACTCGTTTGTGTCCGCTGCTGAGGTAAGAGAGGCGCTCACCATCGTGCTGGAAACAACACAGGCCCGCGTACGCTCTCCTAAGATACAGAACAAACGTTTGGCAGACGTGATTTTTCACATCAAATCTACAACCAGGTCACAGCAGGAGTTTGATTCAAACAGCTTTGATCTGCAAGTGGTGGAGTTCACCACCCGGTGTTTACCAGTGCTTATCTGCTTTACTCATTAAGTCAGTGCTGCCGGTGCACTTGACCCACAAAGAACACAAATAAACTTGGTTGTTGAAGTTCCTTGAAATATTCAGATAAAAGCATTTACCCCCCACCACCACCACCTTCGGATAGCTAAAGGTGCTGTTTGTCTCTACCAGGATTGAGCATCGCTTGATGTTAATAGCTGTTAGACTATTTAGATTTCTTGGGCACTACAACTACAGTTAAATAACTTATTTTTGAATTCATAAAAGCTTTTTAAATGGAGGTAGTCTGTTCCAACCTGCACAGACTAGGACTCAAACTAGGTCACTCATTCTGAGTCAGTCACTATAAATAGACCTTCAGCATTCTTCAGGATACGACATACAGCTCGCCGCTGCTCTGCAGCGGGTGTCACTATAGCTTTCACACACCACAACAGCACGGAGCGGTTCTTATATCTTATACAGTACAGTTTAAACAAATATTGATCGCCAATGTTCAGCAATGTTCAGCTTTTTTTCTTGTTTCTGTTGTCTTAAACATTATGTCAGTCTCTGTATTAGAGACCATGTGTTGAGCGTCTGATTGGTGCTGCAGCAAGATGTTGGGCTGAACATGCTTGTTCAGTTCATAAAGAATTTATACGATTAGGGATGGGAATTGAGAACTGGCTTCCAGTATCGTGTGCATCATCATTCTACCTTGTTGTGTCTCTGTTTCAGCTGTCAGAGCACAGAGAGCTGAGGAGCGTCTTGGCTCTGGGTCATCACCCGTTCTACGAGGAGGCGCTGCAGATGGCCGAGGACGGCAAGATCTCATGCAGGGTGCTGCGGTAATTACACTTAATTAGTGTAACACACATGAAATACAGAGATCTCACATTACTGAAACAAGCTGTGTGGAGTTCCTTCACAACACATTATATGTTGCCAGGAAGGATTTTTAATTTTCATAGCCTGACAACATTTTAATCTGATCTTCATCGTCAGGACTGAGATGCTGGAGTGTTTTGGGGACGTAGATTTTCTGGCCAAGTTACACTGTGTGCGGCAGGCATGTCAGGTACAGTATAACCTTTATGGATTTAAATACATCGGAGAAATAACTGGATTGAATACATCAGAAAACATTTTAAAAGTTGGAAACTATTCAGGTGGAAATGCAGGAATAAGATCTTAAGTTCAGTAGATTTTGCGACCCTACTGAAGAAAATACACGTTAATGTCACAGTGGGAACCATTTAACTCATTACTGTTCCTGTATTTTAAAAGTAAAGTCATATTTTTGTTCTCCAGCTCATTTTGTGCGAGAGAACGACCAGGATGTTTCTGGCCGACACAGGAAAGAAAATCCTGTCTTCCATTATTGTCAAAGCACAGAAGGTAAGACTGAAGCCACAACTGCTGAATAATAAGCTTCAATGAGTGCTTCCCTTCTCAACATTTTATTTTTATTTTTTTTATAGAGCCCAAAGAGATTCGAGGAAGAGTTTGAGGAGATGATTTCCTTCCTGGAGCACACCGAGCACTGGGAAAACACGGAGGTGGAGCTGGCAACACGAGGGGTAAAGCTAATTAAACATCTTTATTATGCGTCTGTCTTCCTCCTGTCTCTTCTGCATTTTTTAAAAATGCAACTTGTACTCGCCTTCACCAGGTGAAGCACTTGAACTTCTATGACATTGTGCTGGATTTCATCCTGATGGACTCATTTGAGGACCTGGAGAATCCACCGATCTCCATCCAGAACGTGATCAACAACCGCTGGCTCAACAGCTCCTTCAAGGAGACGGTGAGGAAACACTTAACGCTATCATTTCACCTAATTTAGTTCATTTAGCTGTTTAGAGAGGATCAGTTTTTCATGGATGATTAATCTGGATTTATTTCACAGGCGGTGGCATCTAGCTGTTGGTCAGTGATGAAGCAGAAGAGACAACACATGAAGGTACAACCGCTTCAAAATGTTTCTGATCAACTGCAACAGGATGAAATCGGATAACTGCCATGGCAGTGTCCTTATTTTGTTGTCTGACAACCTGAAACTCACCCAAAAATATTTTGTAGGGCCACCTTATGCAGTCATTACAGCTCTAAGTCTCTTGGTATGTTTCTATAAGCTTGGTACATCTAGCCACTGGCATTTTTCTTTTAAGACTCCTTCAAATTGGAGCTGAAGTTCACCTTCCAGCAGGACATTAGAGCTGTAACTGCTTTTGTAACTACCATACGTGTATTAGTTGTTTCCGTCTGTAACCTCTGCTGTGTCTTCCAGGTGTCCGACGGCTTCATCGCCCACTTCTACTCTGTGTGTGAACAGATCAGCCCTGTTCTGGCCTGGGGCTTCCTCGGGCCCAAGAGCTCCCTGCAAGACTTCTGCTGCTTCTTCAAGGTCAGTCTCGACACCATAAATATAACGTGATATTGACAAGATAACTGCCAGAACCCTCTTCTAAATAGTCTTTACTTCTGTTGGTGTGGAGTGTTTCTACTTTCTACTGCTGTCTGTGTGAAGTACCTGTCTTAAAACTGTTCCCAGGATCAGGTCCTGCACTTCCTAAAGGACATCTTTGACCTGGACAAAGTGCGTTACTCCTCTGTGGAGAGTCTAGCCGAGGACATGCTCCACCTGCTGCACCGCCGCTCTGAACTGTTGCTGGCCTACCTGGGAGCGGACTCCCTGCGGCACGTCAACAGCTGCAATCCTCCACCGGTACAGCTCGTACCGAGCGCCCTGCTGGAGGCGCGAGTGCAGTGAGACACGAGTGGAAAAACCTTTTATTTTAGGGGTGAGTTCAGGCGCCGTCGGACCAAAGAAAACCCTGTAGGTAGGTCTGAAGTAACTTTCACCCATCACATGGGGGGCAAAACTGGTTAAACGAAACGCTCACCCGAGAATGTTAAACACCATCTCACGTCACGCCTCGTGCTCTCATCGCTGTGTATCCGAGGATCTATCGACTGTACCAGCTGTCTGCCTTCACACTTGATCATCCCCTCTCCACTGTGCCATGACGCTGCACGTTAGTTTTAAAACGTCATAGCAATAATATTTGTAATTTAAACTTAGTCGATATTCCACTGTGTAAATTAATGCATATTTATTGCTGTTAAGAGCAATTTGTGTGAAGAAAAAAGTGTATTTTAAAGCATTTATTTTACTATACAGCTAACTGATGCAGGGTTCAAACCGTGCAGTAGTATGAATACCAATGTTGTGCAATAGAGATTAGACGCATTTCCACTTCCTGTTGAACATCAGCAATGCAAAACTATTGATGTGTTTCTGTTACGAGCATGTCGCCCAGAGAAATACGCAATATTTAAGTAAAGCCCAGCACATGCAGCCTGGAGGCTCTTAATCCCAGCATCAGCCGCGGGAAATAAAAGATTACACGTCGCTGTCGAGTAATCCTGCGGCTGTTAACTCGTGCCAGTCATGACGGGCAAACGCGCAAGAAGCCTTACTCTGAACGCACATACTCAAGCCTTGTTGTTGCTCCTCGTTGGATGTCAGTCTGAAAAATACTGTAATATGCATTAGTCTACTCTGCTGATCAGCCACTGCCGTGTACAGAACATGCACAACGTTAAAGCTTAGAGCAGTGGAGACGCTGCAGGAGTTCATCCAAACATACTGTAACGTGTTTTAGGAACGATTGATGGAGGTCAAGTTCACATTTTTCCACGTCATGCACATGTATACCATGAAATCTTTCATTTCACTGTAAGTGATGGAACTAAATCCTCAGTCCTCTCTTTGTTAAGGTCCACTCTGAGGCTACGACTGAGTGGATCCGGGTTCATAAATGTGGATATTGTGCTTTAACACAGCTTAAAAAAGGTCCAGTGTGTAGAATTTAGTTTCATCTAGTGGTGTAATCACTGCATTGCAATCTCCTCACATCACCCTCAACTTCCTAGCGTAAGAGAGAAACACTTGAAAAGCTCTGACGAGAGTCAGTGTTCAGTTTGTCTGTTCTGGGTTACTGTAGAAACACGGTGAAAGAGGCCCAAAGCTTACACACACTGCACCTTTTTTAAGGCTGTAAACGGAGCAGGTTTGGATTTTGGTCTGACAAAACAAGACCGTTTAAACGCGTCACAGTGGCCTCTAGTTACTTTATTAACTGAACTGTAACTTAAACCTCATTAAATGTTTTTTTTTCTCTTGAGGGTTTTGTTCTGTCACGTACGCTGGAGTCACATTAGGACCGGATCTTTTCAGGGCGGTTAGAAAATGAGAGGAAATGATTTAAATGTACACATGCATAGGTGTATTGTTTTAAGACATGTTTGGGGAGGGGGACGTATGTTTTACATTTGTGAGTTCACCTTGTGTAAATCAAAATAAAGACTTGAAAACGTGTCTGACGGCCTCCCGTTTGTTTTAGTAAGACTCCAGTGAATTAGTCCAGTTTATTTGTTACAACTTTATTAATGAACATGGCAACATTTCAAAAGTCAGAACAGTCGATTCAAAAAACAACAGAAACAATAAATTTGATAATGTACACAGCACATGAAACCTTTTTTTTTTTTTACCTCTAAGGCATGCTCTCCTTGTTTTGTCTTCTACACCCCCACGAACTCTGTGTTGAAACACTGAGCATCTCACATGTACAGAGTGAACAGCCTCAAAACAAACAATACGTGACAATTTAAAAACTAGAGAAAAGTGATTTTTTTTTTTAAACTGATAACCCCAAAATTTACTGCCAATGAAAAGTGCATATGTAATTGAAATTAAGTTAGTTCCTGTCCTCATCCAACTTTCTAAAGCACATTCCTACAGACACTACAGATTACTGATGAAACCACACAACTCTAAATACACTATGGCATCATGGTTATTAAAAAAAAGACAGTCTATCCGAGCTGTAAAACATGTATCTGACCAACACTTCAATCACAGAATTTCAATTTCAATGCGTTGCTGTTTTTGTTTTTTTACCTTATCACTGGAGCTCTTGAACGGTCTACGTTCATCAGTGGGATTGACTCAAAGGATTCCTCCTTTTGGGGACAAACTACGACACGGCCTGATTCTATGACCTAAGCTTGCAGCGTCCTCCAACACTGTGAGCGAGAAGTGAAGGCAGCAGCGTTTCAATAGGAGATTTGCACTGCACTTGAGGGCAGATTCACACCACGACAGAGAAATATAAAAAAAATATCATGTATTTCACCGTTTTTTTTGACCTAGCGATTCAGCACATTGCTAACTTCTGACAACAGGTTTGCATGGCATGCAGTTTAATGTAACCAGTGTCAAAGTCTAAAAGCATCGATATACAGTCACTGTCAGACTTACCGGGATGCAAAGAAAAAATAAGGCTATTATCAAATTATTAAAAGCACATACGACAATGACATTTCCTCAGTGAGCCTATGCAACAACTTTGTTCTGGGTAAAGTCAAACTTCATGTGACAAGTCATACAGCTCATAATCATGCAGTTCATTCATGAAAGATCTTTAAAAAAAGTCTGTTCATACTCAAGAGATCCTGGACATTTCTTTTACGACTAGGCATGAATGCATTGAGGCATGTTAAAGACACAGGTAAGCATTTGTTTGCATGTAAATATATTGGTCATGTCACTGGACAAAAACACTTCCTTAGGTTTCGCTTACCTGTGTTATTGCAGCAGAACCTAAGGTGCAAGGTCTGGGACGACACTGCAAAGATCAAATATATTGCACTGTTTGCCATCAGTGAACAGTCAAAAGATCGTTTCGTTCTTTTCTTTGCAAGTCTTAAAAAAAAAATTAACAGCCTTTCAACAACAGTGCTCATTCAGAAAAAATGTCATAAATCAACACTGAACTAGTCAGAAGCACTTCCACTACTAGCATTCCACATGCTCATATAGGACATTAAAGTGATAACAGCAGAAACCTAAGCATGCTATGCTGGATTTATGCAGTAGGAGTTTGTTTTCTAAGCAATTTGTTTGCAATTAAATGGCATTTTTGTTTTTAAAAAAACATAACAGTCTCAACTAGGCAATGGCACTTTAGCAGGTCAGGAATTCAAAAACGCAAAAAACCACATGGACATCCTTAAAACAGTTCCTACCGACAGTGTAACAGAATGCTGACATTCAAACCCTCAGTTCAGAAAATCCAACTACCTACACAAACAAGCTACGTAAGAGAGAATTCAACATACTGTGAAGAGTCTGAATGTTGTCACACGTCTCAGAAACATGTCTAAAGTACTATTCCTCTCCTCAGAACATTTCATACTTACCCAGAGACATGGGGAAAATGGCAATGTTTGACAAAAATACTACATCGATTGCAGTTTATAAAGCATCAAAAATATAAGAGGCGGGTATCTCTCAAAAGTCAGTCACAGTTTTTTTGTACTTACAGTATAGGAGAGCTCAACTGATGGATGAAGACTGCTTAGCCACCCCCGGCCCTACAACATCTATGTTCTTATATTGGATAAACAACTAACAGAATGGGCACAGCAATTGTTTGCAATGTTTTTATATTAAAAAAACATTTTTAAAAAAAAAACAACAAATTTATACATGTGAGTTAGTTCGCAATTTCAAAACGGGCAAGACAAACGTTTCAATGCATTTTTCGATAACAGTGGCAAATTTACCTGACTGTCCTGGAAAAAGAACAGCACAAAAAATATATAATATATATGTATATATAACACTAAAAATATGCAACATTTTCTTGTAACCACGTTTTCTGGGGAACAGGTTAAGAGAAATACTTGCTTACCGCTTTTCTAAACTTGCCTGTGGAGGAAGTGTCTATCAAGGATAAATACAGTGCATACTACCTCAACAATGTCAGCAAAAATTCTTTTTTTTTTTAAAAAGGCGCCACAGCAACGCAGTTAATGCATGAGAGTACATGGATAACCTGTCGACTTACTTATGACAAACATCCGTCTACGGCTAAAGTCAGAGCAATGTCATGAAACAGAGGTGTGGTAAAAAAATAAACGTCCATCAACAAGGATGTTTGTTGGTCTGAACCACTCAGGATCAATGCACGCACATAATGTATCTAAGAGCCTTATAGACAGTTGGAGAGAGACAGGACAGCAAAACTTTGAGTCAACCTTTTTTGGACAATTAAACCCCCCCCACACACGGCCTGCAGTTATTTTTTTTTTAACTGTTTTTTTTTAACCCCCATAAAAAACAAAAAAACATACAGAAATCCATCAACCCTTTTGGTTTTAAAACCACCCCAACTTACCAACACAGGAGGTTTCAGTTTGTTTTATTGCAAAAACACAACAGGCAATAGCATTTTTTAAAACTGAGATGATTTACATGGTAATGTCTACAGTTTAATAAACATGAGTTCTAACCACATTTAATGTAGATACAGGGGCTGGAATGACCATATGTATAATTACCTCACTAAAAACAAAGCATTTACAAGAAAAAGAAAAACACAAAAAAAAAAAAAAAAAAGAAAGAGGACGTGTTCGCCGGGTAATCTGCCATCTATGTGAAACACTTTCAAACCAAGGAAATTTAAGATCTTCATCAAGGCGTCTGCATCCAAACATTTAACAAAGGATTTTGTTTCGACAATGTAGCATTTACTTTATGTCCACTTCACATTACTGGCCCTGTGCAAAAAAATACATAGAAGATACATTGCATGTTAACAGCGGAAACAGTAGACTCAGCTTCCCAAAATAAAAAAAAAAAAGTTATAACCCTGTGTAGGGAGGAAATGGTTTTGGTTAAAGTTTGTGAAGCTGCTGCGGTCACTGGAACCCTGTAAACCTGAGGAACCAAGCGGGGTTACGGCACAAAACATTTGAGTATTCAGTGGATGTGGAGGGCAGATTCTTATCAGGGGTGTACCTGAGGGGCTTGTGGCGCTGCACCCATCGTCTGAGGGTTGGCTGTGCCGTAGTAAGCGGCCTGCTGACGGTAGTACTCCGCCCAGGCAGCGCTGTAGTCTGGCTGGCCTCCAGGCTGAGTGGCTGTAGCTGCTGTTGCGGTGGCCTGAGGGGCCGCTTGACCTTAAAACGAGAGAGAACATCGAGGTTACTGGAGTCCTCTTGTGTAGAGTTGTTTACTGCGGTGTGGATAATTAACCAGCGAGTTAAAAGCAGCCTCTCTTTTTCTGTGCAAGTAAAAAACCTTCAAGTAGCTTCGCGTACAACATACTGAGAGTTTTAAGAGCTGCTTATTTATTTGTAAGAAGGTGAACGAACCCAGCACCACTTTCTCTGGATGGCAAGTCAGAGACCTTCTGCCTTTCTGTTGGGCGGCTGGGAGAGCAGCCACTCTACTACAGGAGGGCTGCTAGGGAGCACAGCCGCCCTCGACATTCAAAAACATTCACGAGTTACAGCAGAAAGCTGACTCACTAACACTGTGTGTTATCTGTTTTCTCTGGATGTTATTTATCAGAGAGGCAGCGCTGTGAAAAATAACGTGATGCGTGGTGTATTATTAATGTTCAATGAATCAAGGCGCGGCCTTGGCATGAAGTCTGGTTTCAGGAGTACCAACCTTGTTTCTTGTAATACTCCTCCCAGGCTTTCGTGTAGTCCTGAGGTTGTTGATTCTGTTGACCTGCAAGAAGAAGATGACGGGAAAAATGTGTCAAAGCGTCCCGAGTGCTGAGTGAAATCACAAATTCACAACATTGATCCTGTGTTGCGTCGTTTTAACTTTACATACATTCAAGTAGCAGTAACACATTCAAAGGCACGTGGCAAAAACTCTGCCATCAGTGTTGATAAAACCCTACGATAGTCTAGACAATAAGCTACTCTAAGCTCATGAAAGGTGGTTTCTGTGTCGACAGCTCAGTCCTGTAGATAGTCAAAAGTGTTTCAGTCTAAACAGCACAGGCGTCAAATGTCAAACCAAGTGGAGGCACACTGAAAACGCCCCACAGCAGGCCAGCAGTACTGACAAATACCCAGACCTGAAAAAGAAGCCGATTGAATGCCCAGTGTCTGTTTAGACTGTCTTGTGTTAATAGGTGTACACTGAAGCTACGTTCGTATACCCATTTTCTTGTAATATTCCTCCCAGGCCTTGGAGTAATCTGCCTGTCCACTCTGACCTGCAGCCTGTGGGTCACCTGTTAAAAAAACACGGTACTTGTAATTAGTGAAGCATTCTCAGCAGTTTGTCCTGCCTACCCACCTGCCTGGGTCGAGCTGTCAGCCTAGGGATGGTGGAAGAAAACTATCCTGTCCCTGGGGTTATATAAAAAAAAAAAGAAAGGTGCTCTGCAAAAGCAAAGTCGTTTTTAAAAAAAAAAAAAGGTGAAACCAAACCAACTTGTCTCCTGTTAGCGACATCAGGAAGACATGAGCATGGGACGCTACCAAAGTAAAGCTACGTAACTACTCTGCTCTACACTCGTCTAAGCTGTTTCGGCTTCTTCTAGAAGCACAGACGCTCTTGCTAAGTGAAAAACGCCGTAGTTACCTTGGCCGTTGGTTTGAGTCGTGCCAGGAGCTCCGCTTGTCGGGGTCATGGGCGCCTGTGGCTGCTGGCTGTACTGAGCATAGTAGGCTGCCCACGCTGCTGCGTTGGCATCGGCTGCTGCTTTATCTGGACACAAAGAGGTTTTGTTACCAAACAAAGGCCAACATGGAGGCTATAAACATGCCGTTATACGTAGCTGTCTTTATATAATATGATGTGGGTTGCTGACAGGTACTCACTTGGATCAGGTTGCCCCTGTTGCCAGTGTGGGTAGCCGTTGCCCCATCCCTGAGGCTGGTAAGGCGCAGGTGGACCGCTGGTGAAAGACAATAACTATCAGCTTGTCTGCTTTTTAATCACAAAGAGTTTAAATGTGTGGTCAGAACACTGTTCTGTACTTACTGCGGTCCTGGAGGTCCCTGGTTGTATGGTCCAGGATTGTATGGACCCATGGGAGCCCCAGGGGGTCCTGGTGGTCCAGGAGGACCATGTGGGCCTGGACCTCCGTGTGGACCAGGGGGGCCGTGTGGGCCGCCCATTGGAGTGACTGGTCCCTGAAAACACAACACACGGCCCTGTTAGTACACAAGCTTCTAAAGAGACAGATGTCTCCGTATGACCTCGAACAAACCGAGTGTCTCACCCCGATCTTCTCCTCCACCAGCTGCCTGGCGTAGTCGATCTGTTGAGGGGAGCCGCGAACCGTGAACATCTTGATGTTGGGGTCGGCGTTGGGTGGAGGATTCCTCTGTAGCTCGATCCTGGCTCCAGACTGCTGGCTGATGCCCTTGATTGTCTCACCGCCTGAAGAGTTGA
The DNA here is from genome assembly GCA_036365135.1 of Miichthys miiuy. Taxonomy (NCBI): domain Eukaryota; kingdom Metazoa; phylum Chordata; class Actinopteri; family Sciaenidae; genus Miichthys; species Miichthys miiuy. The sequence goes on along the minus strand of CM071617.1, from coordinate 7,030,391 downwards.
GAAACAAACAAAACAAATGTAGTAAAACCAAACGTACCACTTCCACGCAGATTTAAGCCTTTAATGGCGTCTCTGTAGCTCCGTTCTTACCTTTCCCAATGATGAGGCCGGTCTTCATGGTTGGCACAGTGAAGGTAAACTCCTGCAGGCCACCAGGGGGGCCCATGTTCCAGTTTCCCTGCCCACGACCACGGCCTCTGCCACCACCGTGTCCTGGAGGCCCCCAGCCTGGACGCTCCTCAGCAGATCGGATATAATCTCTGCTGCATGCTGAGCCTGGTCAGGCGGGCCCATGATCTGTGCTATCCTGTCTGGTGTGCTGCCATCATCTGGAAGGAGAACATGTGGTGTTTAGAGACTACTGAAACATTCTGGGACTGAACTTATAAGTACCATTGTCATCGGCTCTAAACGAGCATGTTGCTCCAAAGTCTTTGTACGTGTTCAGGTCTCAGATAAATTAGGGTTAGGGTTATACATCAGCTGTTCTCAGCGTGGTGCATGAGTTTTCATCACGGACCGTACACATTTTTAACTGCGTCCAAATGACTTTGTTCTGGGCCATGGTTGCTTCTCGTTTCATAAACAAGCAGCCTTAATGACTCACCTGGTTTAAACTGAATCCTGACTCCTGTGTCGTTCTGTATTTTCTTGATCATCTCTCCGTTTCTGCCAATCACAATTCCTACTGCAAACCGGGGGACGGGAACCTAAATGATGGAAGATAAAAACCACAGTTAATCATCAGATACTTGCAGATGAGTCCTGATAAGATGAAACAACTTATTACGAATACTTACATCCAAACTGTCGCCGCCTCCTCCTCCTCCGCCTCCCCCAACTCGTGAGCCATACTCGCCCCTCTGCTCCCTGAAGCCCTGATCTCTGATCAGCTCCATAACCATCTCTTTGGCTTGCTGAGGAGAAAAGAGAGTACATCTAATTACAGCACTACTCCACGGGTCTCCATGGAGATAAACAATGAGGCATGTAAAAAGAAAGCAGAACTAGCTGCTGAGGACCCACCTGGACTTTAAAGGGCTCTCCTGAAATGCGGAGTGGCTTGTCTGCACCTGTGTTTTGGGGTCCGTCTTGGATCATGACCATCTTCACTCCGGCTCTTTCCTGCAGGTTAAGAGAAGCAGAAACACGCCATCAGTGTGTGCCCCCTGTAATCACTAGGTCGCCCTGCTGCTCAAAGAGTGACTAGACACTAACCTGAAGGCTTTTGATGGTTTCACCTCCCTTCCCAATGACAAGTCCGGCTTTAGAGGCAGGGACCATAATCTCCTGGACAGTCATTCCCGGGCCGTCGTTGTGGTTAAACGCTGGAGCTGGACGCCCCTTCTCTACAATCTCTGTTAGTAGCCTCTTTGCAGTCCTGGCGGGAGGAAAAATTACCGTTAAAACACACAGCCAGAAGCCCAAACTCCGTTCACAACAGACGTCCATCAAACGTCCGATGTGATGAAGATGTGTCAATATGTGCTTTTGCTCACTTACAAAAGGCATCAATCTGTCATTGTCTCACCATGCCTCAACTAGGGATGTGGTGATTAATACATTTCACCATTAACTGTGGGCTAAAGCGTTCAGCTAATCTGAATGCTGCTTACAAATATTTCACAAAATAAACACATGAGATTTTCACTGCAGAGGGACATAAAAAAACAGAAACTTACTGGATGGACTCTGGTGGTCCTGTTAATGTCACTGACCTATCTGGCATTCCTCCACTGTCTAAAACACAGAGAAAGAGCAGTTAATGCAAACCATACAACAATTACCAAAACTATACACACACACACACGATATCAACAACAGATCTTACCAGGTGCAATCTGTATTTTACATCCAGATTCCTGCTGCAGACGTGATATTTGTTCACCGCCTCTTCCGATAACTAGAAGGGAGAAGATGAAGTGTTACGTCCAAATGTTCGATAACGACACCAAACTGAGACTTTTAGTGTTTGGATGAAAACTTACTGAATCCAACCATTCCATCTGGCACCTTGAATTCCTCTGATATTGACCTGATAATACAAAAAAAAAAAAAAGCACATCAAGGTGAGCTTTGTAATAAATGACCCAATGTGAAAGACTAAACATTTTAATTTAAACTTAAGCATTTACCTTGGAGGGCCACCCATTCCTCCCATCGCTGAAAAGGCTGGAAGAAAACACAGAACGATACATTAGGGGGGCGTGATGTTTGTGATGTTTCGACTACTCTAGGTTGGTAAGCATTAAAAACAACAGCCACATATTCACTTACCATCATTTGTAGCCACTTTCTTTGTCTCCGGTTGGTCTGTGACAACAGACATAATAACCAGCATAAGTATCTCTCATTATACCGACTAAAAACATTACTAACAGGGTTCTTCAATCTGAAGATGACTACATACAACATGACCTGAAAGGCAAAGAAACCTACATAGCTGCCACACACACACACAGCTGAAATATTGTCAGATACACTTTAAAAAATTAAAGTGTCTGAATGTAGCGATGTTTGGTTTTTAAGTTATAACTGCCCAATAGATGTGTTTATGTGCCTTCTGGAGGCTGAAGTTTGTGTTGATGTGCAACTGTACTGCATTTCACATCTGTGTGTCCACTCTGTTCAAAACAACCAGGGCAGTCCTAAATACAAGGCACTTTTTAGTAGTGCATAACACAGTTCAACAGTGCCACGGGCTACAGCAACTCATCTCTAAATGGAGAATTTATTGCTGTGATAGTCTTTAGGTGCACCTAATAACCTGGAAACACATACATACAGTGAAACATGTACCTCACACTCACACTGTGCAGACAGTACCAACAATCCCCCATTTACCCACACCTAAATCATGGGATAACATGTTTGCTCCCCAAATACTAACACACATTTTCATTGTCAGACACTGATTTGAAACAGCTGTGAGGACAGACAGTGCAATATTAGGCTCCATATACTCCAAACACATGCAATAACTAACAGTCTGCATAGGCTATAATTGGATTAACATGAAAATCAACTACTCATGTGGTTAGTAGTCATGTACAAGAGGTTAAGACTGATTGGAGACATGAAGACAATCTTTCTGTAGATTTAATTTAGTTGAGTTAAGTACATTTCTAGGCAAAAATACAACTTAGTAGCTGCTAGAAAACACACAGGCAAGCATTAACTATTAAGACTTGCATTGAATCGATTTGAGTCACTGACCGATATTCAGGTTAGGCATGGGAAAATACCCACCAGCGTCCTCCAGGGGCCTTTTCTGGCCTCCGTAGCCAAATTCATTTGTTGGAGGTGCCGCAACGCCATCACCACCGATTTTTGCTGCGATCTGAAACACAAATTAAAAAAAAACAAAAACAACAAATTAGATTTTTTTTTTTTTACCGTGTTGAATGTTTTTGCAGTGTTTGCACCAGGCACGCTTTGGATGAGGCCTAACACTTCTTCTGCTCCCGGAAATCCGGACCAACAAAGGAAGACAAATACTTACACTTTAGCTACACGATTAATCATTTTAAAAGCACACATGACTAATGTTTGATGGTAACTGATGTATTTAACGGATTAAATCCACACAGCCAGCTAGGATCGCGTCTGTTTTCACATCTGGTTTCGCTTTTGTCGTGTCGTGGCGTAGCGTTAACGAGCTAACTGCTAGTCATCTTAGCTTAGCCCGCCGTACATTACGACAGAAAGTCGCCAAAACTCGCTTTAATTTGACTCCGGACGTTATTTTATTTCGCTCTAAATAAACTAGTGGCTTTCTTACCTGTCGTGCTCGCTGTAGAGCGTCTTTAAAAGCGTCGTTCATGCCGCCGCCGGCGTTAGAGGACGGGGGAGCCACGCTGCTGTAGTCAGCCATATCTGCTGCTCTTCTCCTCTGCGGCGCGACAAGATGGCGGGTTACATTCACAGGATGTGGACGGAGGATCTCGCGGGCAGGCGTTATCTCGCGATAACAAAACACATTGTAGTCTATCTGTCGTCACATCGTTCCATATTTGTAGTCTTTTAGGATAGATAGATAGATAGATAGATAGATAGATAGATAGATAGATAGATAGATAGATAGATAGATAGATAGATAGATAGATAGATAGATAGATAGATAGATAGATAGATAGATAGATAGATAGATAGATAGATAGATAGATACTTTATTGCTCCCGTAGCAGCATGTAAACATACATTAAAAATTAACCTATAAGATAATCCTGAGTTTAAATTAAAAGAAAACTATATAAAAATTTAAAAAGAAAGAAAGAAAATTTTTAATAGCATTAATAGGAAATAGAACTACAAATTGAGATTTAAAAAAATAATAATAATAAAATAAATTAGGCTGCAGACGATGAATGAAAGTCACAGCATTTAGCAGAGGAGCGCAAACTGAGTCCAGAATGAATGATAAAATGTCCATAAAACGGTGTACCTGAGTGCGAAATTGTCAGTTTTTGTATTGTTCCTGCCATGATTGAGAGCTGTTGTACAGTCTTAAGGCCAAAAGAGCTCCTGAGTCCGTCTGTGAGAAACACATTCACATGTTCACCCTCTGCCTGGTGAATATGTTGGTGGACAGAGAATGGAGAGCAGTTTAATACACCCCATTAGTTTCCATCCCAAATAAAAGTGCTGCATTTGTAATATAACTAGTGCAGCAAAATGAACATAAAAACAAAAGTAAGATATATTATTGGATATAATTAGACACATTCACAGTTTAGTATCTTGCCCAAGGACACTCCAACATGCATACTGAAGGAGTTGGGGATCGATCGGATCTACTGATTAGTGGATGACCCTTTAAAATGTAATAACTGCCTTCATTTGTTTAAACAAATACTTGCACATATTATGTAAGACACATTTTGTTCACCTCATTACAAAGAAACAGAAAAAGTCCTGATACTTTAATGATAAATGGAAAAGAAGGTTGTTATGAAACAAAACTTTATTGTAGCTCAAACTTGTAACACATGTCCTCATTTACACAGCCCGGTCTCAAGTGGGCATTTATTGCAATTGTTCACATTGTAAATTGCAAGTCAACCATGCATCAGCACCTGGTGAGGCGTGCCCTCGTGCTCTTGGTTAGTGGTAAACCACTCACTTAATTAAAGCTTTATAAAAAGCTACAAATGTGCACCCACATTCACCTGGTAAAGAGTGCCCCACATATCAAGGCTGAGTCCTTACCACTGCGTGTCATCCCCTCTCTCTCTCGCCTGTCTTTCTCTACCCTCCAAAATGCTCAATTAATGTTAGTACGAGTTCACTTTTTGTTTTCTTTGTGTTCCTGATAAAAGCCCAGAAGAAAAGGCAACAGGTCAGCACACAAAAAAACAACCTTTTTGCTACATTCAAGACTCCGTTGAAGAAAACAGATTTTCAAATTTTCTAGTTAAAGTGTAGTTCATCAGAGCACACGGAATAGCTCTAATAAAGCTGGCTCCCATTCCATTATAATATCCTCTAATTCCATGTCTTTCATAGATCCCTATAAGTCCTTGTAATACACCTGAAGCTGGACGTGAATCTGAGCTGAAAGCTGGAAAACAAGACAAATGGCTTAAATGAGTACAAGGGATTGCAGATTTTTTTCAGGTAAGCTGAAATGTGTCACAAAGGGGTTTACCTTGTGCTTGCTGCTGAGTCCGGATCACTGCCAGCGGATAACTGGTCATTTGTCCAGAAGCAAAGGCCACAAAACTGAAGAAGAACAGTTTGGAGTCACTGTTGTAGGCTGGATCACTCCTTGCCCAGTTCATGATTGACTGCGATAAGAAGCAAACAGTTAAAGACAGTAGCTTTCACATGAACATGTATTTGATCTTCTGCATGTTGTTCTGCCTCACCTGATGAACTGCACACTCCACACCCGCGTAGGGGATCATGCAGAGGATGCTCGGCTTGAATCCTCTGTAAAAGGATGACATCGACTCATGTCTGTAAATAGATCGGGCGCATGCCACAACACCATGGTAGGTTCCAGCTTGCTGCAGGTTCAACCTCACCTTCAGCACCTATAGGGGGAGATAAGAGGAGAGAGATTACATACAGCATTTTACAATTTAGATGAGATAATGTTACTGAGTGATTACAGCAAACAAATGTTGCATGTGTTGGCCTCATTACTGCATTTCCAATATGTGCCATCAGGTCAGATTTGGTGTAAAAATATGTTGTTTTTCAGCACAGTTAGGAAACTGCTTTATGCCATAGGTGAGGTTATCACAAAGTTAACAGTTCCTCATCAAGACAGTACGTGAAATGAGCAAAATGGCGTGTAAATCTCACATTTTCACCTCTTGAATGAATGAAGTTAAAGTTAAAAATTTTCCCACAGGATTCTCATTTTGCAGTCAGGCACCAAAAGTAATCAGACAATAACATACTGACGAAACAGTAATAATCTATATTTTAATAATGTTCTGTGGTTATGGCAAACCACAGGCAGAAACGTTAAAGCACTCAGACCTGCCACTGATCTTTGATACCTCTAAAGGGTAGAAGGCAGCATGAGCAACAGCACCGGACACACAACCCAAGCCAAAACGCTGCTGCACCGTCAGAGTCTCCTGTGTTCTGTTCTGGGTGTACACCTTCATCTGGACAAAGTAGAGAAGCTCTGAGTGCGCTTGTCAATTAGAAATACGAAACTGGTCCATCAATAATCCACACTATAGAGAGTCTCCCTCACCTGGGCGTAGATGAGACACTGTAGCGTGGACTGTGGTGTTCCTTTTAGCACGTTGACAGCGTTGCCTTGCCACATCGAGCGCAGACCACCTGCCTTCATCTCCTGAAAGCCCTGTGAGAAGGCCTTGGATCCATGAACCTACAGAGCACACCAGAATCACTTTCATAGGCTGATACTACAGAAATAACAGTATACCTATATTTCTTGTTAGCCAGTTCCATGCGTGCTTGGAGTTTTATTCTTAGTGGTGTTTGTTGTTCCAAAACAAGTGCCGCAAGTAACATGTTCTCGGTATTTGTTTGGGATCATTCATAAATATATCAGATCATTCATCCATCCCATTTTCTGTGACCACTTATCCTCATCAGGGTCATGGTGGGGTTGGAGCCTATCCCAGCTGACTTTGGGCGAGAGGTGGGGTACACCCTGGACAAGTCGGCAGCTCATCACAGGGCACATAGAGACAAACAACCCCTCAAACTCACATTCACACGTACGGGAAATTTAAAGTCACCAATTAACCTGGGTACCATGGAGTACCTAGAAAGAACATGCAAACTCCACACAGAAAACCAGGAACCTTCTTGTTGTGAGGCGACTGATAGTGGAGCTGACCTGAAGTTGGGTCTTAAGTCGATCGATGGGTGCCGTCACACTTCGAGATACAGCGTCAGCCAGTCCTGCCGCAAGAACAAACGTCCTCCATGCACCAAAACCAGACGCCTCTTCAGGGAACTCAATGGGCATTGCACGACTCTCACCCACATCAAAAACCTACAGACAAATAAAAATGAGCAATGCCTTCTTTAATCATCGTGTTATATTACTCATGCTTAAGTGGATGTGTCATAGTTTGTGCACACCTCTGCTTTGCTGAGCGTCATAAAAGACGATCTTACCAGATTGTGTTTCCACGAGGACACCAGCTCCCCGATGTTGTCCACGGGGTTGAGGATGACATGGTGCAGGAATTCACTCCAGTCCACTGTCATGGAACTGTCCTTATCCATCCTGATGTCCGCAAAAAAACAACAAAAAAACAACAGCCACAACAAACACTCAGTGCTTTGTCGGTTTGTTTTCATCACATTCCAGGTCAGCTGGAAAAGCTGTGTATTTTGTCATCACACTGTATCTACAGTATCACTTTACATAAAGGCATACTAATGAAGGTTTTAAAAGTTGCTGCTAAAGTCTTTATTCACCAGTGATAAGCAACTAATTTGCAACAGAACAGTGATAAGCATGTATAATACAGAAATGCACAGGTTTTATCTTGGTGAACGGATGGCTTGAAGGCTTGTTGTTATCTTACTTGCATAGAATTCAAAGTAATGTCTGATAACCCAGTATGCCAACATCTTCATAACATGTAACCTTGTTTCCAAAGCGCTAATGTGTGTGTTCATTTCTGTTGCGCTATAATTGTTTAGGTTTGTTTTTTAAGTACAACAATGAATCCATGAGGTAGTGGGCAAAAAAAATCTTACATTTGAATAATTTTTTTTGCATTCGGCTTTGATATGACCACTCCTAACTCCTTAAACAAACATATGATGTCCTCCTGGTCAATCACTCCTGATCAGAGAAGAAATGCACAAAATTACAAACAGATATTGGCACTGCTCTTCCACTTATACTGTGCAATGTGTAAAATGATGACTATGCTTTCTGGTAAGTGTAAACTCTACGAGTGCAAAGGTCAGTTTGACGTGCTATATTTGTCTCCTGTGTACTATAAACAGCTGTTAAGCAAGCCTGCCTTTTCCTATCTGACCTTGAAAATACATTTTATTGTCAAAGAATTGACATTTATGTAATTTACAAAGAATATGCCCAGGTAGGACTACTAATCATCGACATAACAGTGTGTTGTTTAAAGAAAACAGCAAGTGTAATGCTTAAAAACACATGAAAAATCATTATACAGTGTTCATAGTATGTGTTCAATAAGGCTGTTGTACTTTTTTTTATAGCATTTACCTTGACAAATATACATACATGTAACATTTTGCAAGATGTAAGGCTCTGACTACTCACCACACTTGTTCTTATCAAGGTCATGAAAGTAAATTTTCCATTTCCTCTCTCTGTCCTTCATGTAGCTGAGGAACTCTTTATAATCCAGCAGGCCATCTTTGTTTTTGTCATAAGAATCAATGATATTCTAAGAGGGAGACATAATGTAATGAGCAGGATTGTGGTGAACGGCACTTCAGTGTATGAATGAAATAAGGTTGGCACATGCAGTGCACGCTGTTAAAATGAATAAAAATGTTATTAAGAATATTACCTGGACCTTGCCATCCGCTGAGAGGATCCCATGCTTCCTCATTTCATCGTGAAGCTCCGCCACCGATATTAATCCATCATTGTTTTGATCCAGTTTAGCAAATAAACCACGAAACTGATCCATGCTCTGTTTGCAGACAGATTAGCCCTGTATTCAAAAAAATGAAGATGCAAAGAAATGCAGCCTGTTTCACCTGAGTTGGATCCTTTAAAAGAGAGAAATCATGCAGTGATGAAAGAGATTACTGACCTGCAGCTTTACAGGTCGCTGACTCATTGGCGGAGCTCAGGGCCAATGCAGTACAGCGTGTAAGATCAACTCAAAGGGGTGTCACTGCCTCTGTGGTGCAGCAGGTGGCGCTGTGGCTGCAAGACAACAGCTCATCATCAGGACCATCTTCAATCACTGAAGCCCCTCCTCTATGTGTGGACCTGCTGAAGTTTTCATACATATTTATTGTATAGACATACATATCATACGTCCAAATATATATAATAGTTTAAGTAGACAACAAAACACAAATATATACATTCAATCCACCGGGACATGCAGAGATACTGTATAAACATAAATACAGCACCATTCAGAATTTTAGATTGATCTTTTGTTTTGATGACAGCTTTGCACACTCTTGATGTAGCGGCCACTGTCTATTAAGAAAGGCACAGACAAGCCAAACATCCACAGTCATGTCTGATAACAAAGAACTGAAATTGTCATAACCACACAACCACATGTGCCAATTACAGGAAATTATAGTGATCCAGAGAACATTTTCGATCTAAACAAATAAACAACTCAAGCTATGTACACGTTTTGGCTTCTACACCTGACATTCTCTCAGTCCGTCATGAGGTTGTCACCTGGAATGGTTTTCCAGCAGTCTTGAAGGAGTTCCCATATATGCTGAGCACTGGTTGGCTGCCTTTCCTTCACTCTACAGTCCAACACATCCCAGATCATCTCAACTGGGTTTAGGTTGGATGATTGTGGAGGCCAGGTCATCTGATGCAGCCGTTACATGGAGGCCTGGAGGTGTGTTTTGGGTCATTGTTCTGTTAGAAAAACAAATGATGGTCCCACTCAGCACAAACTAGGTGGGATGGCATGTTGCTGCAGAAGAGTACAGTAGCTATGCTGGTTAAGTTTGCCTTGAATTTTAACAGTGTCACCAGCAAAGCACCCCCACTCCATCACACCTTATTCTTCACAGTGGGAACCACACATGCAGATAGCATCCGTTCAACTTCTTTGAGTCTCACAAAGACAGCAGTTACAACCAAAAATCTCAAATGTGGACTTGCACTGCTCTAATGTCCATTCAGCATTACTCTTCTTCTTGTTGGTCTCCCTCAGTTGTGCTTTCTTTGAATCAATTTAACCACGAAAGCCTGATTCATGCAGTCTTCTCTCAGAGATGTGTCTGCAACTTGAACTCTGTGAAGCTTTTATGTGGGCTCCAATCTGAGCCTAGGTATACTTCACATGGGAAATTCTTCATTGTCTTCATCAAGTAATGTACTACATTCACGTGGACACCAGGAAAAGTGTTGTTGTTACAGTACAAGGAAGTTTTTCCTTGCCACTGTTGCCAAGTGCTTGCTCATGGTGGGAACTGTTGAGTAAATAATATTAGAAAGAGTGCAGTCCAAAATGGCTATATTTTGGGGCAACTCCAGGAGATATGTGCAGGATCTGAATCATGTGAGGTGTAATAAAGAAACAGATGAGAGCGTTACAAACACATGATATCGTTCTTCTTCTGAAATCATGATGTCCAATTCATTTTCCCACTTAAGTTTTACATCGAGTTGTTTTAGTCTGACATTTTATTAAACTTCGATAAAGTTTAGAAACAACCCTTAATGTATAATTGAGTAATTGAGTAAATTGTACTATTTACATCACATAACAGGTATCAAAGTTGGACATTTGGTTCTTGTGTGTTGTTGGAGCTGTTTGTGTTTGAGTTTATATTATTAAAATAAATAACTTTTGATGTTTTTTTTAATAATATGCATCTACCACCATTTCTACCACTGGATTTTTTCTTCTTTTAACTATTTTAATGTAATATTTACTCATTTCAAAGCAGACCTTTTTTCACTTGATTTTAGGGGTTTAAAGGGAACCGGTAGATATTTTTTGCCCCAGGATCCTCTACCAGGATCATTCAGTATAAGTGATAACCATTTTGGAGTCTACCCACCTACCAGGATGAGCTTAAGGAGGTTTATTTATTTATTTGTCTATTTATTCTCATCCTGGCAGAACAGCTGACACACACCGGAACCAGATTTGTTTCTTGGGTTAAACTTGACGTTGGCGCTGTGGATGCAGGAGAGGGAGCTGTGTCTATTTAAAGAGGGTCATCCAAGTCGCGGATACATAGCAGAAGGTCCACGGCGTTGACTAACCCTCCTCTAAATGGTTTTCATCCCGCACTGTGTATCCGTCTGCGGCTTGTTAAGGTTTATTAGTCCAGACTGAGGCCGATTCACTGCTGTGACAACCATCCGTCGACCAAGACCCCGATCCAGTCTGATCTCAGCTCTCCTCCTCCTCCCTATAGGAGCTTTTTTCTTTCTCATTATTTGATCTTTCACTGTCGCGGATACCTGAAAGAAAGATGGGTAAAGATTACTATAAAACATTGGGCATCTCTAAAGGAGCCACAGATGAGGATATTAAGAAAGCTTACAAAAAACAAGCGCTGAAATGGCACCCGGATAAAAACAAGTCTGCAGCCGCCGAGGAGAAATTTAAGGAAATCGCCGAGGCATATGAAGTCCTCAGTGATCCGAAGAAAAGAGAAGTTTATGATCAGTATGGAGAGGAAGGTAATGTGTCTCTTTTATTGCATTTAAATGCATTTTTATCGAGTTTAACTCACCTTCAGTATACTGTTATAAGACCCGTTATAAAGCTGGGATGGATGTGAAACACAGCTGGCTTTAGTTCAAGTCTGTAACCAGCAGGCAGGCCCAGACTGTTCATCAGATTATAGGGCTGCTGCTCGGAACATTTTTTATTATAAGGATTAGCTTTTTACATTTATAAGAGAAATAAAAAGCCTGTCATCATCTGCAGCACAGATCTTCATAGAAATGTGGGTGTTGTAATAGAAAAAACACATTTATGTACAGTGTGACGTACCTAAAATGTAACATCTGAATATCAAGGTTTGATTTTTTAGTCCAGATGGTTATGGGTACAAGTATGTTTGATGTGAGGGACATCATCTCTATGTTCACATAGTGGCATATTGTGATTTTCATGACTCAATGTAGCAAAGGGTACATGCTGAACATCTTCAGTGATGGTTATATAAGTGAATCAAGTTTTTTTTTTTTCACCAGTAAAGCATGCAAATGTATCCTTGAAATGTGACGAATATGGCTCCTGTAAAGGCATGCAACAAACAGAGCATCAGTGTGTGTTTTGTTGGTGATAAAATGCAAAATTTTGTTACATTCTTATTAGACAAATACTATTTCCATAGTAGATTATATACTGTAATATGTCAAAAATGGAGGATCTACCTATGGAGTGTGTACAGTGTCAGAATTTGTTCATTAAAGACTCTTAAAGTCCCTGAGTAACTTGGTCCACTTTTGTACTTATTGAAACCATTTCTAATACCTCAAGTCAGGGCATTGATCAATATACCAGTTTCGATACTAGTGCTCTCTTTTTGCTAACTTAAAATCTGTATATTAAACTTTATTTTACTGAGGACAACATATTGCTAAGGGTTTGCTATGATGCTAAAAACTGAGACAATGGGCTGTTGCGACTGAAATAAGACAGAACACTGACTTTTTTAATGACATTGACAAATAAAGACCCTAGGGTTGATAAATTGTTCGTTAGTACTCAATCACAAGTCCATAGAGCTCAAAGTGGCATCGTCAGATGTCTTGTTTTGTCTGACCAACACTCAAAAATCCAAACATTAGATAACATAAATTTATTATTAAAGTGCCAAATCATAACAGAAATGACCTCACAAAACTTTCCATATAGAGAAGGTCTACACTGTCTGTACTGTTTATAATATTTTCAGAGACCCAACAATTCCCACCATGAGCGAGCACTTGGTGGTGGTGTGAATGTGAGGAAAAGCGACCAATTCTCACATTTGAGAACCTGTGACCATCTAATATTTCATATTTTTTGTTGAAAACTCACATAAACAATGAATCGATTATCAAAATATTGGTCTCTTCTTACCCTGCACCTGATCCATGGTTTGGATGGTACTGTCAAAGGTCAATGTTAGGCTGACTGATCAATCATTTCTGTTGTCCATCAGGTCTCAAGGGAGGAAATGGACCTTCTGGTGATGGACAGGGCAGCACCTTCACCTACACCTTCCATGGGGACCCTCATGCCACATTTGCCACTTTCTTTGGGGGTTCAAACCCTTTTGATATCTTCTTCGGTCGTAAAGCCAACGGCCGAGATGACGAGGACATGGAAGTGGATGGAAATGATCCCTTTGGCTCCTTCACCAGCTTCAATCTGAACGGATTCCCTCGGGATGGCCATGTCGGCCCCGGAGGACAGCAGCGTCGGAAGCAGGACCCAGCCATCATCCACGAACTGAGGGTTTCCCTGGAGGAGGTCTTCCACGGCTGCACCAAGAGGATGAAAATCTCTCGCAAAAGGCTAAATCCAGATGGCAGGACCATGCGCACTGAGGATAAGATCCTCACTATCGAGATCAAGCGGGGCTGGAAAGAGGGAACCAAGATCACGTTCCCACGGGAGGGAGACGAGTCACCCAATACCATTCCTGCTGACATTGTTTTCGTCATCAAGGACAAGCCACATCCTCACTTTAGGCGGGAAGGCTCAAACATTGTCTATCCTGTGCGTGTGAGCTTACGACAGGTGAGGCATTTTCTATTTTGACACCCACTTTGACTGAGTGTAGCAGTATTAATAGAATCTGATAGAGGACTTAGTCACACACAGGGGAGAGTCAGAACAAGCTCACATTTGGTTTAAAGTGCTGCTTTAAAACTCTGATGCTCAAAAAGCAGGTTACAGTCAATAAGCTGTAGGAAGTCTGCCTCAACAACTGCTTTCCCTGGATGGTATAGGCAAACTGAATGAGCATAGTACTGAACTACACACACGCACTCTGGCTGTGGCACTTATGTAATGTAGATCATCAACATTGAGAAATAGGAGCTGTATGACAGGGAGGGCAGAGAGGCGTCGCCTGCCCACGCACACAGTGAAAAGATGTACTTATATGGCTCCACTGACTCTCACAATTAGATCTCTCAACTTTAAATCACTTTTAACGGTAGCTTGATCAAATAATGTCAACTCAAGCATCACTTGACGACTAGATCTTTCCACTACATCTTGCAGTCTTCAGGAAAATGTTCAATCTTTGAATAGAGAGATTACACCCACCTGTTATCACCTTATGACAGCTGAGCCATCTCCACGACAGCTGAGCAAACTCCATCCAGTAATGAAGACTGTCGATGTGGTATACAGTGGTTGAAAGCTATAGAAAAGATATTAAAGTTACAGTTATTTTGTCAATGTAGTTGTACAATTTGCTCATTGTTCAAATATCTATGGTGCATCTCTGTACGTCTGTAGATAAAAATAACACAAACAGTGTCAGAAATCTCATGTAAACACACCCAGTCCAGTGTGCAACATCCAGGATGATCTTTTTTTAGTCCACCGTGTTTCTACAGTTGCCATGAACAGCCATGAGCATTTTTCGTCAGTTTCACTGCCGACGCAGTTTCACCTTCACGCTTCGATGGGGAGGTTGAGGCAAGCGGTATTCAGTTGGTTGCAGCCTCACTGCGAGATGCCACTAAATCCTACACACTGGACACAGTTAGCTGAATTCAAGGTTAACTGTCCACCAGGTAGCACAAGCGTCGATGGTAGTTACAGATGAAGAACTGTAGATATTTAGAAGGTTGAGGAATTGCAATCATTAGAGCAACCTGCAAACTGTCACCACTATATAGTTTGTTTACCAGAGAACATTTAAATTTTATTTTTCAATAGTAGTGTCCAAGTGTCCAGCTCCTGATATATTATAATCAGATTTGTTGTAAACAAATATAGACGTAAGTTTTGGCTTCAAGAACCCAGCATTGGTCAGACTGTCCATCTGCTCAATGTGTTTAAACTGGGCAATCCTATATCAACTGTCAGCTGAAATGTTTGCATACATTTGCTATATCATGCAATATACTGATTGAACACATCTTTACTAATATTATGATATTCATTTCAACCATATTACCCAACAAGATTACACATGTATAAATGTAATCTCAGCCGGTGAACGGATTCATGTGTTATTTTCGCCTACAGTAGATCATGTGTGGGTTGCTGTTGCTCCCGATTCTCACTCCATATTTCTGTCTTTTCAGTCGTTGTGCGGATGCTCAGTTACCGTGTCGACGATAGATGGGAAGACGTGCAACATGAAGATCACTGATGTCATCAAACCTGGCATGAGAAAGACTGTCGCCGGACAAGGTCTCCCCTTCCCCAAAAACCCAGAGCAGAGAGGGGATCTGGTGGTGGAGTTTGATGTTAATTTTCCTGAGACATTGCCTGGCAACGCCAAGGACGTCCTGAAAAGGCATTTACCTACCTAGGATGAAGGACAGGGCAGATAACTGCATGACAGTGCTCGCCCTCATTACCAAACACACTCGCACAAACACACACACAGACATACAAGGACAGATCTGACAGCTCACAGATGGAACTCCTACTGACGAATGTGCAATTTCTATTTTTGAGCTATGTGGTGTTTTTTTATAAATACCATGCATGCTGCCAATTTGATATAAGTGCAAGTGAAAGACTGTCTGGGTTGTTAATATCTGAAAGTTACACATTTTATGTATGTGGATCTTTGCCACAACATTTTATCTTTTTGTTTGATGGAAATATTTGGTAGTGAATGAGTCTACAGTTGCCAAAAAAAATCCCAGCGACCCTGGGAAACATTTCAGTGCCAAACGTTTCATTTTCTTGCTCTCAGTTAGATTTGACAGGCTTCATTACTGACTGACTGTTTAACTGTTTATTTTGTCATGAAGAGATAGAAACCGCAATCCGGAGGCTGTCTTAAAATTTGTGTACAGGTCATACAGAAGAAACTGGTTGAATGAACTCAATTGGATCGTCATGTGTGCATTTTAGAAACTGACATGTGAAGATATTGAACTTGAATTTTAAAATAAATATTTCCACAAGAAACGATCTTGAGCTGTTTCAGTTGTGGGGAGACATTTGCTGAATCCACCATGAGATTAACAGTAGTAGATATTAGTAGTAAAGTAAAGACATACATATCTTTATATGTATACATAATACTGAATTTATGCTTACTAATGGCAAAGCTATGAATGTGTAAACATAGCTGTCTGGTCACAGCTGCTGGCTATCAGCTGCCAACACCGAGGCCTTTACGTTCTCCCACCAGGGGACGCCACATCACTCATCATGGCTCAGGGGCCAACAGAGACGGGGTCCATGTTGGGCATAGAGGCTGCTGACATTTGCACTAAGTTCAGAGCAGGAAGAGTGGCATCAAAAACAGTGCTGCCTCATGTTTGGGCTCTATTAAAGCTGTTGTAACATGCAAGTATTATCTAAATAGATAGATAGATAGATAGATAGATAGATAGATAGATAGATAGATAGATAGATAGATAGATAGATAGATAGATAGATAGATAGATAGATAGATAGATAGATAGATAGATAGATAGATAGATAGATAGATAGATAGATAGATAGACATTTTAAAACAAATGTAGACAGACCTTTCGAGGCACAAATTGTTCCCTCTAGCAAAGATGTGTTAGAGATTGGTGTAAATGATGAGTCACTATTATCCAGGGAGGATGGAGAGTAAACACACCTGCTCCTTCTCCATGTGTGAGTTTTGCAGCCTAATGTGAATCTATATTGGACATAATTATGGGATCTAAAATAGAAAAAGAAACGTTTTTAGAGGTTTGAAAACATTCATTTATTTCAATGCTAGTTTACCAATGAGTGAATTTCACAGTTTACTCACCTGCCATCTTTCATCAGTGATTATACAGAGTTATTCTTCGTTGTAAAGAAATGTACTATTGATCCTGATCCTACATTCAGTTCATGAAACACAAGCAGTCAGGAGTCCTAGAAATAACTTTTTTAGTAACTATGATATATTAATATTATTATGATTTCCTATTTTCTGTAGAAATCAGATGTTGTTTAAAGAGTAACTACCCAGACATTAAAGTCTGTTTATAGATCTTCTGGAGACCTATCTTGTTTGATAAATTGCCTGTGATGTGTGAGGTCACGTGTCAGCATCTGCTGGGGCTGAAGACTACAAGTTCTGTTACAATGTACTTACCGGCCTCTGTCTGTCCGAGGCTATCAGCTCGATGCTTCATTTGCTGCGACTAGCATAACACACTCGAATCTGTGATTAAACTGTCAGAGGTTAAGTGGCATTGTGGGTGATGTAGGCGTCAGGTTTTGATATCTTTAGTTCTGCTGCATCAGTTTTTTAACTATCTGAGTCTGACAATGTTATAAGACTGCAATGCTAAATCTGTGGAGTCACTCTTCTTCTATGTGATGGAAGATGAACCCGTGAGCTCCTGAATGCAGCTTAAATTCAACGTAATTTAACTTTAAAGGAATGATTTAGATAACAAAGGTTTATCTCTTATCACCACTTCTCCCTGCGGTGATGCATAAAACATCTTCCATATGAATGCTTGTTCCAAAGTCTGTGGCACTGTGTAACCAAACTGGGCTCATGTGCCAGATAACACGAGAAGTAGAGCTGGCTGTGTGACGCTCACTTCACGGTTTTGAGTGTTATCTTAATTTAGAAATCACTTTTTAGACGTTCCTTTATTATATTCTTTATACTTTTTGGATACTGACTCAACTTCTTTCTGCCTTTCTCTGAAAGAGAAAAGCAGCAAAGGGCACATTAACCTCCGAGCTTGCAGCATTTCTTTCTCCCTGCTACAGAAAAAATGCAAGCTGCTGTATCAGTGTGTTGTATATAAAACATAAATGCACTGATGAAAAATTCCACTGTGCACTGATGTGTAGTGAGGTACTAAGGACTCATAAACACATCTGAATTAGTTTATCCTTGATATTAACTAACTATCCTTAATATTTACTAAAAAATACTGCAATTAAGTGAACTTTGAGGTACTTGTACTTGACTTGAGTATTTCTTTTTTTCTGTTACTTTATACTTCAGTACAAATATTGTACTCCACTACAGTTACTTGATTATAATCGTTAGAACGTCTCATCAAGAAAACATACAGTAACAATACAACAGAGACTAAAAATACATATATTACACACACACACACACCGACTCAACTTACACCAACACAAATAAAATGAAATATTAATATATATACCAAATGAAATCCTACATTTCTATCTTTAATAATATTATTGTTTGGTTCCCAGAGGTTGACAAAATCTTTCCTCTTGCCCATAGCAATGTAATTTAGTCTTTCCAGACTAATTCAATTCAAAACTTCCTTATCCACAGCCTCAATAATGATACATCCATATTCTTCTAACGTAGTGCAACAGCCTTCCTGGCTTGAGGAAGTCCAGAGTCCAGAAGTTTAGTCGGTCTCAACGTCTGTATAAAGTCTTTTGGATATGTTCCAAGCACATAGAGTTAGTCATTTAAGGGGACTTTGATATTAAACATGTCTGACAAACAAACTTAATAAGTTTTGGATCATTAGACATGAACATAGACAGTGAAATAGATAATTTCTCAAGTAAACATTTAATGGAATATTATCAGACAATATGATGAATATAAATTTAAATTCATTAAGTCATTTAAACCTTGCATTTATTGCCTGTGTTTGTACTTTTAAACAAGTGTCATTCCATTCTGTTTAATCAAAGTCTTTATGTGTATCAATTTAATTTATCTAGAGTTGATTCAGTAGTATTTGCAACCAATATACTGTAATATTTAAATACGTGGCCTTTCCTTCCTGAATTTACAATGTTATGTGAATGCATTACTTGTACTTGTAACAGAGTATTCACTGTGGAATTGCTACTTTTAGTTCAAATGTTGTTGAACTTGGAATTACAACATAGGAGGTGGGTGCACAAAGCTCCAGGAACGCAGCTGAACTAATCCTTGACCAAGCTCCTAACCATGAGACCAGTTTTCTGTGACTACTTTCAGATCGCTTTGACCTTTATTAACACACATAATGTGTTTAAAAACTCATGTGTAATTGTTTTATAGTGACGATCCTCCCCTGGGATGGTGCACAGGTGCTCTGGGACTGAACCGCCTACCGTGTTGATCCCGGGTTCGTCCCACTGCGCCTGCGTCCCACGACACGCTGAGAGACAAACAGAGTAGCTATTGTTAGCCGAGGACCAGCCAGCAGGTTGTGTCAGAGTTTATCCCGACCCACACTCCAACCACCTACCTGTTGAATATTCACGCCATTAATTCACAAGCGAAAGGGCCGACTCACTGTCGAAGAAGTCAAATCTGAGCTGTGGAGCAGGTGAGGAAAGGAAAAAGTGTTCGCGGAAGGAAGGACAGAAGGAAGGAAAGAAGGAAGTAAATAAGGAAAACACGACCGTTGGGATTGGAACTCAACAGGTTAGCTACTTCAATGTTATAGCAGAGGCTCGGACTTTTTTTTTTTTTTTTTAATTTTTTCCACTAACAAAAACAACAACAGAAGAAAGAAAATGCCGCTGGGACCGTGGAGGAAGAAAAACAAAGCTACGAAGGAGCATTTGGTGGAAAACGAGGAGGTCAGCGGCGGACACGCAGGTGCCGGGAGCTTGAGTAAATCCACCGTGAATGGAGCCGGGCTCCCGCCTCCACCTGCCAACCTGCGGCCCAAGCTGGTCTTCCACACGCAGCTGGCTCACGGAAGCCCCACGGGCAGGATCGAGGGATTTTCTAATGTGAAAGAGTTGTACGCGAAAATAGCAGAGGCGTTTAATATAACCCCACCTGAGGTAAGAGCTCACCTGTGTTGTAAAGTGATTTAGTGTTGCGTTCAAGTGTTGAAACTCGATTTTACTGAAACTAGTGAAGTATTCTCACAGATAGCCTTGATTCTGCTATACTCAAGTAGTATTTTTAAGGTACTTGTACTTTACTTGAGTATTTCCATTGTATACTACTTGATAGTTGATATGATAAGCTTATAAAAACATTAAACAAGTGGCTCACAACCATTTTGCCTTGTGAACTCTTCAGTAGTGTCTAATTTACCCATTTTAGATGCCCATTTTAGTTGTCAGCAATCCCACCAAATATAATAACAATATGATATAATATAACTGACCATTAAACCTCAAACATAGTTTCATTTAGATAACTGTATGAGGCCCAAAGAGATCAAATAATCAACTATTTATATAAAAAAAGAAGCCGAGAGTACCAAAAAAGTCCAAACTTTGTGTTGCTGAACTTTTATTTTCTTATTTCCTACCCTATTAATCATATCACAATCCACTGGACTAAACTATCTCCAGTATTTATGCAGTAAAGTTATGAGTAAATACTAACTATGTACTTGCTCCACCATTGTAAGATGAAAACCGGCAGTAAAGGTTTGGGTAAACAGTTTTCTAAGTGGTTTTTCTAAGAGATTAGCCCAGTTATAGGCTCGCCATTGAAAGTCAATCTTGATTGTCTCGTGTCAAAGCTATGTGGTGTTTGTAAAAGGCACACCCTGCCAGCTGTCTACCAGTCTGCACACCTTCAACCCTGAGAGATTTATAGCTATCTGTGTCAGCCACTGGATATCTGACAAATTATTATTGTGAGTGAATGATTTTTAGATACAGTTTTTCACCAAAGAGAGGGGGGAAAAAACAAGAACGAAAGCTGCATGTCAACAAAAGCAGGTTATGTGACCTCCTCTAAGCGCCGACTGTTTAAGCTCCTCTTTTCAAAGGAAAGTGTGAGTGGCATGTTTGGCTTTTGTCAGCCTGAATTTGACTAGATAGGCCGGCGTGGCAGCCTGTTATCAGCTGGAGACGTGAACTTCCTTTCTCTCTTTTAAAGCTCAGAGATACAGTCGCTTCATTCAACAAGTGCAATAATTGGAAAGGAATTTTTCTCGGCGCTGTTGGTACACAGTGAAGCACACAATACTCCTCTGCACATGTGATAAACAGAGGGCTGCTTCCCTGGAAACTGGTCACAGTTTTTCTGATTTGATGGTGGAAAATGTCCTCAATGCGCCCCAAACTATATTTTTTTCTGTAACTGGGACACCACCCATTTTGTTACGTGTATTTGTTCCATCATGTCTATCAATAACACCCATTAGGACTGTTCAGTCTCTGTCTAGACTTGTTTTAGTACTGAACTGCCTTACGGCATGTTCTTTTTCATGCACAGAGGAGCTACAGATTTATGACTTTAGCAGGTTGTGTTGGCAGAATAGATTCAAACCTCCATTTCTGCAAGTAGTACTCTGCTAAAGCACCTCCGAGCATGATGGTGATCACTGGTCTATTTAGAAATGTGGCACACGGAGAAAAAGACACACAGACAGTCAGATGGATACCGATGTGATAATATTAGTTGTGTGACTCCATGTTTTTTTACCAAAGGAAGTCCCTTACGTCCGGCTCAGTGGGCATAGCCTTAAATCTAACCTGATAAGCTGTCCGACCCACAGCCAGAGGCGTCCCAGAGGACCCAGGGGAGCAGCTCTGCCCAGGGCCTCCTCCCTCCATAAACACCACCAAACTTCACTCTGCTCCTCATGTGACTGTGGTGCCCGTGTTGATTGGACGTGACCTGAGAAGATATCTGAGTTATTTGTATACCAAATTCAGACTGAATGTTCATCAGTAAGACAAACTACAGCCTTCAATTGATCATAAGGTTGAACATTTCTAAAGCAGTTTGAACAAGAACTGAACACCATCACGGTCATAAAGGATTTATTACAGGGCTGTTAGTTGGCAATAGTTTCAGGAAGTCCTTGTTGTGTGCTTGTCCTTGTTAAACTGTATTTTTTTTCAAACAAAACACATTTGGGGATTAAGTTAGAAGTTTATTATTAATAGTAGAGCTGCAACAATTCGTCGATTCATCTATTAGTTGACTGACAGAAAACAACTATTTTGGTGTCCAGTTAGAGGATTTGTTTCTTTTCTGTATACTTTTATGACTGGAAATTATTTTTCCAGACCAAATCCTCAACAGCCATGATGGGAAGCATCTAAAAAAAGTATTAGGGAATTTCCTGATGTTGGGTTTGGAAAGAGGGGTGCTTAAGTGAATCAGTAAACATCACCAAGACTCCAATACCTTTGATACTTGATGCTCAATGCTGGGGACACATTACAATCAGCACTGAGGGACAGCACACGGTCCTACCTGTGAGTCTTTGCTGCAGACTAAGTGGAAGGTTCAGTGCTCGACATGTTATTCATTACAAAGCTGTCAAACGCAGTCTACGCTCCAAATATGCTGAAAAGACAAATTCCCCACTGAGCATCAGACCATCTGCTTTAGCTCTTGTATAGACCCAAATCTTTATGACGAAGTACTGACGTAGGTAACTAACTTGTAAGTACATATTTACATATTAAAGCATGTCACAAACAGCTGTGAATACGACGAGGACCAGAGATTTCCATCTCAAGATTTAAACTTTCACTCTTAAACCGGATGTGGTCTCCTTAAAAAAAGTATTCTGTCACAGTTTAGATGTTTTTGAAACATGTAGTCAGTGTAAAATTGCAAGCATCATTATGAATTTCAATAATTTGCATTTATTTAAATGTTTTCTCTTTCTCTTTTTCTGGTTTGATGTTCTTTGAAACACCAAAACAGGAGGAGCAATTCTCATATTAAAGTGACTTTACACAACCGTGCTTCAACACTCAACGGCATAAATACAAAACCATAAATCATGAACTCCCATTAAGTTACTGCTCTATCATGCTGCGTCTTTAATTTAACACTAAAGCAAAGTGAAGGAGAAAATAGTCGCACATGGATCCACCCCGACACCAAAGCTATGGTTGTTTGTAAACCTCCCTGGCGCTGAGGTTACATGATTGCAAAGCTGAGCCTGATATGAATTATGTAATGAACAATGGCGCCGTCTTCCTTGTACTAATTTGTCCTATTAGGCTTCACATTACTGTCCAAACAGACATCACATTGCATTAAAGCTCGTCTGGATTCACTGTGAGCGTCTGTTGTTGTGATGTTCCACTGAAGCTCAGTCACTTTAATGAGGAAACGAAAGGAATTTTCAACATAGTAATAAAAAAATACAGCACAGCAGACACACATTTATTACATAAACTCAGTTCAGCCTCTGTTATCTCAGCTGGAGTGTAATGTTGCAGCCTTTCGATGGAGAATGGGATCTTTTCATATGCTCAGGTCAAAGTTTGCTTATTGGCCCTGCAGCTGCAGAGTGTAAGGTGTGGCTTTTTGACTTTGCTTCTCGTCCACCTGTCTCTTACCACACATCCATTTGCCTACAATTTGAATATCTGAGGCCGCGGCCGCGTGACGGACGCACTTGTCTTGCTTTTGTTTTCCTGGTAGTCGTACTTCCATGATCGCAGCCAGACATTTCTTAATCTGGTGGTGGTGGTGAGGGAGGGGATTAGGGAAAACAATCTCATTTGATGGAGCTTGAGTCTGCTTGTTTGTATTAGCCGGGCTCCTGCACTCACTTCCTAGATGTTTTTTAAAAAAGCCTCTGGATGGACTACCTAGTTGTAAATGTCACATACTTTAGAGGAACTAGTTTGTTTTCTTTAGTGGTTTGTCGATTGTTTATGATTATTTAGGTATGTGGAGAATGTCAGGTGAGCGCCTATCATGATACGAGCACGAGAGACTGCTTAGGAGAGCCATAAATCTGTTGTGTACTCCTGTCTGAAACAACACCCAGTTTAGCGTAGGAAGTACTTACACCATTTCCTTGGTGTAGTATAATATTTATGGTATTTTCCCGATAGCAATACACACTCCCCTGGCCATTCTAATAGATAAATCTAATGCTCTGCAGCGTATTTCTACCTTTATAAAGCTTATAGTAGCCAGTTTTTGTTTATACTGTCTGAGAGGTGTTCATTCAACTGTTGAATTTACGTCTGAGCTGTTGTATTTGACAACTTCAAAACAGAAATAGGTCTCTATAGCTAATTTTTCTGTACTCTGCTGAGGGTGATAGGGTGATATAACTGATGTTCAAATAATATTAAGGCTTAAAGTTCTGCATATTTAAGAGTTTGGGTGCTTTAATTGACATTTGG
The DNA here is from genome assembly GCA_036365135.1 of Miichthys miiuy. Taxonomy (NCBI): domain Eukaryota; kingdom Metazoa; phylum Chordata; class Actinopteri; family Sciaenidae; genus Miichthys; species Miichthys miiuy. The sequence continues at coordinate 7,006,032 of CM071617.1, read as the reverse complement.
GTGTCATCACAAGTGGCTTGTTTACAGACGGATTGAGACAGAGTTTTAGATTAGCCAGGAGGCGCAGAGGCAGGACTGCTAAGACGGTGACGGCCAGAGTCACCTCAGTCTGAGCTTCACCATGGGTGGCTGTGGGTGGCGATGTCCAGTAGAGCGTGCGCTCCATGTGGGAAAGGCTTAGTCCTTGCTGCGGCGACCCGGATTTGACTTTGGCCTGTGGGCCTTTGCTGTGTCTGTCTTCATAACTATGTTTTCATTAGTGTATAATCACCTCAAAATAACAATTATTATTTATATGTTATGTTAGAATGAGACTTTTATACAACAGAGGGAGTGGTCCTCTTCCATGGAGTCCGCCATGTTGAACCACTATGTTTCTACAGCAGCCCAGAAGGGACAAACCAAACACTGGCTCTCCACAGGACTTCTTGCGTTGTACAGCCACTGTAGTTTCTCCTCCATGCTTGAACCGAGAGGGAGAGGTGACGGCTAGTCAGTTGGTTGCAATCTGAAACTTCACGACTAAATACCACGAAATTCTGCACACTGGACCTTTAAGTACATGTGATGTGCTGAAAATGAACTAAAACATGCAAACCAATGGTATTCTGTGGGATTCATTTATTGCATTAGAAAGGAAAGCTACTTGCTAGCTACTTTCTGCTTCTGTTTTTTTGACCAGTTAAAACCACCATTATTTCCTTGTGTAGTAAATGGGCCCAATTACATTATATTAGTGCCAAATAACATGCTCGGAAATTATCCCACAAGATGCTGTTGAACATGTGGTTACTAGTAATTGTGATTCATTACACATGTGACAAGCAAATGCCTTAGGTGTGTGTGTGTGTGTGTGTGCTTACTACTGACTGGACTTGATCTGGTTTTATTGCAGTTTACGTGGTTGTTTACAAGCAGCGGTGCAGAGGAGAGCGTTGTCACGGCAGCGCAACAACAGCGGGTTTTCACAGGCGAGTTCAGTTTTCCATCCTCTTTGAGGATCGATGCCATGGTGGAGACAAAACAACCACAGATAAGAAGAGAACGATTATATTTGTTATCACGTGTCTGGGATGGATGCAGTGATGTATCGGAGGAGTGCTTGACCTCTGGTTGATACATAGCCCTCACTTCACTTCAGACAAGCAAGATTCCCAGTTAAACCAGGCTTACTTCGGTAATTCAGGATTATTTTCATACATTTCTGTTTAATATAAGAGGTTTGAATTAATCTGACCTTAGTTTCCACATAAAGTCAGACTAGCCTGGTCCTGGTTAGTTTTCCAGTTTAGCTCCACCTTAGGCTCAACCAATCTGCCAGAGTTGTAAAACACAGTTTCCTCCCATGTTTCTCTTTACTGCTGCACTATGATCATGAGGCAATTTACAACACAAGCTGTACTTAAACGCTGAGCTTGGATCTTTTTCAGTCTTAAAGGGATAGTTCAGGTATTTTGGAGTGGCATCGTATGAGATACTTATGCATAGTCAGTGTATTGCCTACAGTAGACGGCGGTCAGCTCGCCTACAGTTTGGAGGAGCAGACAGGGATCCCAGCAGAACATATTTTAGCCAAAATATCCAACTGCTGTCCAACCAACTGCATCATGCTCTGTATTATACCACAGATCAGCTGTTTAGATCAATCAGAGATACAGCAGCACAGACGGAAAAACACAAACACGCATCATCTCAAATCTGTAGAAACATGACAAGTCTGATCTTGCAACTTTCTGACCCAAACAGCTGATACTGTATGCGGTGGAACTAGAGGTGCACCGACTGACAGCTACTATAGTTAACATACTGATTGATAAGTACCTTTCAAATAAAAATAATAGTGTAAAAGCACTGAAATTCGAATAATGGTAATGACCATCTTACATCCCTGACTACAGTCTCATAGTAAGCAGCATTTCACCACCTTTTTATTTCTTCTTTTTTCTTCTTCTTTAACCACAAATACACAAATGTTGTATAATGTTCCAGTCTTGCAGAGCACCGCTTGCAGTCTAAGTCTAAGTAAATAAAAGATGGTGAATAGATAGACTGGTACAGACTGTGTGACGAACAGAAAGACAAGCAAAGTGTGAGGAAAGAAGTCTTCAATTTGACCAAAGATTCTGAAAGTATTATAGCAAAGGTTCCACTTTATTCCTTTTTAAATGTGTTCCTTGAAAACGTGGATCACCAGCAGACCTAAGGTGGGCCGAATGACGCCTGGGTGCTCAAACAATACGTCTGTAACACACCTACCTGTCAATCAAAGCGGCCACACTGTTAATTCTGCATAACTTTAAGCCTTAATATAATTTGAACAGGTGAGTTATATAAAAATTCACCCTCAGTACAGTTGTCACAAACGGAGAAATTAGCTATAGAGACCAAAACTGTTTTTTGTACCAGGCTGTAAACATGTTTATTTCTGCTGTGAAGTTGGACATTTTAACATGGGGACTTATGGAGACTGACTTGTTCTGTAGCCAGCCTCAAGTGGCCGCTCGAAGAATTGCAGTTTTTGGCACTTCCGCATCGGCTTCACTTCACAGCCACGCAGGTTGCCGCGGAATACTCATCATCTTATTGTTTGCTATAAAGTAAACAGGCTGTCTGCAGTCCTGTGTGAACAAAGTTGTTTAATGTTGTGTTGTAACTTGTACATTAATTTGAGCTGACAAGTTCAAAGAGTTCTCCTTTTCTTTGTTTCTTGCCGTGGTTTTGTTGGTTTTTGTGGTTATGAACACAGTTCACTCGGTTCACAGTAAAGAAAACAAAAAAACGAGTATCAAACTCTCACAAAACCGGGTCACATTTTGTCCTTCTATCAAACAAATGAATCTCGGTTGAGTTTGTCAGGACAGGCTTTTCAAGCTCTGCTCTTCTGAGCCACCTTTTATGAAACGCCCGTCAGTTGTCACACACTGGACAATCTCACATCCGCAGTTAGGTAAATGATTACACTGGCTTAAATGCTGATGGATGTGATATCCTGTTAAAAACGGAGCCACACCACAACACACACGGCTTACATCAGCATTCCCTGTTAACTACTAAAAACAGTCGACGCAGAAATAACAGCAGACGAGGACAGGAAATGAGAAAAACATTATTCTGCTTTTACACATGAGTAATTCCCCTCTGTAAGCATATTACTCTCTGTTTAATCTTTCTAACCTTCTTTTCTGCCATTAAAAGATCTGTTGAAGAGGCTGTAAATGGACAGCGGTTCAGTTACCAAAGAAACGGGTTTCCAGAGCTTTTAGTCAACACGGAACAATACAGAGGGAGATCCAATTAGACGCTATATTTGTCTACCTTTTACTTTCTTCAAACACAGAGAGAGGAGCGATCTGTTGAGAGCTGAAGTAGGCGGAAATTTTTCAAAGATTCAATAGCAGCGCTTGTTCTATATAATTATAATATTGTACCATGTCTGCTTGCAATAAAAAGGTTATATTTTTAACTCCTTTGAATAGGTGTGTGCACTGGTACAGTCAAACAGCATGACTGTAAATCAATACACGCCTTCACCTGTGGGTCATGAGAAAGGCTGCAGCTTTTTCGATTCATCGATTAATCACTTAGTTTATAAAATTCAAAAGTTTTAATTTAAAGATAATTAACTGTCTGTTCAATCCATCCATCAATTAATCAGCTTATTGTTTCGACACTAATCGTGAGATCAGAACCTTTGTTACAAAATAATGTCTGCTGTCTAAAAACGCCTAGAAAACAAATGTATTCAGGGTTTTCCTCAGCAAGCGTCAGCCACCCAATATGTCAACAAGCTGCTCTGACTGTACTTTACTACAATACTACGGCCAAAATATACTCCATTACAAGTAAAAGTCCAAACTCTCTTCTCCCTTCTGTAAAAGTACAGAAGTACTCATTGTGCAGAGTGTTATATTATTGCATATATTATTTCATTGTGTTACTATTATATATACATTGATGTGTAAAAATCATTTCAGTTGTACTAGTCTCACTTCTTTACTATGAAGCCACCTGATGCCAGCTGTTGTAACCCGAGCAGAACGTGGTTTGTTGAAATAAACAGGACATCCCTGAAAAGACTGGATGGCAGCATATGCTGCATGTGTACCTTTCAGCTGCCTTAATGCTGCCTTCACAGACCTGTAAGTTACCCATCATGCCACGGAGCACTAACACACCCCCATGCTGTCACAGATTTTGTGCTGGTAACAATCTAGATTGTCCTCTTCAGCCCGGAGGACACGATGTCCATGATTTCCAAAAATAATTTGACACGTGGACTTGAGCAGCACACATTCACTTTCTGTCAGTCCATCTCAGATGAGCAGAGAAGTCAGCAGCGTTTCTGGATCTTGTTGATATCTGGCTTTTGATTCGCATAATAGAGTCCCATTGACATGTAGCAGAGAAGAAATATCAACTAGTACAAAATGGAAATACTTAAGTATAGTATAAATACCATCTTATTATCATTGTAGTTACTAGATGACAGTTTGAATATTAAATTTGTGGCTGCACTGTGATGTGTTGTGTTGCTGAAGTTTAAAGTCGCCTCCAATGAGAAAGGACTTTACTGAAATAGAGGAACGTCTTGTGTCCTCCAGCTTTCATCTCAGCGTGCACTGCAGGGCTGGAGATGAAGAAGTAATCATAAAAACAAACACAGAGACTGCACACTCACCCGATAAATAATATAATCAGTGGATCAAGGGTCTTTTATTAATACTGACAAGAAGAAGAAGAGGGCAAGCTCATGAGAAAAGATTCAGATTATTTGTGTGGGTGTCTCTACAGAACATTTGTTTTTTGTGTTTTTATGAAAATATTTAACTCAGACAGAACTATTATTGAAAAATAATATTTTATGAAACATGTCTGGAATAAGTTTGTCTTTGTCTTCTTCTTCTTCTTTGTCGTCTTCATATTCTTATGTGTATTCTTACATGCACTACATTGTTAATGGAGGAATGGCTGGCTGCCTCCATTATAAAATGCTGCAGCTGCATTTATACAAATTAGTCCATGAATTTCTGCCCCAAACTTAATTTTAAATCAGGTTTTGTCAAGTTTTTTTTTCCCCTCCTCATCTTTTTATTCCTCTTTTAAAAGCACTGACCCGTGACTGTCCGGTCTTGGGTAATTCTGAACAGATTGCAGTGCCTCTCCTTTCACTTGCCCTTTTCCATGTGCTCGTCAAGGTTTTCGGTCAGCGTGTTGCAGGCAGTGGGAGGTGTAGTATCTGTCAGGTTGTGAGTCAGGTTGTGAGAGGAGAGGAGAGGCAGTCACTTCACTGCACTGAGTGTGTGAGTGTGTGGCGCTGCTCGCTGCATCCTAGCTACACCCGGCGGTGCGAACACTCTGCGGCTGTCAGCCCAGCAGGAGGAGAGAGAGGAGTGCTGAGAGAAGCAGCTTAATGTAGTTGGCAGCCTTGGTAACCGGGTGTAGGCGTCCGCTGCTGTTCCTCCCACTCGCTCTTGGGTAATGTCTGGTGTGGGGGAGGTGGAGGGAGAGCCAAGAGGTGGTGGTTATGGAAAGAGAAAGGATGA